>CM053252.1:3419381-3624332 GCA_028583405.1 Pogonophryne albipinna
AAGTTAGCGCTGAGCTTCAGTCTGCAATGTTCAAAACAACAGATAAAGCCAGAAATCTAGGTGTAGTCATGGACTCTGACCTGAGTTTCAACAGTCACATTAAAACAGTTCCTAAATCAGCCTACTATCACCTAAAGAACATATCTAGGATTAAAAGACTAATGTCACAGCAGGATTTGGAAAAACTTGTCCATGCTTTTATCTTCAGTAGACTCGACTACTGTAATGGTGTCTTCACAGGTCTCACTAAAAAATCTATTAGAAAGCTGCAGCTGATTCAGAACGCCGCTGCTCGAGTCCTCACTGACACTAAGAAAGTGGATCACTCCTGTTCTGAAGTCTTTACACTGGCTTCCTGTGTGTCAAAGAATAGATTTCAAAATACTGCTGCTGGTTTATAAAGCACTGAATGGTTTAGGCCCAAAATACATTTCTGACCTCCTGCTAAATGATGAACCATCCAGATCTCTCAGGTCTTCAGGGACTGGTCAGCTTTCTGTCCCCAGAGTCAGAACTAAACATGGAGAAGCAGCGTTCAGTTATTATGCTCCAAATATCTGGAACAAACTCCCAGAAACCTGCAGGTCCGCTGCAACTCTGACTACTTTCAAATCCAGCAAGAAGACTTTGCTTTTTGTCGCTGCTTTTAATTGAACTATTCATATCTTAGACTGCACTGTAACTTTTATCCATGTATTTTTTCTTTTAATGTTTATTTTATTAGCTTTTCTTTTTAATGACTGATTTTAAATGCCATTTTCTTAATGTCTTTCATTTTTTGTAAAGCACTTTGAATTGCCTTGTGTTGAAAAGTGCTATATAAATAAACTTGCCTTGCCTTGCCTAAGGTCTGCATATCTAAATCCAATAGGCTTACTAGCTTCTACTAAAATCTCTCACCAGCAAAATACCTCAACAGTTTCATTACTATACGATACAGTATGTATTATCATTATAGTATTACTATTTCGGCGATTAGCTAAAATATAAATTATATTTGATGCAATTTTAGTTACATTTCCATGACTTTTCCAAAACGTTGGGAAAAATATTGTTTTCCATAACTTTCCAGGACCTGGAATTAGCATTTTGAATTTCCATGACTGTTCCAGGTTTTTAATGACCGTAAGAACCCTGATGGCTGCACACCTGTGTATGAAGGAAAGCAGTTGTGAAAATCTAATTATACAACACTCAATGTGTAATTTAAGCTTGTGTTGAGCTTAATTACGGTTGTAAAAACGATTTAAAGGCACCACTTTAGATCCAAATAATGCTTAAACTCCATTTATTTTGTCATATTATCCTGTAATTTGTTTTCTTTGTCGTACATTTATAATTAGTGTTCATTTTTATGTTAAAATAGTTTATATCATAATTTTTTGTCATTTTCTAAATGTTTTCTTCTCTTTCTGTGCGTTATGAACCAAACGCACCAGAGCAAATCCCCTGAATGTGTAACTCTACTTTCTGATTCTCATTCTGAAAACACGAGAGTTATCCACCGTGCAGCACATGGGTTTTGCTGCACGGTGGATAACTCTCTTGTCATTTCAGAAACAACAGGTCCTCTGCTTGTCTTTGGGAATCAATGAATGTGAAAAAGCCTCTGAGTGATTGGCACGAGACATCTGTGGCTCTGAGTGAGATTAGAAATGGAAAGACTGAGCAAAACCTCATCTGTTTAGTTCTTGTAGATCAGGGATGGGAAAATGCCACCTCCTCTTTTTGCGGCCCTCAGATTAATTTATAAACAACGTAATTAATAAAAAATAAAAAAATATAATTTTTTTAATTTGTAGTACTGATACCGTCCACTAGACTCCTAGTTACATCGCGAGCTGCGTACATGATTTCGTTCGGCAGCCAAATACCGCAAAAATAATCTGTGAGGCGTTTGTGTGTATTGTTTGTTGCCCGGGGCAACCATCACAAGAAACCCCGGCTGTTGTTATGCCTGCTGTGACGTTAAGTTACCGCTTGTAATTATGCCGTCACAAGCTTCAAAGTTGTATTTATCATCTGAATTTGGCGAAAGAAGTTTAATATTCTAAAAACCAAGACTTTTTTTATTTGAAATCAGATGAAAACAAACTGTCACGGACCCTGCCGTGTTATCTATGATTACTATACGTTTACATTCATAATGTCAGCGGGAGGGAGGGGGAGCGGTGCTGAGGAACAGCAGAGTCTTAGCTAGGTTCAAGTTAGACAACTACAATTACATACAATACATGCAATTTGTGTGTGTGTGTGTTCCAAGTGAATCTGCGGCCCCCTGGTGGCCAGTAGATCAATACTAAGCTGCAAATCTATAATACTGGATATAAGTGCTGAATGTTGGCTGGTTCGTGGTATGCTGTCCTGTTAATTAAACTACTTCAAACATAAATGGGGGACTGTAATCTTTTTTTACATTGAATGTGTCCTACGTACGAGGCATTTCAATGCAACAAATACAAATATTTGCTGCCTAAATAGTATTAACCCCTTTGTATTTGATTTATTCTCATTTTTTTAATACATTTAAAGCACAGACATGTAAAAAAGGCACAAATCTGGGAGAAGTTTTTATCAGATAGTTTTCTGAAATTCCCTTCACACATCGGGGAGTTACGAATAAATATATTAAAAAGTGAATTTAAAAAAAAGCATTTGATTAAACTTGCTTTACAAATCAAATGTATTATTATTGTATGAAACTCGTGAAACTTCTCCATCTCCCATTAAACCTGCGGAAATGAACCGTGCATGGACAGCAGGTCAGAATAATAAAAAAGTAATACAGTTAATCCAACCGTTGTGTTTTCTTATCCCGACGACAGACAATAAGACGCCTGCCGTCAGATGCAGGGCAGCAAACAATGGCTGCATGTCGCTTTACGAGGCTCAGGAGGAATTAATGCTATTTCATATATTAATACAGCTTTTATAATAATATCAGACAGCAGACGATGAAACAACGGAGAGAAGACCCTCAAAAAGCAGCCGTCTCAACAAACTCAGACTCAGATTACGTCGAATAAAAGGACATTTATCTGTTTGTGGATCACGTGCTGGCCTTAGAATCCAAATGATAGAATCATTGTTTACATATAAACAAACGTGAATCATTGATATCATAATGTAATAGAATTGGGGATGAAAGCCTCTTTAATGGTCTCACATGCAGAGCACACAGCGACATGTGTCCTCTGCTTTGAACCCATCCTAGCACCAGGAGCAGCTATTGCACAGCGCCCAATGGGAGTGAGGGGGGAAGGGGGGTGTCCGGTGCCTTGCTCAAGGGCACCGCGGCAGGGCAGGAGGTGAACTGGGACCTCTCCAAGTAGCAGTCCACAACATTTATTAACTTTCTCCCTCTCGTACGAACATTAGAACTCTCCCTCTCGTACGAACATTAGAACTCTCCCTCTCGTACGAACATTAGAACTCTCCCTCTCGTACGAACATTAGAACTCTCCCTGACGTACGAACATTAGAACTCTCCCTGACGTACGAACATTAGAACTCTCCCTCTCGTACGAACATTAGAACTCTCCCTCTCGTACGAACATTAGAACTCTCCCTCTCGTACGAACATTAGAACTCTCCCTCTCGTACGAACTTTTTAACTCTCCCCGACGTACGCAGCGTTAACTCTCCCCGACGTACGCAGCGTTAACTCTCCCCGACGTACGCAGCGTTAACTCTCCCCGACGTACGCAGCGTTAACTCTCCCCGACGTACGCAGCGTTAACTCTCCCCGACGTACGCAGCGTTAACTCTCCCCGACGTACGCAGCGTTAACTCTCCCTGACGTACGCAGCGTTAACTCTCCCTGACGTACGCAGCGTAAACTCTCCCTGACGTACGAACGTTATAACTCTCCCTGACGTACGCAGCGTTAACTCTCCCTGACGTACGCAGCGTTAACTCTCCCTGACGTACGCAGCATTAACTCTCCCTGACGTACGCAGCGTTAACTCTCCCTGACGTACGCAGCGTTAACTCTCCCTGACGTACGAACGTTATAACTCTCCCTGACGTACGAACGTTATAACTCTCCCTGACGTACGCAGCGTTAACTCTCCCTGACGTACGCAGCGTTAACTCTCCCTGACGTACGCAGCGTTAACTCTCCCTGACGTACGCAGCGTTATTACTCTCCCTGACGTACGAACGTTATAACTCTCCCTGACGTACGCAGCGTTAACTCTCCCTGACGTACGCAGCGTTAACTCTCCCTGACGTACGCAGCGTTAACTCTCCCTGACGTACGCAGCGTTAACTCTCCCTGACGTACGCAGCGTTAATAACTCTCCCTGACGTACGCAGCGTTAACTCTCCCTGACGTACGCAGCGTTAACTCTCCCTGACGTACGCAGCGTTAACTCTCCCTGACGTACGCAGCGTTAACTCTTCCTGACGTACGCAGCGTTAACTCTTCCTGACGTACGCAGCGTTAACTCTCCCTGACGTACGCAGCGTTAATAACTCTCCCTGACGTACGCAGCGTTAATAACTCTCCCTGACGTACGCAGCGTTAACTCTCTCCTGACGTACGCAGCGTTAACTCTCCCTGACGTACGCAGCGTTAGCTCTCCCTGACGTACGCAGCGTTAATAACTCTCCCTGACGTACGCAGCGTTAAAAACTCTCCCTGACGTACGCAGCGTTAATAACTCTCCCTGACGTACGCAGCGTTAAAAACTCTCCCTGACGTACGCAGCGTTAATAACTCTCCCTGACGTACGCAGCGTTAATAACTCTCCCTGACGTACGCAGCGTTAAAAACTCTCCCTGACGTACGCAGCGTTAATAACTCTCTCCTGACGTACGCAGCGTTAATAACTCTCTCCTGACGTACGCAGCGTTAATAACTCTCTCCTGACGTACGCAGCGTTAATAACTCTCTCCTGACGTACGCAGCGTTAATAACTCTCCCTGACGTACGCAGCGTTAATAACTCTCTCCTGACGTACGCAGCGTTAAAAACTCTCCCTGACGTACGCAGCGTTGATAACTCTCCCTGACGTACGCAGCGTTAATAACTCTCCCTGACGTACGCAGCGTTAATAACTCTCCCTGACGTACGCAGCTTTAATAACTCTCTCCTGACGTACGCAGCGTTAAAAACTCTCCCTGACGTACGCAGCGTTAATAACTCTCCCTGACGTACGCAGCGTTAAAAACTCTCCCTGACGTACGCAGCGTTAATAACTCTCCCTGACGTACGCAGCGTTAATAACTCTCCCTGACGTACGCAGCGTTAATAACTCTCTCCTGACGTACGCAGCGTTAAAAACTCTCCCTGACGTACGCAGCTTTAATAACTCTCTCCTGACGTACGCAGCGTTAAAAACTCTCCCTGACGTACGCAGCGTTAAAAACTCTCCCTGACGTACGCAGCGTTAATAACTCTCCCTGACGTACGCAGCGTTAAAAACTCTCCCTGACGTACGCAGCGTTAATAACTCTCCCTGACGTACGCAGCGTTAATAACTCTCTCCTGACGTACGCAGCGTTAAAAACTCTCCCTGACGTACGCAGCGTTAAAAACTCTCCCTGACGTACGCAGCGTTAATAACTCTCCCTGACGTACGCAGCGTTAATAACTCTCCCTGACGTACGCAGCGTTAATAACTCTCTCCTGACGTACGCAGCGTTAAAAACTCTCCCTGACGTATGCAGCGTTAATAACTCTCCCTGACGTACGCAGCGTTAATAACTCTCCCTGACGTACGCAGCGTTAATAACTCTCCCTGACAGATGGCGCAGTGATAACTCTCTCTCAGCAGTTATGGAGAGCAGAAGAAGAAGAAGTGTCCTCTCTCTCTGGGAAGTAGGTTAAACAGCTTCTTTAAAAAAACTCAAAACTACCCGTCAAAAAAAGAAAGAAAAAGAACTGAGATGACAGTTGGAGGGAGACAGAAGGAGGGGGGAGGAAGAAAAGAGTGAGGAGGGGAGGAAAGGAGGTGAGATAAGAGGAAGAGGCAGAAGGTTAATGAGGCCTGAGAGGGAGGAGGGGGGTCTACTGTTGAGAGGAAGAGGAGGAGGAGGAAGAGGATAAATCAATGTCTGAGCAGAAGGCTGACAGCAGGGGGTCTCTGCAGCCTGTCGTGTCTACAGGTGTTTCATTTACGTTTTTAGAAGTTTGTAATCGGGAGTTTGTGTCGAGGAAGAATTTAGTTATACATAAAAACAGTATTTTTGAGATTTTGTTAAAATAAAAATAATTTGTTTTTGCTGTAAAAAAATAAGTAAAATTATAAAATAAATAAATGAAAAATGTAATAAATTGTAACAAAAATAAATTAAACTAAAAATATCATTATTTTATTTTTTTTAAGTTTGTAATCGGGTGTCGTCCAGCTGACCAATCAGAGCAGACTGGGCTCTGGTTTCAGACAGAGGGTGAAAAGAGGTGCTGCAGCATGAGAACAATAAAGAGCTTTTTGGACCTTTAAAGCATGGAGACATGTAGAGACACTACATACTGATATACACCTGAACATCAGCAGGAGAGGACTCTTTAAAGTAGAGACACTACATACTGATATACACCTGAACATCAGCAGGAGAGGACTCTTTAAAGTAGAGACACTACATACTGATATACACCTGAACATCAGCAGGAGAGGACTCTTTAAAGTAGAGACAATACATACTGATATACACCTGAACATCAGCAGGAAAGGACTCTTTAAAGTAGAGACACTACATACTGATATACACCTGAACATCAGCAGGAGAGGACTCTTTAAAGTAGAGACACTACATACTGATATACACCTGAACATCAGCAGGAGAGGACTCTTTAAAGTAGAGACAGTACATACTGATATACACCTGAACATCAGCAGGAGAGGACTCTTTAAAGTAGAGACACTACATACTGATATACACCTGAACATCAGCAGGAGAGGACTCTTTAAAGTAGAGACACTACATACTGATATACACCTGAACATCAGCAGGAGAGGACTCTTTAAAGTAGAGACACTACATACTGATATGAACCTGAACATCAGCAGGAGAGGACTCTTTAAAGTAGAGACACTACATACTGATATGAACCTGAACATCAGCAGGAGAGGACTCTTTAAAGTAGAGACACTACATACTGATATACACCTGAACATCAGCAGGAGAGGACTCTTTAAAGTACAGACACTACATACTGATATACACCTGAACATCAGCAGGAGAGGACTCTTTAAAGTAGAGACAATACATACTGATATACACCTGAACATCAGCAGGAAAGGACTCTTTAAAGTAGAGACACTACATACTGATATACACCTGAACATCAGCAGGAGAGGACTCTTTAAAGTAGAGACACTACATACTGATATACACCTGAACATCAGCAGGAGAGGACCCTTTAAAGTAGAGACAGTACATACTGATATACACCTGAACATCAGCAGGAGAGGACTCTTTAAAGTAGAGACACTACATACTGATATACACCTGAACATCAGCAGGAGAGGACTCTTTAAAGTAGAGACACTACATACTGATATACACCTGAACATCAGCAGGAGAGGACTCTTTAAAGTAGAGACACTACATACTGATATGAACCTGAACATCAGCAGGAGAGGACTCTTTAAAGTAGAGACACTACATACTGATATACACCTGAACATCAGCAGGAGAGGACTCTTTAAAGTAGAGACACTACATACTGATATACACCTGAACATCAGCAGGAGAGGACTCTTTAAAGTAGAGACACTACATACTGATATACACCTGAACATCAGCAGGAGAGGACTCTTTAAAGTAGAGACACTACATACTGATATACACCTGAACATCAGCAGGAGAGGACTCTTTAAAGTAGAGACACTACATACTGATACACCTGAACATCAGCAGGAGAGGACTCTTTAAAGTAGAGACACTACATACTGATACACCTGAACATCAGCAGGAGAGGACTCTTTAAAGTAGAGACACTACATACTGATATACACCTGAACATCAGCAGGAGAGGACTCTTTAAAGTAGAGACACTATGATATACACCTGAACATCAGCAGGAGAGGACTCTTTAAAGTAGAGACTCTTTAATATGTTGTCTGGATAGTCGTACCTTAACGTGGTGTCCCTCCATGTAGTGTGTAGCATCTCTGAAGAGACGATACATGACGAAACCTTGAGGGTCGATGCTGTCGATCAGAGGATACGCCGTCTACACACCCCCCAAAAGAAAAGACAAAGTAAATCAAAACACAAAGAAAATAAATCCTTAAACCTGTGTGTGTGTGTGTGTGTGTGTGTGTATAAACAAGTCGACACACTTCACACACACAGCTCTGTTAGCATCTCAAAGGAGTGAATCAGACGTAAACAAACCACAACTAACTGCCATTCATTTCTAACAGACTCACAACAAGTCCTTTTTTAACACTTCACCTTAAATAAGATTTCACATGTTCATCAGTAAACCTTAGACGTGGATTTGCATACATTTTAAAACAGAGCAACGCTAGCTGTTTAGACCTTATGCTAAGCTAGGCTAACTGGCTGCTGTTTCTAAAACACAGCACTGTATGTATTGTTATAAACACATTTATTGTTGTTGTACAATTTGCACATTTGTTTACAATAACTTCTCATGTTTATATAAATATTTATATTTTTCATTTTTATTTTAGCTTCTTATGTTTAAATAAATATATAATTGTATCTAATTATTAAGCATTTTTACTCTTACTTGTTTGGATCAGTATTTTATTTGAGTTTAATTGTATTTATTTCTATATATTCTATTTTAATCTTGTTATTTAGTTTTATTCTAAAATGTTGTGAAGCTCAATTTCTCCCCTGGATACAGAAATAATTCTGAACCTCATGAACTTAAAATAACAAATTATAGTTTCCACACTTTCTTTTCTTGATAATAGGTAAATGTTATTTAGTTTAACAGTTTATTTTGAGACAAATCAAACTAAAGTGTGTGTGTGTGTGTGTCTGTGAGTATGTGTCTGTGTGTGTGAGTGTGTGTGTGTGTGTGTGTCTGTGTGTGTGAGTGTGTGTGAGTGTGTGTGTGTCTGTGTGTGTGAGTGTGTGTGTGTCTGTGTGTGTGACTGTCTGAGTGTGTGTCTGTGTGAGTGTGTGTCTGTGTCTGTGTGAGTGTGTGTCTGTGTGAGTGTGTGTCTGTGTGAGTGTGTGTCTGTGTGAGTGTGTGTCTGTGTGAGTGTGTGTCTGTGTGAGTGAGTGGCTGAGTGAGTGAGTGGCTGAGTGAGTGAGTGGCTGAGTGTGTGTCTGTGTGAGTGTGTGTCTGTGTGAGTGTGTGTCTGTGTGAGTGAGTGGCTGAGTGTGTGTCTGTGTGAGTGTGTGTCTGTGTGAGTGTGTGTCTGTGTGAGTGAGTGTCTGTGTGAGTGAGTGTCTGTGTGAGTGAGTGTCTGTGTGAGTGAGTGTCTGTGTGAGTGAGTGTCTGTGTGAGTGTATATGTGTCTGTGTGAGTGTACATGTGTGTGTGTGAGTGTACATGTGTGTGTGTGAGTGTACATGTGTGTGTGTGAGTGTACATGTGTGTGTGTGTGTGTACGTGTGTGTGTGAGTGTACATGTGTGTGTGTGAGTGTACATGTGTGTGTGTGAGTGTACATGTGTGTGTGTGAGTGTACATGTGTGTGTGTGAGTGTACATGTGAGTGTACATGTGTGTGAGCGAGCGAGCGTGCGTGCGTGCGTGCGTGCGTGAGTGTCTGTGTGAGTATGTGTGTGTGTGAGTGAGTGAGTGAGTGTCTGTGTCTCTGTGTGTGTGTGTGTGTGTGTGAACGTGTGGGTGTGTGTGTCTGTGTGCACGTGTGTGTGTGTGTCTTTGTGCACGTGTGGGTGTGTGTGTGTGGGTGTGTGCCTGTGTGTGTGTCTGTGCACGTGCGGGTGTGTGTGTGCACGTGTGGGCGTGTGTGTGTCTGTGTGCACGTGTGTCTGTGTGCCTGTGTGTGAACGTGCGAGTGTACATGTGTGTGTGTGTGTGTGTGTGTGTGTCTCTCACCATGCCGGTCTCTGCAGTGAAGATAACGATCTCGTAGAGTGGAGCTAGTTGCTGGAACAGATAATCGATGCCCGGACGCTTCTTAAACCGCCAACCTGTCGCCAACTGGGGGAGAAAACACAACATTTAAATTTAGGTCAAATCTTTCCCTCTAACTAAATAATATTGTGACTATAATGTTACTAGTTATTGTAATGTGAATAACTGGATGCTAGCGATTAAGACAATATACATTTGAACCCTAGTTTCACCACAATTTCAATTGTCCTGAAGTCATCAATCAAACTCGATTCAATTTATATTTAAAATAAATGAAATGTCAAATCATAAAAAATGTCAAAACGTAGCCTTTAACTTTGTAACGTATGTATTGATGTATTCTGCTAATATATATCAATTACCCACTGTGTGTGTGTGTGTGTGTGTGTGCGTGGTGTGTGTGTGTGTGTGTCTGTGGTGTCTGTGTGTGTGTGTGTGTGTGCATGTGCGTGTGTCTCTGTGTGTCTCTGTGTGTGTGTGTGTGGTTGTGTGTGTGGTGTGGTGTGTGTGTGTGTGTGTGGTGTGGTTGTGTGTGTGGTGTGGTGTGTGTGGTTGTCTGTGTGGTGTGTGTGTCTGTGGTGTGTGTGTGTGTCCGTGGGTGTGTGTGTGTGTGTGTGTGTGTGTGTGTGTGTGTGTGTGTGTGTGTGTAGTAAACGGACTGATGTTTTATTTCGTTCTGACTGGTTGATCATCTGCAGCTGAGATTGCTGCTATAAAATGTTGTTGGAGACAGTTGAAGCACTTTGTGTGTGTGTGTGTGTGTGTGTGTGTGGTCAAAAGGGGACAAGAAGAGTGGTTGTTTGCAAATACCAGGCTGTAAGGAAGGGGGACGAACAGAGTGTGTTTGTACAAGATAGTAGCTAATGATCACAGATAAGTGTGTGTGTATTTAAGTAACAGGAAGAAAGGTTCAAGTGGAGGGGCAGGTGAAGTGACTTCTGTGTGTGTGTGTGTGTGTGTGTGTGTGTGTGTGTGTGTGTGTGTGTGGCTGTTTAACAGGCGGCAGGAGTCGAGTTACAGCTGCAGCACACCTGTCAGGCAAGTGGAGTGTGTGTGTGTGTGTGTGCACAGGTGGTGGGACGCGCTTCATACCCTCCACCTGTCCCACTAACCGCTCACTTCACCTGCGCTCCTCCCCGTCCTCTGAAGCGTGTCACTAGATATGAAACGTTACATATCTGGAAGTATATTTTAGATAAATAAATAGCTTTAAATGTCTATCCCGATTTCTCAAGAAGTCCAAGATCTCGTGATTGTTATTGTAAAACTTGTTTCTGCAGCATGTGGCGTGACACACACATTCCATGGTCTTTAAATGTGTTTTTTCAAACTGAGAAAAACATCACTTGCTTTTCTGTTTGTTTTAAATATGGAAAATCCTTTCTTTGAACAAATCATTATCTCGCCCGCGTTAACTTTAATACAAGCCCAATTAAACCCAGAAGGTTTTTCTATCTATCATGAAACAAGATACACACACGCAGAGAGACACACACACACACGCAGAGAGACACACACAGAGAGACACACACACGCGCAGAGAGACGCACGCACGGAGACACACACACACGCGCAGAGAGACGCACACGCGCAGAGACGCACACGCAGAGACACACACACACACACACACACACACACACACACACACACACACACACACACACACACACACACACACACACACACACACACACACACACACACACACACACACACACACACACACACACACACACACACACACACACACACACACACACACACACACACACACACACACACACACACACACACACACACACACACACACTTTAGGCAGGCTGTTTCTCCGGAGTGTGTTTGTTGACCACGTTATACATTCATATGTTGTGTATGTGTTGATGTTGACGTCTGGTTGTTTGCTTGTTGTTACGTAGCGACCACTCTATATACTAACATGTGTGGTGTTTGTTGTTGTTTGTTGTTGTTGTTACGTACCGACCACTCGGGGTGCAGCAGCACGTCGGTCAGCTCCAGCACTAAAGTGTACGGAGGCTGGTAGTACGGCTCCTTCAGAGGGTCGGGGAGAAGCTTCGGGCTCGTGGGCTCGATGATCATCTGTGACACACACACACACACACACACACACACACACACACACAAAAACACACACAAAAACACACACACACACACACACAAATCATGAGCATTTGTTATCCCTGTGAGGAAACTTGATTTAATTATTAAACAGTTTTAAAATAAAATGTTTTTTTATTATTATTATATTATCATTTTTTTTTTTTATATCCTATGAAAAACAATTAAAATGTTTTAATGTATTTAAAATGAAATGCATAATTATTACTATGAAATAAGGTTTTAATTGATTGTATTATTAAAACATTAAAATGTATTTTAACTTGTATTAAAACAATACAAATAAAATGAAGTAAATACAAATGTAATGTATTATTATTATTAAAAACAATTCAAATTGAATGTGTTTTAATAAATTTTACACTAGCAGTTTTTAGAAATAATTTTGCAATAAATTAATGTTGTTGTTTCCATTTAGAATATAAAATAAAATAAAATATACTCGTTTGAACATAAGAAGTTATACCGGATATTTCAATCCAATTAATTCACTTTTTTTCAGGTGGAAATCAGAGTAAAGTCAGAATGTGTTAATCTGTCGTCACTCACCTGTCTGTAGTCCTGGAAGAATTTAAATGTTCTCTTCAGCTGCTGCACCACAGGAGGCTCTGAGGGAGAGGAGAGCATGAGCACTTCACTCACATGCACCCAAAGTGTGAAGGCAAGGCTTTAAAGGCTGCATCACAGTCAAAGTGTGTATTATCTCTATTTACTCAAGTCATTATATCCACATTACTGGAGTCTATTCATCAAAATTCGTATGTAATATTTTAAATTAAACTTTGAACCCGTCGCACCAGAAATACGTAAAAAAATCTGTCGGCATTTTCAGGTTGAATTGAAGATAATTAAGGAAGTATAAGATTAGATCAAATTAAATAAGATACACCTTCATTAGGGAAATGCAGGCTTCACACAGGTAAGCATTCCCATAAATAACAACAACAACAATAGGATAAGTAGCTAAATAATAAACACAAAATTAAACACAATATCGACTATTAAACCAGAAATACGTAAAATAATCCGTCTGCATTTTCAGGTTGAATTGAAGAGAATTAAGGTAAGATGAAATAAAATATTTATTAGGGAAATACACACAGGATAGGACAGGTAAGCGTTGACATAAATAACAATAACAACAATAGGATAAGGTAGGGAGTAGCTAAATAAAAACACCTGAACTTCTGAAAGAACATTCATCTGTTTGCAACTTATACATATCAATATTCCACTTACTTGTATATAGACTATTCTGCACCATTTCTACCATATTATATTTGCACCTTTTGATCTGTGTTATCGTGCTGCTCTGTGGGCGGAGCCTGTGACCTCACATAACTACGCTGTAGCTACGAAGAAATTACAATAAAGGCCTTGAATCTTGAACAAAACCATTCCATCTGAAGCGCTTAGATCCCTTCCATCTGTAGTCTTAATGGGTCCTAAAAACTACAACTCCCATGAGGAGGCTGCATCACTAACAGCTGATTACATCGTCTGACTCAAAGCACCAAGCCACGCCGAAAAAATCAATGTTTATCAGACTGACGGCACATATTTTTATAAATCAAATAAAACATGCATGCGTTCATCTGCTCAAAAGGACATTTATAAGAGGCCTAAATATGGACTTTCCTCTAATTAAATAAAAAGTAATTGAGTAATAAAACTACAATAACTGACGCTAAACAAACCACTTATGAAGCTGCACAAAAAGCTCACTTTCACGTCAAAGCTTGCTGAGTTTTGATTGGTCGAGCTGATCTAACCCGCAGATAACCTAGCGATAGCCACGTAGCGCTAATAACACCCACAGCTGTCAACGTGCTAATGACTAATAATGAAGACTCCATTTCCCATGGGGCCACACACACGCGCGCGCGCGCACGCGCACGCACACACGTCCTCTGCTCCCATGGGACTCAATCCCCCAGAGTTCATAGCGGCGTGCTGAAGCAGGAAGCGACGCCATCTGCTGTGGTGACGCGCTGACGCTTTCACGCGTGTGTGGTGAGTGTGTGAGGTGAGTGTGTGTGTGATGAGTGTGTGAGAGCGTGTGTGGTGAGTGTGTGAGAGTGTGTGAGAGTGTGTGTGGTGAGTGTGTGAGAGTGTGTGTGGTGAGTGTGTGAGAGTGTGTGAGAGCGTGTGAGTGAGAGAGCAGATGGGGGAGGTAAAGATAGATCACGGGAGGAGCAAAGGTTGGAGAAGACGGATGTACAGACTCTCAAAAATAAAAGTTACAGGTCAAACTGAGGAGAGTTCAATTATGAATGAATCACGCTCTTTCTGAACGCATTAAAACAACTGTATACCATTAGTGTCATCACCATTTATGCCGTAGTGCTTGCTGTAAACGACATGGTATATTAGTACACACACCGCTGGTTAAATACTAGTTCATTTGCTTGTATGACAAAAAAGTAGAATTGAATTGAACTGATGAGGCAGAGCGACTGATGCTAATCCAGGGCAGACATTTCATTTGTCCGCTCATGGTACGCAACACATGACTCTACTATGGAGCGAAAAGGAGCAGGGAGAAGAATAACATCTTATGTGACCTGGCCCTTTCTAACAAACAAAACACAGATAGATGGTCTGCCCTTCATAATAATACTTTTTTTATAACGGTACAAACATAACGGTATCTTAGGATAATAAGAGAAACACACAAAAGAAATACTTATTTCCCACTTGACGGTTAACGGAAAGAAACAAAACACCAAACATCACATGTATAAGAAAAGGAAAAGTGCAACACCTCAAGGAGGAAATATAGCAGGATGAATGGAAAATAGGTGCATTAAAGAGACATTTAGATGTAGCTCTGAGTCTGAATGGCTTCATTTTGTGAGAACACGGAGACAAGACGAGAAACTGGGGAAATTAGTCGAAATATTTGGAAGAAACCAGAAAACGTTGAGTAAAATAGGCAACGATGAACTGAGATCAAGTGCATCCAATGTGAGGACAGTGGACCGCTTTAAACATATTTCACTGCCTCCAAATGGAAGTAACCGTTTAAAAGTGTGGCACCGCGGCACCGCCCCCCACACACACACACACACACACACACACACACACACACACACACACACACACACACACACACACACACACACACACACACACACACACACACACACACACACACACACACACACACACACACACACACACACACACACACACACACACACACACACACACACACACACACACACACACACACACACACACACACACACACACACACACACACACACACACACACACACACACACACACACACACACACACACACACACACACACACAGAGAGAGAGAGAGAGGTGGGTAAGCGTGGCTGTTGAGTAACTTCTCCCCTGGGAATCCAATCAAACACACCCCATAATAGGAAGTGTGTGTGTGTGTGTGTGTGTGTGTGTGTGTGTGTGTGTGTGTGTGTGTGGAGAGATTAAGGCTTTTATTATGGTAATTTGAAGGGGTGTTGGAGATGGGGGAGAAAGGGGGAGGAGGTGATGAGGATGGAGAGGAGGAGGAGGAATGTTTGTCATGTGGAGGAAGCTTGAGACGTTTTAAAATTCATGTCCAAATGATTGGTTTCCTCTTCAGCTTTTTCGCCTTAAACATTAGTTTTATTTATTTAAGGAGGTGGCGAGACCTTTAAATTGAGTACTAAAATATAAACAAAATAAGGCAACTCTTTTAGACTATTTCTGACTTGTTTGTGAAATAGGGGATCAACTAACAATTATATTCTTTAGGAATTAATCTGTTTAATTTGACGATCAAAGGTTTGTACTAGAAATGTCAGAACATGTTGAGTAAAGTCTTAATGTCTCAAAGATACTCACTTTAATATGACATTTAAAAAAAAAAGCAGGAAATGTTAATTAGAGCTCAAAATCAACATTTAAAGACAACTTTGGGCGGGGGTGGTGAAGTCCATAGGGACTTGGCAACTGGAAGGTCACCAGTTCAAGTCCCGGAAGGACCAAGTGCTACCGAGGTGTCCCTGAGCAAGGCACCGTTCCCCACACTGCTCCGAACACAGGATGGGTCGAATGCAGAGAAACTATTCCCCACGAGGATTCATAAAGTATATCAAAAGAAAAAAGAAAAAAATTATTTAACACTAACGGAAATATTAAAATAGTTGGAGACGTTTGTCGACCTTTCTTTTCTAGAAATAAAACACTTTTCTTCAATTAATATGTTGATAAATTAATTAGGCATTTTTGCATTAAAAAACTCTTTTCCAAAACTGTTGGATTGGTTTTCTTTCCAGCTCGACATTTGGGAGTAAACTAAGACTATTTTTCTAAACAAAAGTCTTAAAAGTATCAGTTGGGTCCTAGCTAGGATTAACATTTAGATGATTAAAAGTCACTCAAAACCTTAATTAGTTTAGGTCTTCTGACGTCTTCTACTTTATCCTTACTTTGGGTTATCTTCCAAATATGTTTCAAGAGTAAACAAACTGTTTCCCTGAACATCGGAAAAGTTGGGTTAGGGAATGACGGATTAACATTTGCATGAGTAAAAGACACAACTTTTAAAATACCTATTGTTTAGTGGTCTGCTAGTTCAGTGATTTTCAAAGTGGGGGCCCCGACCCCCTGGGGGGCCGCCAGGGGGCGCCAGAGGTCACGCAAAGTTTGAGGGAAATAAAAATCTTACATTTATTTTTTATAGATGTTATTAATAACTGCATATCTATCAATCTATGTGTCCTTTGATGCCAATCTTTTCATATATGTTTTAAATTTATTAATATTTTAGCTTTTAAATCTGCCCTTCAAGCCAATCAGAATCGAGCTGCCGCTACTGAGAGTGAAACTGAGTATCTGCTGAGAGCTAGTGAATGTTTGGCTCTGCAGCTGGATGAGAGCACGGATGCAGCAAATATTGATGTTTATATGAATATAAATATGTTTATTGTTAATATTACTGTTGAATATTATGTATAATATTATTAAGGCATAGGTAGCTTTCAAAATGCTAAATATATGTTAATTGATCATATTACTGTTCAAAATTATATAATATTATAAAGACAGAAATCACTTTAAAAATGCTTTAGAAATATGTTTACTGTTGATATTACTGTTTAATATTGTGTTAAGAATGTTTATAACAGAACACACAATCAATGTAATGAATGACAAACAAAAGATAAATACAATTTTTTTTAGAAGAATAACTGATTTTTAATTATTAATACAAATATATATTAAGAAAATGTATTAAGCTGATTAATTTGTCATATACTCATCATTTAAAAAAACAGGGGGGTCCCCGCCAGAGGATAATGCTATATGGGGTCCTTGGCATGGCAACGTTTGGGAACCCCTGTGCTAGTTTATCCTTACTTTGGTTTATCCTTACTTTGGTTTATCCTTACTTTGGTTTATCCTTACTTTGGTTTATCCTTACTTACTTTATCCTTACTTTGGTTTATCCTTACTTTGGTTTATCCTTACTTTGGTTTATCCTTACTTTGGTTTATCCTTACTTTGGTTTATCCTTACTTTGGTTTATCCTTACTTTGGTTTATCCTTACTTTGGTTTATCCTTACTTTGGTTTATCCTTACTTACTTTATCCTTACTTTGGTTTATCCTTACTTACTTTATCCTTACTTTGGTTTATCCTGACTTTGGTTTATCCTTACTTTGGTTTATCCTTACTTTGGTTTATCCTTACTTTGGTTTATCCTTACTTACTTTATCCTTACTTTGGTTTATCCTTACTTTGGTTTATCCTTACTTTGGTTTATCCTTACTTTGGTTTATCCTTACTTGGTTTATCCTTACTTTGGTTTATCCTTACTTACTTTATCCTTACTTACTTTATCCTTACTTTGGTTTATCCTTACTTTGGTTTATCCTTACTTTGGTTTATCCTTACTTACTTTATCCTTACTTTGGTTTATCCTTACTTACTTTATCTTGAAAAATGACTTTGATTATCAAAATACAAAAGTAAACATTTGTTTTCTGAACATAAGTCTTCAAAAGTATCGGGAAAATATTGGTTGGGTTAGAGAAGGATTAACATTTCTATGATTAAAAGTCACGCTAAAATACAACATTTTTAGGCCTTAAAAAGGTCTTAATAACCAGTTTGTTCTAGTTTATCCGGAAACTTCCGCTCTACCGGCTGCCGTGTTTGTTTGCCTGTAAAATAATTGGGATTCCTGAGAGTGCGTTTCATCCCGATGGTTTTCTGGTAGTTTTGGCGAAGAGGCCTCTTTCTCTCGTTTCATCTCTAACGGACTTCCATTCAAACTCAGGCCGTTTCTCAATCTCGAGGATTCTGGCTTCCAAGCCAATATTTCAAGGATGCTACGTCATCGAGTGCCGCCGGAGGACTGTTCCAATCTCCAGCACACTTGGAATTCCACCGAGGCCGCGTCCTTGGTTTGGGGGTAATTTCGAGGCTGCACATGTGTAGACTACGCGTCCTTAAAATCCCCACAATGCTTTGCGCACGGACCAATTTCCCCAAATCTGTGGTGGAAAATGTAAGGCGGGGCCTCTCATATGGAGCACACCTGCACACTTGCTCGCCTGTTCCACTCTTCGTTTTCCGAATGCCAGGAAGGATTCTTGCATAGCTTCTGAAGGAAGTGACTCGGAAGACATGTGCTACCAAGCAAGCATCCTCGCGATTGAGAAACGGCCTCAATGTCAGCTCTTTGTTAGGGAGGCCTCAGGCTGCCGGTGTTTCACTCAGAAAACTCCTGATCCGCTAACTTTATACACACCTTAGAACAACGTGCAATTTCGTATCTGCCACTATGTTTTTTTGCACTACTCAATACTGCTCGACACTGTACAGCTTTTTACATTAATTATGTGACCATCTATGTTACATTGTAGTTATTGAATTGCTCTTTTTACTGCACTGTTAGTGTACAGTTTTATTATCATGCTGCTGTGTTTATTGTATTCTTGTAACTCGGGCACAACAATTTCCTTCAGGATGAATAAAGTCGTATCTTATCCTATCATCCGGCCTGAGGTTAGCATCGAGCTACTATAGTTTGCCTGGTCTCCGTTTGCATACTTCTGTACTGACACATGCTATTTTGCACCAGGTAATCCTCAAAAAGTTAGTTTGACAATAAAGAACCTTGAACTTAAATACAGAGTTTTTCCAAAACCCAGTCTGTGATGTGGTTTGAACAAAAAAGTTCCTTCATCAAACTCCTCTTAACTACGGCTGGAAAACGTGTTGATATTATTTTGATATTTAAGACTCTATATCACTTTGTAATATCATCCATCCATCCATCTTCTCCGCTTATCCGTGGTCGGGTCTCGGGGGTATCAGTTCCAGCAGAGAGCCCCAAACGTTCCTTTCCCCTCATCAACCAGCTCTGACTGGGGGGTCCCAAGGCGCTCGGAGGCCAGAGAAGAGATATAATCCCTCCACCTGTTCCTAGGTCTACCCCTTGGTCTCTTCCCAGCTGGACGTGCCTGGAACACCTAGGAAGGCGCCCAGGTGGCATCCTAACTAGGTGCCCGAACCACCTCAACTGGCTCCTTTCGACGCGAAGGAGGAGCGGCTCAACTCCGAGTCCCTCCCGGATGACTGAACTTCTCACCTTAACCCTAAGGGAGACGCCAGCCACCCTGCGGAGAAAACACATCTCGACCGCTTGTATCCGCGATCTCGTTCTTTGGGTCATGATTGTAAAATCATAACATAGCATATTTTAAATGCTTTTGTATCCGACGCTTCTCCGCATCACATGACTACCAAAACAGAGTCTGTAGCCAAAAACATGTCCCATAAGAGCCATTCATTCCCCCTCCATCCTCCACCCTCTGTCTGCTGCTCTCAGAGGGGGAGGAGAGGGGGAGGAGAGGGGGAGGAGAGGGGGAGGGGAGGGGGAGGAGAGGGGAGGGGAGGGGGAGGAGAGGGGGAGAAACTGGAGGATATTATCCACCTCTTCTCCCTGAGGGACGATACACTCTTACTTAAGGTCCCTAAACTCATCAGGGACTATCTGAGGAGAGGAGAGGGGACTATCTGAGGAGAGGAGAGGAGAGGGGACTATCTGAGGAGAGGAGAGGGGACTATCTGAGGAGAGGAGAGGGGAGGGGACTATCTGAGGAGAGGAGAGGGGACTATCTGAGGAGAGGAGAGGAGAGGGGACTATCTGAGGAGAGGAGAGGGGAGGGGACTATCTGAGGAGAGGAGAGGGGAGGGGACTATCTGAGGAGAGGAGAGGGGACTATCTGAGGAGAGGAGACTATCTGAGGAGAGGAGAGGAGAGGGGACTATCTGAGGAGAGGAGAGGGGAGGGGACTATCTGAGGAGAGGAGAGGGGAGGGGACTATCTGAGGAGAGGAGAGGGGAGGGGACTATCTGAGGAGAGGAGAGGGGACTATCTGAGGAGAGGAGACTATCTGAGGAGAGGAGAGGAGAGGGAACTATCTGAGGAGAGGAGAGGGACTATCTGAGGAGAGGAGAGGAGAGGGGACTATCTGAGGAGAGGAGAGGGGAGGGGACTATCTGAGGAGAGGAGAGGGGAGGGGACTATCTGAGGAGAGGAGAGGGGACTATCTGAGGAGAGGAGAGGAGAGGGGACTATCTGAGGAGAGGAGAGGGACTATCTGAGGAGAGGAGAGGAGAGGGAACTATCTGAGGAGAGGAGAGGGACTATCTGAGGAGAGGAGAGGGACTATCTGAGGAGAGGAGAGGAGAGGGGACTATCTGAGGAGAGGAGAGGGGAGGGGACTATCTGAGGAGAGGAGAGGGGACTATCTGAGGAGAGGAGAGGAGAGGGGACTATCTGAGGAGAGGAGAGGGGAGGGGACTATCTGAGGAGAGGAGAGGGGAGGGGACTATCTGAGGAGAGGAGAGGGGACTATCTGAGGAGAGGAGACTATCTGAGGAGAGGAGAGGAGAGGGAACTATCTGAGGAGAGGAGAGGGACTATCTGAGGAGAGGAGAGGAGAGGGGACTATCTGAGGAGAGGAGAGGAGAGGGGACTATCTGAGGAGAGGAGAGGGGACTATCTGAGGAGAGGAGAGGAGAGGGGACTATCTGAGGAGAGGAGAGGAGAGGGGACTATCTGAGGAGAGGAGAGGAGAGGGAACTATCTGAGGAGAGGAGAGGGACTATCTGAGGAGAGGAGAGGAGAGGGGACTATCTGAGGAGAGGAGAGGAGAGGGGACTATCTGAGGAGAGGAGAGGGGACTATCTGAGGAGAGGAGAGGAGAGGGGACTATCTGAGGAGAGGAGAGGAGAGGGGACTATCTGAGGAGAGGAGAGGAGAAGGGACTATCTGAGGAGAGGAGACTATCTGAGGAGAGGGGAGGGGACTATCTGAGGAGAGGAGACTATCTGAGGAGAGGAGAGGGGACTATCTGAGGAGAGGAGAGGGGAGGGGACTATCTGAGGAGAGGAGAGGGGACTATCTGAGGAGAGGAGACTATCTGAGGAGAGGAGAGGAGAGGGAACTATCTGAGGAGAGGAGAGGGACTATCTGAGGAGAGGAGAGGAGAGGGGACTATCTGAGGAGAGGAGAGGAGAGGGGACTATCTGAGGAGAGGAGAGGAGAGGGGACTATCTGAGGAGAGGAGAGGAGAGGGGACTATCTGAGGAGAGGAGAGGGGACCATCTGAGGAGAGGAGAGGAGAGGGGACTATCTGAGGAGAGGAGAGGAGAGGGGACTATCTGAGGAGAGGAGAGGAGAGGGGACTATCTGAGGAGAGGAGACTATCTGAGGAGAGGAGAGGGGACTATCTGAGGAGAGGAGAGGAGACTATCTGAGGAGAGGAGAGGAGACTATCTGAGGAGAGGAGAGGAGTGGGAACTATCTGAGGAGAGGAGAGGAGAGGGGACTAACTGAGGAGAGGGGACTATCTGAGGAGAGGAGAGGAGACTATCTGAGGAGAGGAGAGGAGAGGAGAGGGGACTATCTGAGGAGAGGAGAGGAGAGGGGACTATCTGAGGAGAGGAGAGGAGAGGAGAGGGGACTATCTGAGGAGAGGAGAGGAGAGGGGACTATCTGAGGAGAGGAGAGGAGACTATCTGAGGAGAGGAGAGGAGACTATCTGAGGAGAGGAGAGGAGACTATCTGAGGAGAGGAGAGGAGGACTATCTGAGGAGAGGAGAGGGGACTATCTGAGGAGAGGAGAGGAGACTATCTGAGGAGAGGAGAGGAGAGGAGACTATCTGAGGAGAGGAGAGGGGACTATCTGAGGAGAGGAGAGGAGACTATCTGAGGAGAGGAGAGGAGAGGAGACTATCTGAGGAGAGGAGAGGAGAGGAGACTATCTGAGGAGAGGAGAGGGAGACTATCTGAGGAGAGGAGAGGAGAGGGGACTATCTGAGGAGAGGAGAGGAGACTATCTGAGGAGAGGAGAGGAGACTATCTGAGGAGAGGAGAGGGGACTATCTGAGGAGAGGAGAGGAGAGGAGAGGAGAGGAGAGGAGAGGAGAGGAGAGGAGAGGAGAGGAGAGGAGGGGACTATCTGTTGCAAGATATGTCGAAATAATCAAAATTAGAATGTTCTTCCAAATCGTGTAGCACTAATTATCAATAAAAGAAAAATACAACATCCGTCCTCTTTTTGTCTTTCCCTATAAATCCCTAAATCTAAAGGTTATGTTCGTCCTAATATTCCTGACGATCCAGCTGTTGTTGTAAAAATGAAAAAAGAAACGAACAACATCTAAATAAGGTTTGGCCGTTGGATAAATATATCGTATTTTGGTGTCGTCGTTTGTTTTTTGGGTTTATTTCTATCATTTCATTTTGCTAACAACGCTCTAAAATGACACATGTAGGACATATTGAAAGGTAACATGTTAGGCTGCATTACGCAATGATGACAGTTTGTCAAAAATAAATTGAACGTCCAAAATGCACTTACTTGGACGTTCAATTAGGAGTAAATTAAATCTGAAATGGTCCATAAATGAATGACAACCAGTTATAGTGGGGCAGCAGTAACTGGTGTATTCCTTTTTTTGGTTAAATAATTTCATGGACATTCTCTTTAATAAACAGTATGACATTTTTTGGGGACTATTTTCAGTGGCGGATGAATACATCTTGGTGCTTTGGTTTATGGAATTAGGATGGTGTTTGTTGTATTGAGTCAAATTAAAATACAGCATGGGAGGCTAATTTAATTCAGGAAGGAAACCATTAGAGTGTGTGTGTCAGCTGTGTGTGTGTGTGTGTGTGTGTGTGTGTCAGCTGTGTGTGTGTGTGTGTGTGTGTTTTTGGGGTCGATCCGGCGGGACAGCACATTCCCATTAAAGGTTTCCTGATCGCCTGCTGATACCGATAATCTCTTCGCCAATAACTTTTTATTCCCTCTCCCCTCCTGCTGTTCAGGAAACAATCCGTTCCTCCTTCTGTGCGTCCACTACCCCTCGAACGTCAATAAATCCATCCTCATCAACCCTCGACACACCAATACATCTACACACTAACCCTCTACACACCAATACATCTACACACTAACCCTCTACACACCAATACATCTACACACCAACCCTCTACACACTAACCCTCTACACACCAATACATCTACACACTAACCCTCTACACACCAACCCTCTACGCACTAACCCTCTACGCACTAACCCTCTACGCACCAATACATCTACACACTAACCCTCTACGCACTAACCCTCTACACACTAACCCTCTACACACTAACCCTCTACGCACCAACCCTCTACACACTAACCCTCTACACACTAACCCTCTACACACTAACCCTCTACGCACTAACCCTCTACGCACTAACCCTCTACGCACCAATACATCTACACACTAACCCTCTACGCACTAACCCTCTACGCACTAACCCTCTACGCACCAATACATCTACACACTAACCCTCTACACACCAATACATCTACACACTAACCCTCTACACACCAATACATCTACACACTAACCCTCTACACACCAATACATCTACACACTAACCCTCTACACACCAATACATCTACACACTAACCCTCTCCACACTAACCCTCTACACACCAATACATCTACACAATAACCCTCTACACACCAATACATCTACACACTAACCCTCTACACACCAATACATCTACACACTAACCCTCTACACACCAATACATCTACACACTAACCCTCTACACACCAATACATCTACACACTAACCCTCTACACACCAATACATCTACACACTAACCCTCTCCACACTAACCCTCTACACACCAATACATCTACACACTAACCCTCTACACACCAATACATCTACACACTAACCCTCTCCACACTAACCCTCTACACACCAATACATCTACACAATAACCCTCTACACACCAATACATCTACACACCAACCCTCTACACACTAACCCTCTACACACCAACCCTCTACACACCAACCCTCTACACACTAACCCTCTACACACTAACCCTCTACACACTAACCCTCTACACACTAACCCTCTACACACTAACCCTCTACACACTAACCCTCTACACACTAACCCTCTACACACCTAACCCTCTACACACCAACCCTCTACACACCAACCCTCTACACACTAACCCTCGACACACCAATACATCTACACACCAATACCTCTACACACCAATACATCTACACACCAATACATCTACACACTAACCCTCTACACACCAACCCTCTACACACCAACCCTCTACACACCAACCCTCTACACACCAACCCTCTACACACCAACCCTCTACACACCAACCCTCTACACACCAACCCTCTACACACTAACCCTCTACACACTAACCCTCTACACACCAACCCTCTACACACCAACCCTCTAGAATCCTCTACACACTAACCCTCTACACACTAACCCTCTACACACCAACCCTCTACACACTAACCCTCTACACACTAACCCTCTACACACTAACCCTCTACACACTAACCCTCTACACACTAACCCTCTACACACTAACCCTCTACACACCAACCCTCTACACACTAACCCTCTACACACTAACCCTCTACACACCAACCCTCTACACACTAACCCTCTACACACTAACCCTCTACACACCAACCCTCTACACACCAACCCTCTACACACCAACCCTCTACACACCAATACATCTAAACTAGGGCAATTTCTCAACTTTTAGATGTAGCTTGAGGTTGTTTTAGGCATGTGGAAACTAACAATGAAGACAATAAAGATTAATACTGGATTAAAAAATGCATATATTATTAAATTAACTAAACACATTGTGAACAAAACTAACATTGCTTTTTATTTAATTAAATAAATAATATTTCACATCAAAAGAAACAACAATGTTTTCATATTAAATAATCTGATGACAGAACTGTAAACAGAATAGCTGAATCTTTAACAAACTAAATAACTCAGTTTCCTCTAATCATTAACCCATGCTTGTATCATTGAGTTAACTCCGTGTGTTGCTGCTAGAGAACACCTGACGTGGAAACGTTCCTCGTGGATGGGGGGGGGGGCTACAGAGCTACTAGAAAGACAGTGGAACCCGGTGCATTCCTCCGTCTGAATGTGGAGCACTTTTGATAAATGTTTAGACACATTGCTCGTGTTACCGCCCTGACATGCTAAACACTTATTGCACTTTAGGCAACGAGCATTCTCCACATCGAGACGGGTAAAGTTTAACCAACATTGTAGCAGCTGTGTGTGTGTGTGTAAACTGCCCCGCCCCCTCACACACAGACGGGGGAGATCTCGTCTGATCGAAAATACACCATATATTGTTGTCTTTTTGCATGTTAGAAACGAGTTGGCGACACGAAGACTGCGATATAATGTTTTTGTAGCAATAATACATGACATATATTTTTTAAATGTCTCCAGTACCGATAAAAAGACCGATAGCGTTGGAGTTTAACGGCGCGTAAAACACACGTGATGACGTCACCAACGAATCGACGACTGAATTAGTTGGCAACTAATTTGGTAATCGATTTTAATCGATTAAGTCGATTAGTTGTTGCTCCCCTAGTCTACACACTAACCATCTAAAAACTGTGATTTTGATGTGATTTATTTATATTGTCTACTTATGTTTAAAGCTGGAATTTGTACACATCATATTTAATTAATATTATTAGGATTATAACATTTTAGGATTAACTTCCAGTAATGGCTGCTTGGGATAAACGTAACGTCCAAAAAGTCAACATTAATTAGACAAATAGATAGTTTTTATCTAACCAAAGAGTCTGCTTTAATCTGTTTTGTGTCTAGCCCTTATTCTCTATAAATAATAACGACATTAATAAAAAGACTTTCACTGAACAATGCAGGATATCTTTTGATGACCTTTTTGGTTTTAATTAGGGTGTAAAGTTATAAAATCTGACACTGAAAGCTTGATTTGAAAACCTCAATAAATGCTGAAGTTAATTATTATTATTTAAAGGATCCATTTCAATACGTTTTACGGTTGCTGCTTCGTCGATGAACCGATTGTTCTCTGCTTTAATCGATCAATCTTCAAAAATTCACGAAAATGTGCTAAAAAACAAACAAGAAAACAACGACAGACATTCGAAGGAAAACCTCAATATTTCTCCTGATCACTAATTTCTCTCCCATTTGAATGAGTGCAAACCAACACATGAGCCTCTGTGAGAGACGGAGAGACAGATGGACGGATAGACGGGAATACAGTTACAGACAGAGTTTGTGAAGTGGACCTCGGGGAGAGTTTTGTGGAGGAGGGAGAGATCTGGACCTCTGGGGGAGGAGTTATTGATGAAGTGATTATTGGAAGCAGCAGGCCATCACAACTCGTTTAAAGGGGGAGTCAAATCACTGCAGGTCGATCAGAGGAACTCGTTTAACGTCACCTGAACGCATCACTTTAATGGGGATAATCTGTGTTGATGTTTGGGCTCAAAACCCGTCAATGACCGCCTAAAGATTTGACTTTTTATAAGGAAATGTGTTCCTGTCATATTGGAGTAAGGCTGCCTAGATGTTGCTGCTTTTTTCCAAGGTTTCTTCCATATTGTTGCATCACTTAAAGGGTCATGCAAAATGCACTTTTTGATGTCTTTTATACATAAATACGTGTCCCCGAAAATAAAACCCTCTCTTTTCCTCCGTACCCAAATCTCTAAAAACGGGGGTACAACGAGCTGATCCAGATGTGCGTCCGATATGACGTAATATCAGCGGCGGACCCACAGCACTATCAGAAACAATGCCCGACTGTTTGACGTATTATGGTCTGTGTTTACATTAGCATCGCTAACACTCAGAGCTAACCTGTACTGAGGCGCTTTCACACCGCAGTACTTTTCCCACAAAGGTTCATCTGTACTTAGTTCATCAGAAATCTTTAGTTCTCATGAACTAAGTACAGATCAAGTTCACACCGGAATAAGTCCCTGAGGGAGGATTAGTCAAATGAAGCCGCTGACATCACTTCTTCTTCTTCTGCTTTGGGTTTACTGGCAGGCCGC
This sequence comes from Pogonophryne albipinna, assembly GCA_028583405.1. Classification (NCBI taxonomy): domain Eukaryota; kingdom Metazoa; phylum Chordata; class Actinopteri; order Perciformes; family Artedidraconidae; genus Pogonophryne; species Pogonophryne albipinna. Next base: position 3,447,032 of record CM053252.1, read on the forward strand.
AAATCACTTCACGGCGTATACTGCCACCCGGAGTCCCCGGCCGGAAGTCCCCGGAGTTGGGGAAGGCTTCAGTAGAAGCTGCTGGGACTCCCAGCAGCTTCTACTGAAGCCTTCCGAGTAAATCGCCTGGACGCCGACACCTCCTCATCTCCACCGCTCCCATGTTTTATTTTGTGTTGCCATAAGTTAGTCTCTCTGCGTTTCTGCGCTGGGCTAATGCTAATAATGCTAATGCGAGGATAATAAAATGGCGGCTTCACAAAACTTTTTGGGAGTGTTACGGGGCGTGGTTTGCAATCCGCCCAGCCAATCAGACTTAGGGACCTTTTTCTCCCACGGAAGTACCTGCTCTCTAGCAGGGACGGAAAAGGGGGTGAAAGGTTCTGATGAACTCATTTTAGTTCTGGATTTTTTATATATCTGAGACCTTTGCTATTGCCTAAAAGTATCATGATAGGTGACCTTTAAGTTAATGGTGGTTTGCTTTATCCAAATCAAGGTCATTTTGTGCTGTACGGATTATAAAGACCCTTTTTTGTGACATTACCACTTTATAGTTTCACACTTCTTTAGTCACCAGAACGCTTCATTTTAATGGCTATAATACGAGTTGATGTTTGAGCTCTTAAACCATCAATGACCGTCTAAAAAACACACTTTTTGTAATGAAATTTGGGGCTTTTAACTTATTTTCAGCAACATATTTTGGCCATTCTTTTTATTTTACTCTTTAGATCAAACGTCTATTGGAGTTTTTAAACATGTATACACACTTCCTGTCTAATGGATTATAATTCGCTGCTTTTTTCTGAGGTTACTTTCCACCATTTAAGTTAATTTGAGGTGGTTTTCTCTATTCCGTGCTGTACGGATTATAAAGACCCTTTCTTGTTACATTGGCCTTTTAATTGAACATTTCACGTAATATTTAGTCAGTTTCCTCCTTCTTTAGTCACCTGAACGCATCATCTTAATGGTGATAATCTGAGTTGATGTTTGAGCTCTTAGCTCGTCAATGACCGTCTAAAAATGAGACTTTTTATAATGAAATTTGGGGCTTTTAACTTATTTTAGCAACATATTTTAGCCATTTTTTTAGTCTTTGGAGTTTTTGTAATGTATACATTTATACACACTTCCTGTCCGTTTTCCAGGAACATCGTGTCATTCAGTCGGCATATTTTAGGCCACACACACACACACACACACACACACACACACACACACACACACACACACACACACACACACACACACACACACACACACACACACACACACACACACACACACACACACACACACACACACACACACACACACACACACACACACACACACACACACACACACACACACACACACACACACACACACACACACACACACACACACACACACACACACACACACACACACACACACACACACACACACACACACACACACACACACACACACACACACACACACACACACACACACACACACACACACACACACACACCGAGTCTCCACAGAGTGATCCATCATTCAAACAAACACTGACACCAACACCTCGCTGCCAGGGTGTCAATAAAAACACACATGTTCAGAGAAAGATAATGGAGGACTCATCTGGACCGAGGCGGGGGAACACACACACACACACACACACACATGTCCTCACAGCGAGCACATGTACTGAAGAAAAGCATCTGCCACTGGTTGTTTTTTTGGACAAATTCAATTTCTTCCAGACACAAAATCGAGTCGTACAAAAAAAAAAAACCTTAACGATTTTCTGCAGAATTGAGGTCTAACATTCTTCAATTTACAAGAACAGTTCCTTTAATGAAAGCAATGAAGGAAACCAAGAAGAATGTGGAGCAACGCTACCACAAGTCAGATTCAACATTAAAGTTGACACACACACAGAAACATATCAGTGTTTGCACTCACCTCTGTCAAACTCATCTGGAATCTGCAGGACAGATGAAAACAGAGATTAGATATGTGTACAAACAGCAGGATGAGTGTCAATCAATCAATCAATCAATCGATGATCAGTGATCTGTGTAGAAAGTAAAGGATCAATCAGTTTGCGATGTGCCGACTCAGGGTTTGTGTGTGTGGAGAAAACAAAGTATTGACGGATAAACAGACATGTGGCACACTTATACAACGGAGGACTGATAGATAATATCTAGGAGGAGGAGGAAGAAATGTAATCTATTATCAAGAGGGAGAAGAGGTGGAGAAAATATGAGGAAGAAGAAATATTAAGTCGGACAGGAAGAAGGAGAAGACGAAGCATAACATATAACACATCAACAAAAACAAAATATGTGAAAAACAGATGAAGTAAAGGAGGTAGGAGGGAGGAAGAGGAAGAGGGGAGGAAACATGAATGAAGGACCTAGGGAGAGTAAAGAGAGGACGAAGAGGCAGGAGCTGAGGAGAGGCAGATTAAGCTCAAAGTGCAGTGTGTGGCGCCCCCTGGTGGCTAAAACATGCATTATAATTTACCAAACAGACCAAATATATAATAATTTCTGCAGAGACTAAAAGTTATACAAACATGATGAATGATCAAAACAACAAACTGAGATACAATATTTTATTATGCTGTTCAGTATGTTTGTTATTTTCAAGTGTTAAGCTATGTTTGATTCCATTTGAAGTCATCTCCTTGGACTTTGACATATAATCATGTTCCGGGCCGTATCTTTTTATTGGATGCATGATCATTCTGATATTGGTAGATTGCAAAGTCGTATATTTCTACAGTTAAATTAGGAACGTCACATTACCAATGAATCAAAACCAGTGACATTTCTCAATAACAATGTCAGACCACGCTTAAACAACAACAACAACAAATCCTTTCGTAGTTCAACATATTACAATAAAGCCTTTGATTTGATAGATAATCTTCCTTAACATATAAACACAATGGTATCAAACTGCAGGCCTTAGTTAAAGAACGAATGTAACCGGGTATCTGCAGGAATCCTGAAGTCAAATGTAAGACCCTTTTTTAAGACCCCTTCCATACATTTTAAGACCTCATCGCCACGGCTTCCACAGATCGACATTTTTGTATGTATTTATTGTCAAAGCACTTCAGATATTCATTGCTCTCTGGATGTTAAGAGCATTCCATGGAATATAACAAAAAGTGTATCTCGAGCCGGTTTCTCAAACTTACCTACCCCACCTTTAGGTATTTTTGGAACTTTAAGTATTTTTGGATATTTAAGTATTTTTGGACCTTTGGACCCTTTCCATACATTTTAAGACCTCAGTCTCCACTTTGAGTTCTAACCGGTTACCATTGGCGACACACTTCACCTCACATTGACTATATACAGTATTGATTGTCCTTCCTCCTTATCTTCCAACCATTTGGACGCAGACTTGCATTTCCCCATAACGATGTTGCTTAGCAACCGGCGTAAACTGACCTTCGCACGCTATCAAGCAGTGCGCGTGCTGTTCAGATTACGTCAAACCCAACGGGACACCATCAATAAACTCCACAGAATCACACTACACACCTACGCCATGATTACATTCAGGCAGACTGTAGAACACAACCTCTTTGGACCATTCATATACTTATTGAAAACAAGATACAAAATGTAACACCTTGGAAAATGCCCTTTAATACTTTTTAATAGCCTTCATTGATTTATCAACTTTGAATACTTTTTAAGACCCCGCGGACCCCCTGTGTAAGAATCTAATTAAGTGTTTCCTGAGAAGTGTGTCCTAGTTTTCCGTCCTCTCACTTCAGCGCCTCGTTAAAAAAAAGACGTTTAAAGACAATTAGCTGAGGAGGAGTGTGTCCTGAAGACAGTGGAGCATGTGCCCTATAACTGGGGGGAGTTTTGGGGGGAGTTTTAGGGGGAGTGTGCCTCTGGGCTTTGAAGTCGGCCTGTTGGCTGGAAACAGGAAACAGCCTCACGGTTTATAATGTGTGAGAGCGGGAGAAACAGAGAGACTTCTTCTTCAATATCTGCATCCCGGAGGAGAGGAAGAGCTCCGGTTCCCACACCCACAAAACGAGAAGAAAACAAATGAAGATCATTAACTCGGACACTTTATCCCGAAATTAACGGAGCTTTATTTTGAAATTAGCGGAGCTTTATTTTGAAATTAGCGGAGCTTTATTTTGAAATTAGCGGAGCTTTATTTTGAAATTAACGGAGTTTTATCCTGAAATTAACGGAGTTTTATCCTGACTTTAACGGAGCTTTATTTTGAAATTAACGGAGTTTTATCCCAAAATTAACGGAGCTTTATTCTGAAATTAACTGAGCTTTATTTTGAAATTAACTGAGCTTTATTTTGAAATTAGCGGAGTTTTATTTTGAAATTAGCGGAGCTTTATCTCGAAATTAACGGAGTTTTATTTTGAAATTAGCGGAGTTTTATTTTGAAATTAACGGAGCTTCATCTTGAAATTAGCGGAGTTTTATTTTGAAATTAGCGGAGTTTTATTTTGAAATTAACGGAGCTTTATTTTGAAATTAGCGGAGCTTTTTATCCTGAAATTAACGGACCACAAAACAGTCAGGAGAAGAATACAAATAAAGATCATGAACACGTTATCCTGGACAGAAACAGGGTGGTTTTCCTATATATTGATGACATAGCATTAAAATGGACTTTTTAACACGTCTCTAAACGCAGCTTTCTTTCTTTCTTGCCTCAGAATTGGACAGATTTGTTGCTTCTCTTCTCATCATATTTAAAGTGATTATCTTTTGCAGAACAAGTCGTTTGAAGACATTTCCTTCGACTTTGAGAAACTGGGATTAACATTTTCCATATTGTTGGGCATTTATTACGATTCTGATCATTAAGATCCTGATTATGGGGATAAATATGATGGTTTCATATTTAAATAAACGCTGTGATAGATCTCTGCTAAATGTCTTCATCCCGATTAAGACTGGTGTTTATTCAAAGTGCAACTCCTACAGATATAACAGAAGCTTTACCTGAACATTGAATAAACGGAGCGTTCGGTGCCACTTCCTGCTAACTAACACATTTCTGCATACATTCAGTTTCCATTTGAATAAAAAGTCTAATCTAAAATCTAAAAAAGGGTTACAATGATGAGTTGATTAATTGACAGCAATTTCTTGGAGCTTGAATGTGGGAAAAAGCAGTTCATTGCCTGTCTTTTAATGCTGCTTTCAGCCCCTTCTCTTATTTTAATATCATATTAAAGTCGACTTTTGCCAAACAAGTTGTTTAAAGACATCTACCTTCGACTTTGAGAAACTAACCCCGGGTCCGTCTGCGCCGCGGTTTTGTTCCGACCTCCTACAGCGTCAAACCCCACCGGGCGCGTTTCAGAGGCGGAGCGTCTTGCCTGCCGGCTCGCAGTGTTTGTTGATTTGGGCATATTTCCTGGACAGGCTACTTTGTAATATTCCAGTTATAAACGACATGAATCAAAGATGTGTTGCTGTATTTTAGAGGTAAAAAAATGCATTCATTCATCATAATTATTCCATATATATCATTTACACAGTGCCTGTAAACCGGAGGAGAACGCTGGCATTCCTCCTCCTACTTGAAAGACTACGGAGGGATAGGGTCTGCACAGTTAGTTTATTTTGGGGATGGACTGGATGCTCTGACCGGTCCACTTCCTGCCCGGCGCTATGCAACCATACTTGCCAACCTTGAGACCTCAGAAATCGTGAGCATTTTAAAACCACCACGGGGGGGGGGGCTAGTGGATCACCGGAGCTGTATTAGCTTAACATGCGTATTGTAGTTGTAAGTGCACTGTCTTGATGGAGCATATGTGTGGGCTGGACCTGTGTTATACAGGAAAGGGAGTGAGCAGGGGGGAGTTTTGTCGATTCTTGTTCTGTGACTATCTTCCTCACCCTCTCAGACTTTCAGTTGCGCGCGCTACTACAGAGACGCGCTACCATGGAAACCGAACAATGGTGTAGCTGTATTAAAGTCCGAGTGGAAACAGTCGTGAGTAAATCATGATATTGTCAGAAATCGGAAGAAATGCGGGAGAAATATGATCTCGGGAGGAAACCGGGAGAGGGCAATGAAATCGGGAGACTCCCGCGAAAATCGTGAGGGTTGGCAAGTATGTATGCAACGCCTCGCGTCGAAAATAGACTAGCCGCGCATTTTTTGCGGAGCCCAGCGCCGAGACGCTTCTGGGCCGTAACTGCGGCGCGTCTGGTGGAAATAGCAGCCATTGACTAGAGTGGTTCGCGGTCGATGTGAACGCCGCGGCGCAGACGGACCCGGTGGAACACAGAGGTCAGATGGACATTTTCAATATTTTTGGGCATTTACAGACGAACAAAGTCTAATGTAGGCACTTTATGACCAAAGCAGACACTAGACAACATGCCTTGAAACCTCACACACACCAGGGCTGCACCATTTTTGGAAATAATCTCATTGTGATTTTTCTGACAGATATTGCGATTCGATTTGCGATATTTGTTTTGAAGCGACCCAACGGAGGTTTATTGTAAAGTGCGGCCATATCTCCGGCTAGGAAGGTTCGCATCAACGTGCTCCCGTCTCTAGCACCCCGCAGCCCGAGCTACGAGTGAAAGAACTAAAGTTACATGAAACTTCCGTTGGGTTGCTTTAAAGTCAAGATTCAGTTTAAGATTCACCCTGTAATAGAAACATGTGATGGAGCATTACTAACCTGACTCAGGTGCTTTGTTTCATCAAAGCATCTAAAGCTCCATTGGAAGCCATTTGGAAAGGGCAGGCACTTTCAAAAATACTTGGCAGGTGATTGGCAGGTGATTGGATCAATCTGTCAATCACCTGCTATCATGGGCCACTTGTGATTGGTTAACAATGACTGGTACATGTGGAGCACAGCACCTCTGATTGGTCTGGATCAGTGGTTCCCAGCCAGGCCTCAGATGATTTGAGGCCAAATATCATATTTAGACTTTTCTTTTACATATAATTGTAAGGCAATACATGATTGTCACTAAAAGCCTTGTCTCTACATTACAATAACATATAAAAAATAATTGATTAATTAATTTGAATAATAATTCAAGTTAGTATTAAAGGCATAAAAAGACAGAAATGTATAATTCTTTCTTGAATAGAAATGTTTCTTCTGCCCGTAAAGTGTCCAAACCAGGCTTTTCTGGATAAGCGCATTTTTAAAACACAGTCATTCTCCATGCCGGTTTCAGTTGGATTATTTGTCACAGTTGCTCCGATCAGATCGGTCTCCTCCATTTTGTAGATTATTTACGACTTTTGAATCCACATAAACACATCGGGAAAATCCGGCTTACTTTGAGCATGTGTTTTAAACAGTTTAATCCCTTTGTGAATTGTTTCCACTTCCGCCGTCCTTTAATTTCTTCATACAGCGGGAATCCAAATGAATTAATCCTGAGTCCAATAACCATCACAGTCACTCCAATAGTGCTCCTGAATTACGCTTTCATCCTCCTTTAACACAATACTTCACATTCATCCAGTTTGTGAGAGTAGTTGTAGCTTCATTGCAAATCGCGATTTCGATTTAAAATCGATGTATTCGTTCAGCCCTACCACACACACACACACTTCCTCACACACTCTAAAGTGTTGTCTTTGAACTACAGTTCCCAGACAGCAGCGGCACACGCCACATGTCAGCTTCCTGTTTAACAAGTGTCAAAGAGACTAAAGGTGAGAGAAGTGTGTTAGGAGTGTGTCGTCTGGGACAGGTGAGATAAGTGTGTGTGTGTGTGTGTGTGTGTGTGTGTGTGTGTGTGTGTGTGTGTGTGTGTGTGTGTGTTCTTTGAAGAAGGCCATCCTCTCAGACTGTAAGGAAGTGAACGCAGCGAGACCAACGAGCGTCCATCTTTCCCACAGGAACACCTCGTTACAAAGCATGCCAACAATCTCACTTATTTCATCAGTATTGACGTGAGGATTCAAGGGACAAGATATATGCATGTGTTGCACTTTTGCATTTAAATAAACAGAGCACTGCGTCCTGCTGAATAAACCTTTAAATCAAAAGTCTGCACGTATTTTAAAAGGTAAATAACAAGATTGTTGCAGCAGAAATGTGCAAAAAATGAATAAAGAATAGACAATTATTCAAGGAAACTAATGAAAGTCCACTAATTGAAAAAGTGCTCTGATAATCCTTCATTAGGTACTAAGTTATACAAAAACATCCCACAATTGTTGTTTTAGCCTCTAAATTTTTTAGATTTGCTGCTAAATCAACACTTCCATGCTTGCTTAAAAATAAGACTTGAAGGGTTAAAACATGTCAGATATTTTGATCTTTGTGTCCTTTAACTTATTGAATGTGTTTTTTCCCCAAATAAGAGGAATTCGATACTCATTGGAAGCATATTAATAAAAGTGAGTGTTTGAACCTAAATTAATCTCATATAGCTTGTTTTTCTGTATTGACTGTTGACTTGTTGCACTATTTCTTCTTGCTTTTCTTTGTAAAGCACTTTGAACTCCAATGTGCTTGGAAAGATAAGCATTCTTCTTCATGGAGTATTTTATGTTCAGAAGCTCTAAATGCTCTTGCTTTTCCTGCAGGATGTCGAGTTAAGAGTCTAAAAATCTGTTTTCCCGGACGTTTGTCTTTTCCCGGCTCGACGGCTTAAAGTCAGGGCGACAAAGACACTTAGCAGTAAGCCGTCCCGACACATCTCGTCCCTTTGGTCCCAACAAAAGGACCTTAATGTGAGAGAAGTGTGTCCTTTGAAGAGGGAAACACCTCCAAAGGAGAGCCGTCTGAGAGAAGCAGCACCATAAAGAGGAAGCTTCATTAAATCTAAGTTACTTATATCGTCTGATGCACACGCAGAAAATGCAGCACCTCAGAGGAAGAAAGGAGAGATCTCTCACACACACCTGAGAAGTGTGTCCTTTACAACAGGAACAGGAACAATCGGTGTGTAGCAGGCTGCGCTGCTGGCTTCCTCCAAGTTTACAGTAAAACAAACTGGTGGTGTGACCAATGGCCATTTACAATTATTAATACTATTATTAGCATTAGTCTATATTTTGGTTGAAACTTAGCCAGGAAAGAAAAGAAAAACAAATAAGAAAATATATAAATTAAATTAAAAAAAATTTGATTATGGAGACTGTAACGAATATTCGAAAAATCGAATAATCGCTGGCATCCCTAATTCGAATACCTGAATAATTTTGAATATTCGATTACTCGTTCCCATCCCTACTACGTACCTATCTATCTACATATCTATCTAGTTCAGTACTTAAGGACTGAGTCCTAAAACGTAGAAATGATTCTCTGCAATACCTAGAACAACCGATGGTAAGATCACATTTAAATCTAATACCCAGTGTGATGCTAAGAAGCTAACTTCCTGGGTTAAGCTACAAAAACAAACTAATCACTCGTGCAGTTTTACAAATGCATCGTGTCTGCTGGGTGACGGTACTCGAGAGGAGGGGAAGTGAAGGTCGCTCGTGATCACAGGAGGATCAATTAACTCTTTGAAGTCTGTGCAAAACGCTCCTCTCAGACGGACCTGGTGTCTCAGATACATGAGGAGTGTGCTGCAGCACCTCAGAGGAACAAAGGCAGGAGAGATAAGTGTGCTGCTTCCACACACACACACACACACACACACACCTGAGAAGTGTGTCCTTTACAACAGGAAGAGGAACAAAACACCACCACAGATAAAGAAGGGGGAAAGCAGGAGGAAGTTCACAGAGACATGTCGAAAGTGTGCTGACGGGAAGAAACACAGGCGCTGACAGGTACTGTGCAAAATCACACCTGTAAAGACTGTGTGTGTGTGTGTGTGTGTGTGACAGTAACACTCACCACGTTTCCTTGATCGTCTTGCGAGTTGGTGCCTAAAAAAGAAAGAGAAAAGTTAATTAAATAAATGTTAAGGATTGTAAATAAACATTTGAACTCATACAAGTTTCTCGAGATCAATATCTAAAGTCATGTGGCGCAAAAAGATCAAAACGTCTCCAGAGCACCTTGTGACGCACCTTGTGACACACACACACACACACACACACACACACACACACACACACACACACACACACACACACACACACACACACACACACACACACACACACACACACACACACACACACACACACACACACACACACACACACACACACACACACACACACACACACACACACACACACACACACACACACACACACACACACACACACACACACACACACACACACACACACACACACACACACACACACACACAGTTCCTGATTGAACTGAACACTGTTCCACATTTAGAGGCATTTCTTTGTTAAATTTGATATTTAAAATGAGGGGAAACCATGCTCAGAATCATGTATTAAAAAACTGATATTTTTAATAAAATTGGCCATTTTGGGTGGTTTTTGCCCCTAATGTTTGAACACACATTGCATTTACAGACCCTATGATTGAGTGTAAAGGAGTTACCAATGACCTGAATGAGTGAGGGGTCAACAGAAAATTATTGTACATAATTCAGACATTAAATAAACGTATAATAAAAATAAATATCAAATATCTTCCAGCTGCAGCTTTAACACGATAACGTTCTGCTTTCCTGTGGTCAATAGATTAATCAATAACCACGTGTTGCAGCCCAGATATAAGACCCAGACAAAAGACAACTCACTTCAGCATTTCTCTAGTTTGATCACATTAATAAACACCTGCATGAAAGGTCAGAGAGGAGAGACACAGAAAACACCTGTAACTATTACCAGTAAAAACCAGTGTTTCACAAACCTATCTGCAGGGGAACCAATCAGAAAGAGGCCCATGTATTTGCTTTGTTTCCAGGTTATAATCTTCAAACAACTTTAAAGGATTAATCCACAAAGCCGAGGCATTCATAAATCCAAAATAACAATAATCCCAATTCAGATAATCCACATCGGAAATAATCCATGAAACGGACGAGGTGAGGAGATAAGGGTAGAAAGTAAACGTTAAAGTAAGAGGGAAGAATCCAACAAAAGAAAATGGGTGATATTTAACTTCCTAAGCATCCTAAGAAGTTTCTGAAATGTAGAAAACTAAGCCGACTGCTCCGTCCATCAAGCAGAGGAAAATAATCAATCATTAATTCCCAGTAATCCATTGATGTCAAATAAAAAGCAGTAAAATCCAAACGAGGCTTCCTCCGTCCCAGGAAAACATACTGACTTTAAAAAGGTCACTAAAAATCTAAATCCCCAAAACTCAATACAAATCCTTAAAGTCATCTTTCCTGAAAAGCCAAACTGCAGGAAAAATGAGTCACTAGATTTTAAAACTCAAAGTTAAACTGCCTTCATGTATTTTCTACCTGACAACTGAATTAAGAGTCTCTCTGTAGTGTGACTCCTCGCTGACAGCTAGCCCCACCCCTTTGTGGGCGGGGCCTACACACAGGAAGCAGAGGGGGATAGACCAATCAAAACACTTGTTTACAACATCACTGTGGAGACGGTTGGGAGGGGGCGGGGTCAAAGGATCTGTCAATCACATTTTGTTTCCCTGCAGCCAGAGGAGAAGTACTCAGATCTTGTACTTGAGTAAAAGTAGAAGTACTCAGATCTTGTACTTGAGTAAAAGTAGAAGTACTCAGATCTTGTTCTTGAGTAAAAGTAGAAGTACTCAGATCTTGTACTCGAGTAAAAGTAGAAGTACTCAGATCTTGTACTTCAGTAAAAGTAGAAGTACTCAGATCTTGTACTTGAGTAAAAGTACTCAGATCTTGTACTTGAGTAAAAGTAGAAGTACTCAGATCTTGTTCTTGAGTAATAGTAGAAGTACTCAGATCTTGTACTTGAGTTAAAGTAGAAGTACTCAGATCTTGTCCTTGAGTAAAAGTAGAAGTACTCAGATCTTGTACTTGAGTAAAAGCAGAAGTACTCAGATCTTGTACTTGAGTCAAAGTAGAAGTACTCAGATCTTGTACTTGAGTAAAAGGAGAAGTACTCAGATCTTGTTATTGAGTAAAAGTAGAAGTACTCAGATCTTGTTCTTGAGTAAAAGTAGAAGTACTCAGATCTTGTACTTGAGTAAAAGTAGAAGTACTCAGATCTTGTACTTAGTAAAAGTAGAAGTACTCAGATCTTGTACTTGAGTAAAAGTAGAAGTACTCAGGTCTTGTACTTGAGTAAAAGTAGAAGTACTCAGATCTTGTACTTGAGTAAAAGTAGAAGTACTCAGATCTCTTACTTAGTAAAAGTAGAAGTACTCAGATCTTGTACTTGAGTAAAAGTAGAAGTACCAGAGTATTCAAAATGTTCCTCAAGTGAAAGTAGAAAAGTATTCTCATCAAAATATAGTGAAAGACAGTGAAAGTAGTCGTTGTGCAGATTGGTCCATTTCAGAATAATATATATGATATGTTTTATAATGATTGATCATGAAAGTGTTCTCAAAGCTGGTGAAGGTGCAGCTAGTCTGAATGACTTTGTAGACTGCAGGGTAGCTGGTGAAGGTGCAGCTAGTCTGAATGACTTTGTAGACTGCAGGGTAGCTGGTGGATTTACTCCAGGTGGAACTAAAGTAACTAAAAGTACTAGATAAGTAGTACTAGTAAGTACTAAGTATCATAACATGGAAATGCTCAAGTACGAGTCTCGCAAATTGTATTTAAATACAGTACTTGAGTTAATGTACTTAGTTACTTTACACCTCTGTCTGCAGGTAATTACAGGGCTTCTGCACTTTCTTATAACTTCAAATTAAAACTCTTTGCAGATTTTAAAGACTTATTTAACTCGGCATAGTTTGAGATGTTAAATAAAATAATGTCCATTTCTCTTCCTGCACAAAAATAAATAAAACCAAGCAAATTCAACGACCCTGCAGTATTTTGTATCCACAACTATTTCCCCTTAAAACGTTTTTTCGGGCTGCATCTATTAACAGGGCTCCAACACCTTCTCAACCTTCTCTTTAAATACTTTTCAAGCCAAATTATCTCAAATTCAATCACCGAAATGTCCTTATTTGAGACACAGATGCATGCATTAAAAAATGATAGTGTACTAGAAAAAACACCTTTTGGTGGTAGACTATGATCTAACATGCACATGTCCTTATTGTGAATAAATATAAATACACAGTAAACACAGTATGGAGGAAACACTCGAACAGGTAGACCTGGGGCTTGTACTACGAAGCTGGTTCAACCTAACCTGGATATGTTTGAGTTAGCCGGTTGGCCTAATCCAAAACATACGCGCTCTCGCTAAGCGGTCCTACGACGCTGGTTATCAAGTGGATCGCTCAAGCCAGCCGTGTCCTATCTAGTTAGGTGCGCGTTCACATGAGAGGGGTGGTATCTGGAGCATTCGACCAATCACAAACATGGAGAAGCGTACTGACAGCGCAGCGTCACACTTCCTGAATGAAAAGTCAACTATAATATTAGACATATGAAGAAGTTAAACTTTAAACATCCATGACTTAAACACTTGATCCAGGATCAAAGCCACAGAGCTGCACCTGCAAGGTGAATACAGCTGGTAACAGAACAAGTGTTTGAATGCGTACATTAACAGGTTTATGATATCACTGCCCCGTCTAAGACAAGATCTGACTTTCATTACATTTGACTCGAGTGTTTCCTCAACTTAATGTGTTGCTTAAAATAATCCTTCTGCATCCAGTCTGTGACACTGTGAGTGTTGCACGGCCAGATACGGCTCAGCTGACTCAGATCAGGAGATATATGATACATTATGAAGTGATATGCCGTGGACTGTACTTAATGTTACTCTGATCCGGTTACTGATGTTGTGGCAGATATTTCAGTAAGCTTTCTTAACGCTAATGTTATAATAGTCAGATTGCTCTGAAGATGGAGGTGATATTCTATTCATGTTCACGTTCACACAGTCGGTGATTTTTGCCGGCCGTCTTTGTTGCAACGGCAGCTTTTCTGTATTTCCTTTCTCCTGTAATATGACTTGATCGCTTTAAACTCCGCACACTGAGCTCTGATTGGTCAGCAGGCGGTGCTTTCACTGAGTTGAGCTCTTAGCCTGCAGCCTAACCTGCTCCGGAGCAGGCTAGCCGCTCAGCATCAGTTACCATGGAGATCTAGCCGCTAAAAAGAGAACCAGCTTCTGAGGTGCCCAACCTTTTTTAAACCAAGAGCTGTTTTTAAAGTTGCCAGTCTGCCGAGATCTACGAGTCCAAATAGAGGGGGGGTGCTAGCGAACTGTCAACTGGGGGGGGAGCCTCGCTGCGGGGAAACGGCGGACCTCTGTCGGTGCAACTTCAATGATGCCTTTTAAAAAACATAATAAATGAAGGGCGGTGACGGCCGTGGGCGAATCGAGCCGGCCCTTGACGACCGGCCGTTCTGAGATTCTCCAGATGGCCAGTCCGGAGGGTGGGAAATACATACCGGAAGTAAACAAAGACGTGCAACGGGACGGTGTTCCCACGGGAAACAAAACTTAAAACATTAAATGAAACAATCTCATCTCTTAAAATTCACAACTTATTATGAATTAAACATTCACGAACTTATAATTATGTATTCACATGTTTGACTCTGTTACATGTGCACGCAACGAACAGAAGAGCGTAGGGCAGAATTAGGAGGGGATTCCGTCTCGTAGTGTGTGTGTGTGTGTGTGTGTGTGTGTGTGTGTGTGTGTGTGTGTGTGTGTGTGTGTGTGTGTGTGTGTGTGTGTGTGTGTGTGTGTGTGTGTGTGTGTGTGTGTGTGTGTTCTATGGTGCGGACTGTCACTCCTGTTGACACGGACAACGTCAGCGAACCAGCGCCCACTGCCCACCAGCCACGCCCCGACACATGGGGTCACGCCGGCCAATCACAAAGCTTTGATGCGTTCAAGTGCATTATTCTGGCACAGGAAGATTATGTTACAGGACATTAACGATAAAACAGAATATTGTGGTTCTATTTTTAGACACATCTCGCGATCGACTGGTTGAGCACCCCTGAGGTATCCCGACCACTCCTCTATACCACGCTTGACTATATTATACCCGCATTATACTTTTAAAAAACATTTAATTGTGCTACTGTGTACTAATGTCATAATAAATCACCTGTATCCCAAAGAAAATGTCAAAACCTTGGATATCGTGTTGAAATATGCTGCTAAACAGCGTTTCCGCCAGGGGGGCGTCTTGCCGTCATTTGACGCTCTTATTCAGCTCGGAACGCCTGGAACTCGAGCCGAGGACGTCCGAAAAAAATTGAGAAGATCGAGAGTTTTTATCGCTTGAAATGACGAAAACGAAAAAGGACAAGGACAACCCTCTGTTGGTGGGATTCTTTTCGCCGCCAGCAAAGCGCGTTCATGTGACGAAAAAAAACAAACACTGCTGCATCTTCCAAGGACCATGCAAGGAGGGGTGTCCCTGACGTTAAGAGATAGTATCTATAAGGGACGGCTCAATTCAAAATTAAAGTCACACATTTTGAATTGAATTTTCAAATCTCCCCCCCCCCAGTGAGTGGAACGATACAGACTTTTTGCAGTAAACACAGTATTATAAATACACAGTAAACACAGTATTATAAATACACAGTAAACACAGTATGGAGGCAACACTCACCGAACAGGTAGATCATGCCCACGGCTCCTCCGACCCCCATTAAAGCCGCCAGTCTAAGAACTATCTTCTTAGCGTAGGCCGTGTTGTCATTCTGCTTCTTCTCTTGCTTCTGTTCTCCCTCCTTCTCCCCCTCACCAGGCTGGCCCTAAACAACAACAACAACAACAAGATATTAAAATATATTAATATTGTGTTTAACAAGGATAATGCAGGGGATTTAGCCTGAAATGAGTGGTGATGAATACTACCCGATTACATCCTAATACTTAAATCAAACACAGTTCAAGTCAAGACCAAATGTATGTTGAATATATTGAATTTTACAAGTTAAATGCTGTTTCAAATGTATGTTTACTTATTGTCTTTGTTTATGTAACACGGAGCTGCGGTGATGCAAGAAGAATATTACTTTTGGTCCGATGATATCAAGCATCACCTCATCATTGATAGTAGGGTTTTTTAATAATAATTGGTTTCCTTAAATAGTAATCTCTTGGTTATTTTGGGATTAAACAATTAACCTTTTGGTCTATAAATAGGTAAATACAAAAGATCCAATCAAAATGTCCCCAAGAATAGAGCGATGTCTTGAAAAAGGGCTAAAGTAGATGAAATATCACAATATGTTTGACCACAACACTGTAGGGTTGACTATTGAAGCTTTCAAAAAAAGGTAATCAAGATAATCATCATTAATGCATATAATCTGATTAATTGGGTAATCAATTAAGACTGTCAACTGTTATGCAACAGTGTGGGGACATAAAAGGGGTTCACTTGTCTTATTTTGGAGTCATATATTAAACATAAATCATTAAATATCTTAATTACACAGTCTCTTATGTTAAAATAGACATTACTGAAGGGAAGAAGGAGGTATCAGCTGATGATAAACTTCTGAACTGTGGTGCAAGTCATTGTTTTTGTCATTTATTTGACATTTTACCTAAATAATCTGTCTTTCAGTCACATGTGGTCAGTGTGCTGCAGATGTTTGGGTTTCCGGGTGGGTCTCATAAGAAGTAAAGGCGGGGAGGACAGGGGAGAAAAGGGGGTGGGGGTCTGTTATGACCTTCAAACCAAACAAACCTTGGCTGTCATCACAGTTTATCTAGCAGCTGCTGATTTACAGATAACATGGAGCTCTATCAAGGACAGATAGTTTAATATGAGTGTCTTTGAGGAGCTAAAACTAGCCCTAATGATGTCAGTGAGCTATAGAGATAAGGCTAACATGATGCTAACTCTTACAGCGAACCAGTGTAAGACAGCTTTATTTTAACTCATTATTCTGTTGGTAAATGTAACACACAGTCACAAGTAAAACCTGTTAAACTAACGTGTCTCTTACATGTGTAGAGATACACCTGTAAAAACGCATGCTATTAAGATGCTAACCTGTTAGCAACCCTAATCTCAGGTTCATTCATTCAGAAAACACGCAAAATGCAGTCGAATTATTACATTAATAGAGTTGGCATTTAATTGTGACAAATAACACAGAGTATTAAACCATTAAAGTTGGTCATGTGTTGAATATAAGCTACAGATTAAGATGTAAACTAGCTTTTTAGCCTAACCTACAAGCTAGAAATGTCAGCGAAGTGGCTTCGATTTTATTTACACGGGCATCTCGTGTGGGCGGGGTTGCATTCGATGTAATGTTAACGCTATCCCCGCCCGCCACGCCGGTAAATAAATCGAGCGCAAATAAGTAGGTTATCTGTCCCCACCTGACTCTGCTGCTGGAGCTTCGTCTGTAAAATAGCCTGAGCCAATCCGCCCGTAGCACTGCTATTCCCGGCTGGAGGCTTGTCCGTTGAGAGGGTCCGGACCAGGTCCAGCACAGCCGGGGAAGAGGCACCTTCTGCCCGGTTCCTGAGCCTCAGGAGGCCCCTGGTCGTCCGCAAACACATGGGGAACACAGCCGACATGTTGGAGGTTTCAGCTTCAACACGGTGCCCGGCAGAATGTAATGTGAAAAGGACAAAGGCACCTGATTGGCTGCAGGAAGTTGGAGTGACAGGCAGGAGGAGGGTTCAGAGCAGCGATAGGCCACATAGGAGCAAGGGGAGGGCGGGCGCTATGGTGTCTTGACCAATCAGAAGCAAGTGTGAGTGTGACCTTCGAAAGCGACATAAGACTGCCATGTTTGTTTGGGGCAAAATGACCCAAAGTCTGCTCAGTTATGTCACCTGTATAATAATTTGATTTTTAAAGTTAAAGCACTCTCCAACAAGACAACTTTAAATGTCATGGATAAATAACCAATATTTAAGTCATAAAAGCATGTTTGACAGTCTTTATATATATATTATACTATAACTATATTACAATATATTGTATTATACTACTGTTGCCTATGTTATACTCGAATGTAGTTAAAATATTTAAATTATACTCTATTGTGTTATATTGCTGTAAAGTATGTAAATTATGCCACCTTATATCATACTAATGTCATAATTCATCACCTGTATCTCCAAAACGTGTTCAAAAACCTTAGATATCGTGTCAACTCCAAGCAATTCAGCAATTTTGTATTATTTTAATTAACTTTATCCATACGAGACCTCTAAGACACATTTACAAAGTGCAATCCAATAAAAAGGAACACGTTTTTATGAAGAAATCTCTTTTTTTTAAGTGCTTTTTGGTAATGTTTTTCTTGTCATTCTCACCTCCAGCAAATTGAGTGGAAACTAAATATAACCCACCTTGTATGAAGATATTAAAATGACTGTCTTTTGATTAATAATATGTATCTCCTGTTTTGTGCACAGTAACTTGTGTATTATTAGGAGTTTAGCAGAATACCATTACTGTGTGTGCCCTCAAGTGACCAAAGACAAAAACTGCATCCATTTCAGAAAACAAATATATCATTACAACTATATTTTATTTTGATATAACAATTAAAAGTGAATCTTAACAGCTGAAGAAAATGGCAAACGATACCCAAACATGAGTATGACTAAAGAAGCCAAATACAAGTTAGGTGAGGAATATTATTGATTATTCTTTAGGATAAGATATAACTTAATAAACCCCAAAATAAATGATTCCTTCAGAGATTGCTCAGAAAACACCAACACAGCATCAGAAAGGAAAACAATAGAGTCAATCAAAGTGTACAATGAGTTATATACTGTGTACATGAGCAGCAGTGTGTTTAGGCATTACACATTGAATAAAGTACAGTCTCAATAAAATCACAAAATAAACAGCACATTTTCAAATATAAACATTTCAATAGAGTCACAATAAAGGTGAGCCAAATGTCGTAGAAATAGGAAACTATAGAAAGTAATAATGATCACAATATTTACAGTATTATTTGCATATAGAAATAATGATGATGTTTTGCCATATGTGCATTTCTTCCTTAATATAAAGTTGTTTCTGTTTTAACCTGAAATACAAAACTATCCATTCAGTACTTTACACTTGCTCTTACTTCAAGGGAAAGGTGAACTGCGCCTCCAAGTTCATCATCAAACAGGGTTTGCTGTTCTTCAAAGGCCTCCTCTTCCTTATCCCCCTCAATGACCTCTCTGATAATCTTGTCCATGTGTTCGTTGAGCGTCTCCTCGATTTTAACCACCGCTCTCCAGACTTCCTCTACTTGCAGGAGACTTTTGCGTTCTGTATAGCAATGCTTTGTGTTTGTTGCAGAGGGGATGGATGGTAGGTTCTGCAGGAGTCGAAATTCGTCCTCTGTCTTTGAAACCTCTTCCATCTTCAGACTTGTCTCATGGAGTTCTGTGATCTCCAGCAATAGCTGTCTCTGTCGTGCTTTATCCCTTTGCTCTTCAGCTTCCTGCTTCTCCTCCAAAACCTCCATCAGCTTAGCTTTTTTACTGAGAATCACGGCAACCAAACCATCGAAGGCCTGGTTCGCTTCCACCTTAGTTTCCTCCAGCTTCTGCCTACTTTGCGTCATCAAGTTTTCCACCCTTATAACCGTGTGGCATTTATCTGATATAGCGTTGGCCATAGATGTTTTTGCACCCTGCAGAAAAGTTTTCCTCGCCTTAAACTCTTCCTCCAAAGAGACAACGTCATGCCCCACATGGTCTTCCTTCAGGCACACGGAACAAACGCAGCACTGGTCTCTCTTGCAGAAAGACTCCATCACTTTGTTGTGCTTCCTGCAGACCCTTTCCTCGAGGGAATCCACGGGGTTGATCAGCTGGTGCCACTTTAACGTCTGCACGGTGCGATGGGGCTTCAGGTGAGCGTCGCAGTAAGAGGCCCAACAACCCAGGCAGGATTTCACAGCCTTACGTTTCCTATTCCCCTCGCAGAGGTCACAGGGAACGTCTCCAGGCCCGGCCGGGGATCCTCCATCCTCACCTGCTTTGGAAAATTAAAGACTGTTTTTTTTTGCATACATTTTTTATTTAGCACTTTCTGTCTGTCTGTACCTGCCAGTATATATTCCTTGATTAAATGATTGTGATTATAAGTCATCCTGTCTGCCTGCTGAATCTGGAAATGAAGACATTTCAGAATGTGATGATGTTTTGAAAAGAATATCAAGGATTTTTTTTATTTCACTTTATTTTTTTTAACTGCAGTCCTTTAACACTAGAACCGCCAATGGGTACATTTTACCCGCAGCTGTTTCTTGATTTTATGTAAGTCTCCCAGTCTGTGACTTTTCCTGAAAGTGTGTAATGTATCAAGGACCTTTTTTTCATTATTATTATGTGTATTACTGTGATCCTTTAAACACAATGAGGACATGTTTTCCAAACAAAGTAAAATTATTCAGATCCAAAACATATATTTTTCAATAATGATCACTACATTTCTTTAAAATGGGTTCAGTATTAAAACATAACATTATTTTAAAACAGGAAAACATACCTTTATCAAAATACTATGATCTTTAAATCCAAGGTAATAAATACATTAAAAAAAAAACTTGTAGACCAAAAACAAATTAAATTCTTTATAAAATACAAATTCTGAACATTTTGAGTCACCTGCTTGTTTGGTCTTCTTGAGAATCTCCAACATGTCTCTGAACGCGGTGTTGACTCTCAGTTTGGGGGCTGTGAGGAAGGTTTATTGGCACAGCGGACACTGGATGATGGCCCCGGAGCTCCAGCAGCTGCTGATGCAGGCCCGGCAGTAGTTGTGTCCACAGGGAGTGGAAACAGGCTCCGTGAAAACATCCAAACAGATGGCGCACAGAAACTCCTCTGAAATGTTTGCAGAGGCCATTTCTGCAGAGGAAAGACAGAGGAGGGTTTCTGCAGAGGAAAGACAGAGGAGGGTTTCTGCAGAGGAAAGACAGAGGAGGGTTTCTGCAGAGGAAAGACAGAGGAGGGTTTCTGGTTAGGTGCTTCCTAACGTTCCAATGACCGCACTGCAACGTCGTTTGACAGTTTTTACTTAAACGTCACCTTTTATGAAAAATGCACTTTTTTATGTCTTTTATACATAAATATGTGTCCCCGGTAGGGCTGCACGATATATCGTGTCGGGACGATAATCGCGATATTCGCATGCAATTTATTTATAATTAAAAAAAAAATATTAAGCAGGCAAATGAACTCAAACACGTCACGTTCCAATTATTTTGCTGCTTGCTACAAAAGGAAAACTTCCGCGGCTCTCATGTCAGGGGTTCTTGATAGGCCGCAAGGTGAACCTCGAAAAGTCATTTAGAAAAGAAATCCCGCTCCACAGAAGTGGGACTACATAATCTTTAGTTCATAAAAAAGAACGAGTCATGCTTACCCACCAAAAAAAGGTTCGTCGCTAAAATTCCTGTCAATTCTTCTAGGCACGTAATTATTGGCTGAACTAGTCCCTTCAAAGCGTAATAATATCTTGGTCAAAAGTAGTGCCACGGTTCGTCACGTGATCGTGCTACACCAATTGGGTAGCTGCATATTGTCAACAGAAGTGAAAGATGGCCGCCTACATGGTTACGCTAAACCAGACCAAATGGATTCTAAACAGTGCTGTATGCTTGGTTTATGTCATGTTTTGTCATATGTCTTAATACATCACTAAGTCCGAGGTATTTGCGTTATATACGCGGTATTTGTGAGAGGTTTTACTATCTGGGAACAGAGTTGACCATCGAATCAACATTGGCTAGCAGCGTTTATCAGCCAACTCCAGCTACAACAACATTCCTGGACTACCATGTTCGCATCGCTAGGTTCATTGGCTGAGCTCGTGGATTATTCCATTAGACTGAGGACTTTTTGTCTGTCTGTTGTTATTGTTACCCTGTACACGTTAAATGCACTCTTAAAATAAACATGACTTGATTTCATACATAGCTGCATCCAAGAAGAAGGTTAACTTGTTACGTTAAGTAATTTAGATCAATAAAATGCAGTACTTATACCAATGTCCATTGATTCATTTGTTTACTCATTCATCCCTCCACAAATGAAAACAACACTGATGAACCATAAAAACGAGATTTATTACAAATATAAAAGGTATGACATAGAAAACAGTACAAAACAGAATAAGGACACTCCTATTCCTCACTGTCAGTGTCAGGGCAGTCATCGTTCTCTTCGTCTGTTTCTTTTTTATTTGCACAATTTGAGCAACGACATAAGTCTGTGCAACAGAGTCCTGCAGAGAAGCATGAACATCTGCCTTTCTCACAGGCAGACTCTTTGCAGCTGCAGTGTATCACATTCAACACACTGTCAGGGGCAGGATTGCTTGTCATCCAGGTGACGTGTAAGTTCCCATCCTCTGTTTCCCAACCATATCCAGCAGGTGATGGAGCATTTATTTCTCTTTTGAGACAGGACCTCATTATTGCTGCCTGGTTGCCCTTTTGTAGTGCTGATGGAGGGCATCAGGAGTAGGGGGAATGCTTCATTCTGGCAAGGCCGATGATGCCATACAGAAAGCCTTGTACCTAGCATCATTTACATTTTCGGCTGCTGGCTGATCATATAGGTGACATACATACCGGCAAAGAAGTGCAAGTGTTGATTGCTCCAAGTTAAAGTTAGTACCTAAACTTCTAAAAGCCTTAAGGTAGTCATCTTTCTCACATGCAACAGCAAATGACTTTCTTTTACCTCTCACAAATACCGCGTATATAACGCAAATACCTCGGACTTAGTGATGTATTAAGACATATGACAAAACATGACATAAAACAAGCATACAGCACTGTTTAGAATCCATTTGGTCTGGTTTAGCGTAACCATGTAGGCGGCCATCTTTCACTTCTGTTGACAATATGCAGCTACCCAATTGGTGTAGCACGATCACGTGACGAACCGTGGCACTACTTTTGACCAAGATATTATTACGCTTTGAAGGGACTGGTTCAGCCAATAATTACGTGCCTAGAAGAATTGACAGGAATTTTAGCGACGAACTTTTTTTTGATGGATAAGCATGACTCGTTCTTTTTTATGAACTAAAGATTATGTAGTTCCACTTCTGTGGAGCGGGATGAAACGATAACAGGGTTCACCTTATGGCCTACCAGAGTCAGAACTAAACATGGAGAAGTTCTGTTATTATGCTCCAAACAGGTCCGCTGCAACTCTGACTACTTTTAAATCCATGAGGAAGACTTTTATTTTTGCCGCTGCTTTTAATTGAACTATTCAGGCTTATTATTTTTAGGGTTAAAGTCCCCTATGTGTGCCGTTTTGGTTTCAAGACCCTGGTTCGCGGAGGACACCTAAACAGTCCTGGAAAAGACTAATTCAACTTAACGAATGTGCATTTAAAAAAGAGGAATAGTTTTGGCGAAAACATTTCAGATGTGTGTTTCTCACTTTAATTCATGTACCTGTGCTTTAAAATGTGTTTTTAAATGTCATTTAATAATATGTTTCTTAATGCTCTTAATGTCTTTCATTTTTGTAAAGCACTTTGAATTGCCTTGTGTTGAAAGTTGCTGTATAAATAAACTTGCCTTTCAACCTCTGAACCTCCGCTGCAGCTTAATAGTTCAAATACAATCAAAGTTACATAAAGCGTGAGAAGAGGTAACAAAGTCAAAGCTTACCTTTTTATTAGTAGCCTAACTGTTGGTGTTGTTGGAAAATCACCTTCACATGAGAGCTACCCTCCGTGTAGCGCAATTCTCTAAATCGTCGCTGAAAATGAAACTCAAAGTGCAAATTGGTACGTCCACACAGCAGCTTTTCGAAAACCTTGTTTTTACTTGGGGAGCCCAGAATATCAACCGGAGAGGCTGGAGGTTGGGGTCCTCGGTCTTACTCTCATTGAGGTTGAGGAAGTTTTTGCTCAGCCAGGATTTAATCTCTGCTAAGCAGTCCCTCAACTGCTGTAGTGAGTTGACATTTGCCTTGAGAGGCAGATAGATCTGTACATCATCTGCGTAGCAGTGGAAGGGAATACCGTGTTTCGTAAGAATTAAACCTAGGGGCAGTATGTACAGTAAAAAGAGGATGGGGCCCAGAATTGAGCCTTGGGGGACCCCACAGGTAAGAGGGGCTTTGGCAGAGGAGAAGGCACCTAGCTGCACTAAAAAGCTACGGCCTGTCAGGTAAGACCTGAACCATGCAAGGGCAGAGCCTGTGATGCCAGGAGGCACAGCAGCCCTCTGTCTGATGGACAGATGTGTTCATGATCACTTTGATTCATTCACAGTGCGGAATAATGAGACAATAACAGGCTACAGATGCGGGGACACACACACACACACACACACATATATGTATATATTTATATACATATATATACAATTTCAGAATCAAACAGAGCACTCTCATAGTAACGTAACACTATCAGAGACTGGATATATCCCCCCCGCCCTCTCTGGTCGCTACAATGAGGAAAATAAATGACGGACCAAAAGTTTTATTTACAAGTATTAAAAGTAAGCAGAGGACACCAAACCAACTGAGACCTGTCTGTCCGCTGCATCTACGCACACACTGTACCACACACACACACCTACACACTGTACAACACACACACCTACACACTGTACCACATACACACACGCACCTACAGCTAACAGCCGTTGTGTATTTTATTTTGTGAAGCACTAAATGGTTTTAGAAAAATATGGACTCTTTGTTTGTAGATATCTACTAAACTAAAGCAAATACAGAGAGTAGGCCTGTTATACTGAGTGATATATATTATACACACTGCTCTGCTTTCTGCGGACCTCACAGCTGTTCTCTCTGGAAACATCGCGTCGCGATGAAAGCAGTTAATAAAATAATATCCAGGGGATGCATGCAGAGCTGTCATTGGCTGAGATCAGTCCGGCCGTGCGTCACGACTCTTTGAAACATCTCTGTTGCCGGAAATGCATCCACGAAGGAGCCGTGGAGGACCGTGGAGGACCCATCAGTGTATCCTCGGTTAGAGCTCCTCCAGAGAGCCTCCTCGACGCTCGATGCTCGGTCCTCGAAGTGCATTTAGAGAAATTAGATGTCCTTCAACATGGCGCGCTGAAATTCATTTCCGGGTCACGACCGGAGGACCGAGGAGTCGAGGAGTCGAGGAGGGGGATTTGATGAAATGAGAAAGGGCCCCGGGGATTTTATGCGAGCAATATATATATATATATAAACTCCCCAAACAGGCGAAAACCTACCAGTTCCACCCACTGTCTCTGCCGCCTCCCTCCACGCCTGGTTCCTCCGGTTTGTATCCCGGTAAATAGTCTGGTCGTAAAGAACCGGGTGATTTGCTACCGTAATTTCTCGTTTGGAATATGAGGAAATTAACTGCGGTCTGGCTCTCCCTGCTTACACGCGGTTTGATTGGCTAGCGCTTCTACTGTCAGATTTGCATAAACGGGATTTGATTGGCTGACGCTTCCAGCTCAGCAGAGCCCTAGAGAGATAAGAGTTACGACACTCTTTGATGTCACCGCCAGCCGGTCACGTGGTTTATGTATGCCGGGATAGTTCCAAATGCACTTCCGTGGCAATGCTTCTCTATGGCAAAAACAGCACAAACATGGTCAAAATAGTCATAGATTAAACCAACGCTGTTATTTTTTAAAGATTGCTTTCATATTTACATGATGTGGTTACACTTTGTATGGATTGGCACTATTTACAAGTTTCGTTATTTAACGATATTTTGAGGGGAAAGTGTGGTAGCACAAGCAGGCTATGTTGCTGTCACTGCCAGGGCAGTCACGTCCGTAGTATAGTTGCGCTGCGCTGTCATGTTCTTCTATGGGACAGACAGACAGCAGCGATTGCGTTATTGAATGGTAAATATATATTAAAAAAACACACACACCCAAGTACTTTTTCAGCTGTAATAACATTATTGCATACTTTTTATTGACAGTTTTGCATTTGGAGAGGCAGGGTGACAACGGAAAGCTTGGTAGCCTATTACTTAGATACGTTTTACATTTTTGGAGGGAAACGCTTGTGTTCATGTTAGCATGGGTAGCATGATCATGTTAAGACTATGAATATCATTTTACCACAACAGTGGATGAACAATTGATCTGTGTTTGAACAAGAACAACAGGAAGAACAAAGTAAAAGGGACGAACAAATGTGTGAACAAGTATTAAGAACAGTGTATGGAATAAGTGATGTGTGTTAGAACAAAACAAAGTAAAATGAATGAGAAGGAGAACAAAGAGGGTTAGGGTTAAACAGAAAAAGATTAATTCAGCCAAAAAACACAATTTGATTAATCTAAAGTGTAAAACAATCTTCAACACAGACCAAATTAGTGCCCTTGGACAACAAAACATATGGTGGGGCAAAGAAACGATAAATTAAATTGAGACAGAGTGGGAGACTGAAAATGATTACTATGATAAATATTATGATAACTATTAACAAAACTATTTACAGAAGCTCCTGTTGAACCATGGTTCAACAGAGCAACACAAACAGGTTTGTCAATGACGAGGCCACTTTGCCAGGGGGAGGTGATCCAGCGACGAGACAATAAAAAAAAAAGAGAAACTGAAAAAAGTTATTCATATTAGGTTCTGTTGAGACACTACAGGATATAAAACCTTCCAAGCCATGACCTCTGCCTGAAATCAGGACCACTCAGAGGAGAGTGCAGCACATCAAACTGGAGTCAGGAGTGTGAATAACACATTTTGGCCAAAACAAATTGTTGCTTACCAATACAGTGGCTGAACAATGAACACCAAAAAGTGAAAAACAGAAGCATAATTGTGCGAACAACAGTTGTGGGGGGGGGGGGGGGGGGCATTTTACAAATATTTACAAACAACTATTTACAAAAAAACAACTATTTATAAAAAAGCAATACTATTTACAAAAAAGGGTTAGGGTAAGCAACTATTTACAAAAAAGCAATACAGAACTCTAAGGCATCCAGGAGCCTGACTGAAGAGACATCCTCTTCATCCGTTTCCTGGGCCCTAAAAAGCAGAGCAAGAATAGGAACAGTGGTGAATAAGGGGAGAGAATACCGTTGGGAGCAGACTGAACAGAGGACATAGCAATATTCATGTTAAAATGTTTGCACAACAAATATTATGGCACTTTCGTTTATATTGCATTTTAATAGATCAGTTGTCATACCATGGTTGGATGTGCAGCATTTGGATGCTCTAATCAATCCGAGAAGGGGTTCCGGATGTATGGCTTCCCTAAGGACGTAGAGCGAAGGAAGAGATGGATGGCAATGGTCAACAGACAAAACCTGTGTCTGACAGAGGACAACAACAGCAGAAAACTCGTCATGTAAGTAATGTTCACAGAGGTGACTTGTTAACATTTTAAAGGGCATCATATTTCCAAGTGTAGAGAATTATGACTCTTCAATGACATTTGAAGTGTGCAGTGGAAACTGATCAAACCTACCTACCTACAGGTACACTTTGAAGACGACCAATATATTGGCAACAAATCAACAGGAAATTTGAGGTTGAGGCCAGATGCTGTTCCAACAGGAAATCCACGTCAAGGAGTTTGCCTCCAGCTGTTAATGTCAGGAATGATGACCACACCTATTATGGCACATCAAACATTGGTATGATATATGAAGCTAACAATGTTTCCCATGTTATATAATTCAAGGATAGACTACACTCCTAATGCAACCTTCAGATTATACAGCTTCAAAACTACCAGGGTTCAGGGATTCTCTGAAGACTCATATACCATATGTAGATAATCTACAGATTTCTTCATACTTTAACATTGCCAATAGACGAACTTAGATGCATGTCACTATAGGAGTGTAGTGTACCCTTAAATGACAATAGGTGCACATGTAAAGGCAGCATACACATATAACAGCAAGATTGCCTTGCCTTACAGAGATTCAGGGAGATATTGAGGTGGAGTTCCAAGGGAATGAAAGGGACATAACAGACAGAGAGAGTGAGACAGATGTCAGCAGACTGCCAGGGGCCAGTATGTCAGGGGCCGACAATCAAGAGGCCACCTTACCAGAGATCAGTGTGCCAGGAGCCAGTCAGTCAGGGGTCAGCTATGAAGAGGCCAGTTTGCCAGGGTCAGGTGCTCCAGGGACCAGACTGCCAAGGGCCAGTTGTGACCGGGCTCACGTGGAGGATCTAATGAGGCAACTGAGAAGGGAGAGATTACTAAGAAAGAGAGCAGAGAGGGCTCTGGTAAACCAGAAAAGGATTAATTCGGCATTAAAAAAAAAAATCTTCAACACAAACCAAATTAGAGCCAGATTACCGTCCATCTGATGAGGTTTTCACCCTTGTTCAGAACGTGGAGCAGCTGTTCCGTGTGAGGACGAGCGATTCCCTCATGGAGTCCTCAAATGCAGTGTCACAGCTGGAACAAGAAGCCATGTTGCTGGACAGCAACCTTCCCTCATGCCATGACCTGAAGAAAAAAATCCTCTCAACATACATCAGGCTGAGGTTAAGGATTGCATCAAAGTGCATCAGGGCTGAGAGGAAGGATAAACATAAAGGGTATCTTGGCAGCAAGAGTCAGAGTAAGAAGGCAAAGAAGACCCAACAGACCTCTGCACCGAAGGTCATAACATCTAGGCCACTGCCAAACACCTTACTCGTTGCCATCGATGTACTTGGCATCTCCATTCCCGGTCCAGCACCAGCCTCCTTCAGCAGCAGCACCCTCATTCAGCAGCACCCTCCTCCAGCAGCAGCACCCTCCTTCAGCAGTAGCACCCTCCAGCAGCAGCACCCTCCTCCAGCAGCAGCACCCTCCTCCAGCAGCAGCACCCTCCTTCAGCAGTAGCACCCTCCAGCAGCAGCACCCTCCTCCAGCAGCAGCACCCTTCAGCAGCAGCACCCTCCTTCAGCAGTAGCACCCTCCTTCAGCAGTAGCACCCTCCAGCAGCAGCACCCTCCTCCAACAGCAGCACCCTTCAGCAGCAGCACCCTCCTTCAGCAGCAGCACCCTCCTTCAGCAGTAGCACCCTCCAGCAGCAGCACCCTCCTCCAGCAGCAGCACCCTTCAGCAGCAGCAGCCTCCTCCAGCAGCAGCACCCTCCTCCAGCAGCAGCACCCTCCTCCAGCAGCAGCACCCTCCTCCAGCAGCAGCACCCTCCTTCAGCAGCAGCAGCCTCCGCCAGCAGCAGCAGCAACAGACATGGCTGACATATGAGGCTGAATAAAAAAAAGTGCTAATTATTTTTAAGTGTTTATTTTGTTAAAAATAAACATGTTGGATGCATGACCATGTTTTAGGCTCATCCTTCATTCACTGCTGTAGAGTAGCCTGTTCAGTGGGCTATTATTTTTTTAATACTGAATAATACCTTTGATGAACAATCATTAAACTAGTGTGTATTACAATACAAAGGAATCTATCCTAGCATGCCATCAAGCATTAAAAAGTAGCGCTAGGCTAGTTGTACAGTACAGATGAGTTAATACGGAACAGTACCAAAAAAACAACCTAAGTACAGTCAACATGTCACATAATGAAATGTTAGTATATCCCAAAATTCAATGAAATATTAAATGTAATATTTATCACAAACGCCACCTCATTTCTACTAGTGCTAGCAGTTAAGTCATATCATACAGAAAAAGCCGACTAAGGATGACTGACACGGTCAGGTTCAGCAGATAAAAACCAAAATAACAATAAAAACACATAATCAATCTAAATCCTGCTTGTTAGTTACCCAGCATCATTGATATATAAGCTGCTAGCGATTCATTACTGAAATCTTACCTTCAAAGCTGACCAAGTCGCGCTAGCTAACTAGCAGGCAATGCTAGCAAAATTGGTTGTAACAACCAAGATAAAATATAGATAATTACGCTGTGCATATACAAATGAAGACCAGTATAAGCATCATAAAGGGCCTCTGATACAATATAGACAGTTGACAATTCAAAAGAGTTCGATATTTCAGCAACTTACCTCTGGAACTAATCGACGCGCCGTAATGTAAGTGAATGAGGTCCAACGCCCAAATGACAATATTTGGAACTATTTCTATGTCCATACCCCGGAAGTAGGCGCCGCCATTTTTTACAACGGAGGTCTATGGGAGTGTCGTAACTCTTACGGCCCCTACACACGGCGGCGTGCGTTGTCGCCTGCCGGCGGGGGGGGCTGAAACTCGACCAACAACCAATCACATGAATCTCCCGCCCCAGACACACAAGCACGCGGTTTGATTGGCTAGAGCTTGCACTGGCATATGATTCGATTGGCTGACGCCTCCGTCGAGGCGGCAAAAGTAGAACATTGCTCTACTTTTGCAGCGAGCACCGCGAGAGAAGCTACGCTTTGCTCCCACAATGCAGTTCGGCGAATCGTGACGTCACCCCATTCAAAGTGAATGGGCAGAAGCGTTGAAGCGGCAACGCACGCCGCCGTGTGTAGGCTCCGTTAGTATCTCTAGGGCTCTGCAGCTCAGCTTCAAAAGTTGAACATTGCTCAACTTTTGAATCCTGAAAATCCTGGAAATCTTCGCTTCGCTCCCCCACAATGCAGTTCGGCGAAAAGCGAGGCAAAGTGACGTCATCCCCATTCAAAGTCAATGGGCGTTGGAAGATTTGTTTAAAGCTGCTGTGTGGACGTACCGTAACATCAGGGGCGGCGCCAGGGGGGAGCTAGGGGGTGCTGAAGCACCCCCCAGGATTGCCAAAGCACCCCCTAAGCACCCCCAAGAAATATGTTTTTTTTTTTTTTTCGAAAATTATTATTATTATTTTTATTAAATTAAATTAGAAAAATTATTGATTACATCAATGCAAATGTGAAACAAACAAATGTTTGACCAAAAACATAAAGCCAACACAGGTGATATGATTAGGCCAATGGCCAGCACCCATTCGATTTTTGACCTACCCATAGGCTAAATTACTTTGTGACACTTGAGTGACTTCCTGTTAGCTAGAGCGCCAAATGATTTGCTAACAGCAAAGTGAAAAATTGCTCGTTTTTTAGTCCTTAAACGGCCACGTGTGGACACTCAATCAAAACCACCTGAAAGCGAGAGGGATTCTGGACATAATAGCCTAGCCTCGTGAGTACAAGTAGCTTACTTCTGGATCTCTGTGTTTCATTCCAGCTCTGCTCTGTGTGTGTGTGGCACGAGCCATTTGTGTGCGCGAGCGAGAGAGAGAGCTCGCGCACCGGTGGGTATCTACTGGAGATCGTTGTGGTTAGCATCTGGTGCTAGCTAGCCAAGCTAACGGATATAAGGAGCTTTTTCAACAACAAGGTGGAGGGAGAACTCTCTCCTGTCAGACGGAGAGTCTCAGGTAACCTCAGCTCAGGTGAAGTAAAGGACTCTCTCAGTGTTTAGATAGTTAACTTTAGTCTAGTTATCTCAGTGGGTCTGTTTTAAAAGGAGAGTGATTTGTAAAATATCTATAAAGAAATAGAAAATCTGTTTACAGTTCTGTTTCATATGGGTGTTGTTGAGAGATGTATCCATAGATCTCTTAATGTTGCTCTCAAAGTGCACCAGATTGATGCTTTTAACTTCAATATTTAAAAAAAATCTTCCCGGGGAAGCATGCCCTCAGACCCCACTAGAGGAGGTGAGGTCCACTCCCCACTTGTAAAAATAGCACTTTACCCCTGCTTACACCTATGCCGTGAGCTGATTATCGAGCCTTCATTGTAACAGTCGCGGGTACACTGTGTGCGTGTGGAGAGTGTTGCAGTAGAAAATTCAACTGTAGCGCTGGTGCATTAATGGGAAACCCTTAATGTTGAGCACCCTCTATGAAACGTCAAGCTACCCCACAGCACCCCCTAGAGAAAATCTCTGGCGCCGCCACTGCGTAACATTATGTGTGTGATGCATAGACTGTATATATAAATGGGCGTAGGGTCCGTGACGTCACCCATAGGATTCTGCAGAGTTGCCGAGAAGCCCTTAGTAGGAGGAGTCGGCCACTAACGGCTCGACGGTGACGTCAGAGTTCAACTCCCGCCTGTTCCAGCCTGCTCCAAATAAGGGCAAAGAGGCGGAGCCGAGGCGGGACCTGCTGCCACCGAGCTGGAAGTTCCACTGCTAGCTGAAGCTACCAAGCTAAGCTAACATGCTCCCCACCTACATCCATGATCTGCACACTGCCGTCGCATTTTACGTTTCTAAGGTAAGCGGACATGAAACTATTCAGCAAAACTATAAATAATAATCTAAGTTATTGAGTTTTTAGCATAATACTTCAGAATCTTAAAACCCCTTAATGTGTGTATGCAATTGTGCTAAATTCAACACTGGAATCAAGCAAATATTAATATGTTTGCATGACATTAGTTATTTATATTTTGATATCACTTAAAGGTGGGGTAGGTAAGTTTGAGAAACCGGCTCGAGATACACTTTTTGTTATATTCCATGGAATGCTCTTAACATCCCGATAGCAATGAATATCTGAAGTGCTTTGACAAAAAATCCATAAAAAGATATCATCTGTGGAAGCCGTGGCGCTGTAAAAAGCACGACCAATCATCTGAGCCGGCCCGGCTAAAGTAACTGGATGGCCTACCTGCCTGTCAGCCTTCCATCTGTGCACAAACTTATCTCGTGCCCTCATTGGTCATGTGCGCGTTCGTGTGTGTTGGAGGAGGGGCTCTGTGAGGAAGTGGCAGGTTTTCTCCATTTGCGTATTTTCAAATTCTAGCGATCTCGAGCCGGTTTCTCAAACTTACCTACCCCACCTTTAACTATACGTTTAATACATTTAAGTCAAGCTAAGGTACATGTGATGGTAGCTAGTTAGTGCTCTTACATGTGATGGTAGCTAGTTAGTGCTCTTACCTGTGAGGCCTCCTCCAAACAGCATAATAACCAGACTGTATCATTAAAACTAAGTACCAGTTCTAGATCCTTGACTTTAGACAAACAATTCAAAAGACAAAATGTATTTAAAGACCACTCTTTATTTGAAGGTGCCTCTTAACCTGAGATATTAGTTATACAGTAATAGTATTGACAATCTAAAAAAACTGAGCAACTCAACAGTCAACTTTATGTTTCTTATTGTCTAAAGCATTTATTATTTTCATTTTCCCCCTCTCATATTCAGTGTGGACGGATTGAGACAGCGTGGTGTCCAGAGAGCTGCAGAGACTTCAGGGAGAAACCTCCGTGTGATGGACGGATTGAGACAGCGTGGTGTCCAGAGGGCAGGGCCGGACTGGGAAAATAAGTCAGGCCGCAAATTATACACCCAGCCAGGCCACTACCAGTTTTCTTTTGTGCCATTTTTCTGGATTTATTTGTCAATATTTACAGCGTTGCTGCACGTAGTGATAGCCCTAAACTTTAAATCTACTACCCCAGAATAAACATATGGACATGGGTTACTGTTTAAAATAATGTGCAAATCTATTTAGGAACCTATGTGAACATATTTTAAGTGCAGGTGGACCTCAAATCCTATAGGGGGGTCCGGGGGCATGCTCCCCCGGAAAGATTTGTTTTTAAATATTGGACTTAAATCAAGCGGCAAACTCTGGTGAAGAGCCGGGACGCCAATGCGGAAGTGCCACACACTGCAGTTCATATATTGGCCGATAGGCGATGGCTGCAGAAAGGAGCAATTTCCATAGACCCCCATGTTAAAATGCCCAACTTTACAGCAGAAAAAAACATGTTTCTAACCCTGGCTCCATACATTTTTATTATCGATATAGTTAGATTCCACCTTCATGATTATGGATCTGTGAGTGAATTGTTTTCTAACACGACCCTTTTATTTATATTAGGTCTTAACGTTTTTGCATAAATTAGGGCGTGGTCACTTTGATGGCCATGCACGTGCCTCACTGTCAGCAAACAGCAACTTGTCCACTCTGCTAGGCTACAACCATAGAGGCTACAACCTTAGTTAGTCATAGTACTGTACTTGACCCTTTAGCTTTAGCCGTGTTCGTGGTGATTGTGCCTTTTAGGGAATATTGTTACAAATACCAGACAATTAAAATGTCGTGCTGTGCGCTTGAATGTACTAACAGAACTTCCAAGAACTCTACTCTCAGCTTTTTTCGGTGAGTAAAATGATAATATTATAC
The DNA here is from genome assembly GCA_028583405.1 of Pogonophryne albipinna. Taxonomy (NCBI): domain Eukaryota; kingdom Metazoa; phylum Chordata; class Actinopteri; order Perciformes; family Artedidraconidae; genus Pogonophryne; species Pogonophryne albipinna. The sequence continues at coordinate 3,481,079 of CM053252.1, forward strand.
ATGTTAACCCCGTTAGCAGGACACACAAACGTGTGCTTGTTAGCTTAGCTTGTTATGTAGCTTATTAGCCAGCTAAGGACGTAACCCTTTATACATGTGTATATATACAGTTTAGTTTATGATTCAGCCTTGGGTAAGACTTTTATAGTCTATGGCTATGACGCCCATAATGCTAAATGGGAGCAAATGTTAAAAGGGGACCCAATTATCCCAGTGGTGGCCGCCGGAGTCCGCCGCCGAAGCTAACCGGAGCCGTAGCTAGCCCTTTGCGGCTCCGTTAGCTTCGGCCAGCGGCGGAGCCCGGCATTATAACTGGAGATCAAGGAATGCAGCGAAACGCGGAATTGGTTCGCCTGCAGCCTGCTATAGTATTAGCTAAAGAAATGATGTTGAACAAGGCTTATTAAGCTGAACATCGCCACAATTGTTCTGCTATGTATCGGTACTTATTTTATTTTCTTAACGTGTGAATGACAAGCATTAAGAATAACAACAAATAGCTATTTATCTTGCATATTGTCTCGTTTGATTATGAATGTAACGTTTATATAGTGGAACTACACTGTTTTATCAAAACCAAAGTGCCACGCAGTAACTTGGTAGGCCCATGCATGTATTTCAGCAGGAAATGTGCAACCTGGATTACATTTACCAACAGACTATATAGACATATTTGTAAAAGTTGTTCATGCGTTACTAAGTGAATATGGCATTAACCCTCCTGTTGTCTTTGGGTCGGTTTTCATGTATTTTTGAATAAAGGTTTCCTTTAGGTGATCCAGACAGGCTGGACCAGTGGCTGCTGAACATCCGGAGGAATAAATGGACCCCCAACGTGTCTTCTCGCCTGTGCAGTGAACACTTTGAGAGTCATCACTTCAGCACGGACTCATGGGTACAGATCCTTTTTTTTTTTTTAAATAACTTGGTTCCATTTGTGAGTGTAAATTGTTGTTACTAATTAAATACATGCTCATCATACAATGCTAAATAATTGTTATGGCACAGCTTGCACATCAGTGATGAGTAATGTTCTTTTGATTAAAGGCCAAATTAAGATTTTGCCAGTTAAGTATAGAAACATAGAAATCGAATTGTTTTGCAAACCATCACATTTCTCTTCAATTTATGCAAAGACTCTTTATCATAGATAGAGAATTGCCATTTTCCCCCACTATGTTAAAAACAGATGAATTATATTACCTTTTTTTACATTATTTTAATAGCAACATTCATTCATCTGTTGTCATCTTATAACTTATTTATCTTAACAGCTATCACTGTAAAAAAAAAAAGGATTTCATTTCATTTTACAATACAATATTTATCTTTACATTCTGTTCTTGCATATGTCTTATTATATTTACGTGTATATAGATTTCTGCCTGCACTAATTTATTATTCTTAATTTAATTTTGAATTTCTTTTATTGTTTTATGTCTTATATAACTATGTTCTTGGAAACACGTAATTGTTGAATGGATTAACTCATAGTTAACATGTTGGCCCTCTATTGTCTTTTATAATGCACTCTTACATTTAAAACAACATTATTCAAAAGAAAGTTGAATATCTACAGACCTCAAAAAGTTATTTTATGTGTTTTTGTTTATTATTTTTATTAGGGAAGGAGATGCCTGAAAAACACTGCAGTGCCCACCATTTTCTATTTCAAGAACAACAGCCTAGAAGGAAAAGCAGGTGAGTAACAATGACGAGGTAAGTGACAGTCCTAGTTCGACTGTTAACAGCAATGAGGAGGTTGCAGATGTAGACCATGGTAGTGGTGAAAACAGTCTTGCTGCTGATCAGAGCAATATCATTATGATACAAGACACACCTGAAGAAGCCTTTGTTGTTCCACATGTGGAGCATAATGACATTCCAACAGTCAATGCTTGTGAGGATGTTGGTTTGGGTAGCAGCAGCCAACAAACAAAACACATTGGAAAACAGGCAGACTCCGCCTCTGTTCACTCTTACACTTGGGCTTTAAACTAAGACGGGTCATACTGAATAGTTTGTGCACACATTTTTAACATGTGATCTTTCATGTAGGACGCTTGAGGGAAGTCGCAACGCCTCGGCCAATGTGATGTCTTCTCCACGTGAAAGAGATTGAAGGCATCATTTATAACTTGAGACCATTTTCCAAAAGTTATGACTTTTATTGGCTTAGGCAGTAATGGATTACATCTAACACGAATCAAGATCGTATAGAAACAAAGGAAAGTGTAATCCTTAGTTACATAGGAAAAGATGTAATCAGATTAGTTTGACTTTTTTTAATAATAGGGAAACTCAGGATTACAATCTTATTCAAAACCTAAAAAGAGCTGTTTGTTGTAAAATGATCAAATTGTATCTCTTCTCTGGAAGCCGTTCTGTTCTGTAGGCTAATACTTTCATCGTGAATCTATACACCTACTGCCTGAATCTGCTTTATGGTATTATATTATACATTTAAGTAAAAACATCATATTCATATTTCTTCTCTCCTGTGTTTATTTGCATTTGATATTGAGGTAATCCAAAAGAAACATAAAGTTATCAGGTTACATTACTTTGATATCTTGATACTCACATTAAGTTACTGGCTGTGTTTTTGGCAAGTAGCCCTCCCAACCCTGAACATAAGTTATATCATTTTAATTACTGATACAGTTGTTGCACATCTTTCATTTATGTTCTCGTGTAATTAAGTCATAAAATGATTCGAAACCTTTACTTTTCATAAAATGCAAGATGTAACTTTCAATGTGTGTATTTATCACATTTCCAATGTGAAATAGATCTGATAGAATAAAGAGTAAAAGCACAATCTTAAATGTTGACATGTATCATGTTCCTATGCTTATTGTTAATGTAGTGGTGTTATAAACAACATGTTGTCATGAAGGAAATTAAGATGTTTTTTATTTGTTGACAAAAGATGTAAAGTTGATGCTCACAACATGTGGGAACATTTATGGAGACAAATGTTTCTATTGTAAAACAAATATTTATCTGCATACTGAAGGAAACTCTCTAAAAGGTATTATCTTCTGTGACGTTACGACCCTGTAGGGATTGTGGGTATTGCACTTCATAATTACATTCTATCATGGGCGTCGCAGCCATTATATGAGGGTGGGACAAGTCCCCCCCACTTTTTCAAATGATTAGTTTAGACCCCCCCACTTTTACCATGTGGAAAGTCCGTGAATCGGTCTATCCACTCGCCGCACTCTGTAGAGCGCTGTGTCAGTGCTTCACTATCAACTCCATTCCATAATAAGTAATCGGGCAGTTCGATGTGTGTAGAGGTGTGTGTGGTTAACACGTAGCAGCCTGCAGTCACTCTTAAGCTGTTCTGATGAAGGTAAACACAGCGAAGGCGGTGCGTAAAAAGGCACAGCTCTTTACCCGCTGGTGCTGCACTTCTCAGAGGCGGAGTTACACGTCCCGCTGCCTCCTGATGCTGCCTGCAGCCATTTCATGAAGTGAAGGAGGTTTTCCTTCTAAACAGCTGCGGGCAGCAGATACCGTGAGAGTCCCGGACATGAATTCATAGATCAAGGCAGACTGGTTTACTCTGCTGTTTTGCCAATCCGGTGCTTAAACAAATAGCTCTACACCCCTGGCCGACATGTCGTTAAAATGAAGTCAGAGTTTGAAATATATCTCAAATAATGTATGCACTGCCATTTCCCCACATCAACATAACAGTCTGCAATGAAACGGTTGTCTCCTGTGCGCTCCTCTTCCTACTTGGCGCACCGGTAACTTTCTCGTGCGCACGAGAGGCTGAGACCAGGCTGAGCCGGACCAGCTGAGACCAGGCTGAGCCACAGCTGAGACCAGGCTGAGCCACAGCTGAGACCAGGCTGAGACCAGGCTGAGCCACAGCTGAGACCAGGCTGAGACCAGGCTGAGCCACAGCTGAGACCAGGCTGAGGAACATCACAAAAGCCATTTTCAACGGCTATCTGGTGAAAGATGAACTAGGCTACTGGATGAAATAATATGACTGGTATAGGTGCGAAAATTAAACACGTTTTGAAAAAAAATATTATGATAAAATATTTTTATATATTTATAATTCTGCAAATATTACGATAAACTCACAGCTATTTCGCGGCCCGGCAGTAACACCTGGGGGTTGGGAACCCCTGCTTTAAGGTACTCTCTCTCAAAATGGTAATTTGCATTATGTTTTAATTATACTTCTTATCATTCAGAAGCTTTTTGTGTGTGATTATGTTTTACTGAGTGCTTATAGGCCATTTCCATCCCAGTATTCAGTTAACTGTTTATTTTCTGTGCACATTACATAGATAGCTAATATTCTACTGCTTGGGACTTTGAGTCTTCAAAATGTCCAATGTCACAGACTGGGACTTACTTTAGAGTCAGTTGTATTTACATTCAGTATGACTTGTTATGATTCAATGTTGATGAAAGGGAAATGAAATGACATTGAATCATAATCTCATCCCAGAGTGTTCAGGAAATCAGTGGGGATATTGAACAGGAAACATTTCAGTCAAGGGGCATCATGTGACCAATATAGACAGAAGAGCAACATTTATTTGAACATTTAAGTCAATGATACCATTCCTAGGTGAACTTAACATCTGTATGGAGTCAGATCAGTCTCAATATTAATAAATGCTCACAGAAGGATTCACAAATGTATTTTGCGATTTATATATGAATGACTCTCCACAACAATATCTCTCAATACACTCACAAATATTTAATGTTGTATATAAATGTACAAAAAATGGGCATTTAAACTGCTTTTCATTAATTCAAAGACGGCTCTGAATTAATAATCATATATGTTTCCTTTCTTTACTACTGGATGAAATTACAAAATGTACCCATCATTTTCCTCATGCTAGTATAGCCACAGAAAAGTATCAAACCACCTGTTAAAATGCACCAGAATACAGGAATCTATTTTATTTCGTGGGGGAGGACCCCCACACCCCCCTTTAAAAATGTCCCCCCCCCCACATTCAGGATGCTTCCTACGCCCATGGCATTCTATGGTAATGCTTATGACATATTTGATGCCCAAATACATGGGATTAGGGGAGACCTTCTTGTTGTTTGCATTGTCACTAATAAATGACAGCGTAGTATTCATTGTAAAGATGTTGTGTTTTTAAACTTGGGACTCTTTGCAGACTGCTACGGCTTGGGAGAAGATTTGAGCCTTAATGTGTAATGTTTTCTGTATTGTATGGTAAGCTTTCATTTGATCGTCCCATTTGGATGTGATTGCTAACATTTTCAGTAAGCAGTCGACAAAAGAAGTGAAAATATGAATGTAATTTATTTTCAATATTTACATAAATACAGAATTATTTTAACAAATAAAATAACAAAAAACATCATAACAAATACAAAATAAAAGGTTTGACAGACAGCCATGCCCAGCATGGGCCTGGAGAGATACAGAGTCCATTGGGGGAAGAGGGGGGGGTGGGATGTGGGGAAGAGGAAGAGCAGCCATGTTAACAGTGTTATGGCTACAGATGTAATATCCAACTCAACATTAGCCATGACAGTCTGGGCTTAGCAAGGGCCTTAGAATACATACTCTAAAGGCCAAATCCAAAAACAGTGATACTGACATTTTAGCAGTTCACAGTCTTTGGAGGTGGTCTTTCAGGCAATTGGCTAGTGACTTTAAAAACATATCATTTCCCCTAGGGGTGAAATGAACTCTATCTCGCAAAAAAAGCCCAGGACTGTCATGTCTAATGTTGGAGTGGTCAACAATGACACCATTTAGGCTATGAACAAAAGTAGCCATAACACTGTTAACAAACTTCCGGGCCTTGTCAATTTTGACAGGATTTGCACCAGCCCTCCACCGGCGCCTCTGGTTGATCTGGGAGAGCATGATCTTCATGCCAGGGTGCCGATGGTGAAGCTGGTGCAGGTCCTCCTTCATCTGGTTCAGCAACTGAACACTGGGCACATCCCCCAAGTCATTGCCGCCACAGTGGATGAGGAGGACATCCGGGACTAGCTCTTCCTCGCAGGGAGTAGGAAAAAGAAAGGGAGGACACCTCTCCAGCGCAGTCCACCCCAACCGAACCAGCACACCCTCAGGTCGAGGCCAAGGTTGCTGCCGATGGTCTCTGTAGCTCTCTGGGCTCCACGCCGGACATAACTGTCTCCGATTATCCATACAGTCACTATGGGAGGAAAATAAATGAGAGTAACAAATACTTCAGATAATGAGGAATATCAAATTAAGTATAAAGGGTTGCTCATTTTGTTCCTTTGACAATAACATACAAAATAACTATGAAATCACACCTGTATGGTTAAAAGTAACAAGAGAACAAAACCTGCAACACCTGTGTGTGTGTGTTAGGGCTGCACGATTTTGGGAAAAAATCTAATTGCGATTTTTCTGACAAATATTGCGATTCGAATTGCGATATTTGTTTTTAAGCGACCCAACTGAAGTTTATTGTAAAATGCGGCCTTATCTCCGGCTAGGAAGGTCGCATCAACGTGCTCCCGTCTCTAGCGCCCCCGCAGCCCGAGCTACGAGTGAAAGAACTAAACTTACATGAAACTTCCGTTGGGTTGCTTTAAAGTCAAGCTTCAGTTTAAGATTCACCCTGTAATAGAAACATGTGATGGAGCTTTACTAACCTGACTCAGATGCTTTCACCAAACCATCTAAAGCTCCATTGGAAGCCATTTGGAAAGGGCAGGCACTTTCAGAAGCACTTGGCAGGTGATTGGATCAATCTGTCTATCACCTTCTATCATGGGCCACTTCTGATTGATTAACAATGGTTGGTACATGTGGAGCACAGCACTTCTGATTGGTGTAGATGACTGACACACAAGAAGAAGAAAAAAAAAATTGTAAAAAAAAAAAAAATTGTAAAAAACTTTAAAAAAATCGCAGGCTTTGCGATTTGATAATCGCATCATCTCGAATCGCGATTTCGATTTAAAATCGATTAATCGTTCAGCCCTACCTGTATGGTTAAAAGTAACAAGAGAGCAAAACCTCAAAAAACTTGTATATATCTTGTATATATATATATATATTTATATATATATTTATATACTGTGTGCTGTTTATCTACATACACACCCTCCCGAGCTTGAATGACACCCAGAGACCAATCAAGGGCATTAGTATGATCTGTATGAAAGTGGCCATGTCGGCAGGCTACATCATGGAGACAGCCAGTCACCCTCTGTGAGGCAGAGTCAGACCCACATTTGCGCAGCATTGCGTTCACAATACATACATAAAAAAAAGAATCCTCAGGCCAGCAGGCCACTTAGCAGGCCAGGCCATCGGGAAACCTCCCGGTCCTCCCGATGGCCAGTCCGGGCCTGCCAGAGGGCTGCAGAGACTTCAGGGAGAAACCTCCGTGTGATGGACATCCTGTCTGTTGGTTTGAAGAGGACTGAGGGTCTTTCCTCAGCGAGGAGGACCAGGCCTGATGGAGGAGCCCATGCTAGGCATAGCTGATACCAACTGCACAGGCCTAGTCTGTCACTGTATCTACTAAATGTGTTTACTTATACATTTAATAGGTTTACACCTTCTGTCCATATGTGCTATCTATTCTTTAAACTATTGAACTTTTTTTTTAATACTCATACTTGTCTTTTTGTTCACAACTTCTCCACATTTCGAAGTGTTTCCCGAGCCAGAACGACCTATCTTTCCTCCTGGCTTGCTCTAATGATCCAATTCAAATGCAATACCAACAACAACTCACCAGCAACAACGCAAACTACGACAACAACCCACACATTGTGCATTGTTTAGAGCGGTCATAAAGGGTTGAAGCCAGGGCTGGTCCTAGACTTTTGGGCACCTTGTGGCTGCGGGGCCCTAAGCGGCCGCTTAATGGGTCGCGCTCAAATTTGAAACTGTTCCAACCTGTCACCTGTCAGAATCGAGACGAGGCAGTCAAGTCAAGTGATTCCTTCAGGCAATGAAGCAGTTGCTGCTTCGGACGTCATAGGTCACGTGATTTGAAGCAAGCTTCGAAGCACCGAATAGGAAGTCCAGGGTTTGAAGCACACATCGAAGCTTCAGGGTGTTTCTCAATCGCGAGTAAAGCTGCTCCAGAGCCACTATTTCAAGCATACTACGTCATCGAGTGCCGCCGAAGGACTGTTCCAATGTCCAGCATACTTGGAATTCTACCGAGCCCTGCGTACTTCGTTTGGGGACATTTCGAGGCTGCACATGTGTAGACTCACAGACTCCCCACAATGCTTTGCGCACGGAGCCAATTTCCTCAAATTTGTGGCGGAAAATGTAAGGCGGGGCCTCTCATGTGACGCACACCTGCACACTTGCTAGCCTGTTCCACTCTTCGTTTTACGAAAGCCAGGAAGTATTCTTGCCTCGCTTCTGAAGCAAGACGCTCGGAAGACATGTGCTACCAAGCAAGCGTACTCGACATTGAGAAACCCCCTCAGTGTCAAACTGCCATCACTATCGGGAGGTCTGCTACTCCTATACTGTAGATAGTCAGGCAGTGGCGGTTCTAGATCACTTTGAGTGGGGGGGCCAGGCTGGGGCCAGTTAAGTTCTGAGGGGGGCTCAATAAATACAGGACGAAAAAGACAAAGACAGTATGAAGTAATTGCGCATAAGAAAACAATGCAATACAGTTCTTGGTATTTGTTTCATTACACATATTTATTTCAGATACTTATAGTTGCAGTGTGTACGCTCTAATGCAGGGGTCTCCAACCTTTTTTAGGATGAGAAGCTACTTTCAAAATATAAAACAAGTCGTGAGCTACTTTTACTCCTCTTTTGTTGTTTTTTGCAGTGTAAATATTTAGCACTTTTTAACATTATTATATGCTGACCTTTACCCTTTGTGTGCTGTTTGGGTCTGTGGGACCCGTTTGCAGTGTTTACTAACATGTATGCAATTTAATTATTTTAACCTGCTTTATTTGGGGGGAGGACCTCACATCCTCTAGGGGGGTCCGGAGGCATGTTCCCCCGGGAAGATGTTTTTTTTAAATGTTGAAGTGAAATGCATCCACACTAGCTAGTGTACACGGTGCAGCTGTATTATCTGGGAAATAGAAGAATCGGATCAGGATTCGGTATTGGCAGACAATCAATATCAAATGAATCGGATCATTATTAGCATCTGATCACCTTTGCCGACTTGCAGCCTAAATACAAAGATAACTCCACTCCTCTCCTACCAGTCTGACCTCTAATGAGCATTGGTAGAACTAGTGTCCGAGTCATAGGGTCCAGAACTGACTGAAGACATGTGGAACAGAGTCATAGGGTCCAGAACTGACTGAAGACATGTGGAACAGAGTCATAGGGTCCAGAACTGACTGAAGACATGTGGAACAGAGTCATGGGGTCCAGAACTGACTGAAGACATGTGGAACAGAGTCATAGGGTCCAGAACTGACTGAAGACATGTGGAACAGAGTCATGGGGTCCAGAACTGACTGAAGGCATGTGGAACAGAGTCATAGGGTCCAGAACTGACTGAAGACATGTGGAACAGAGTCATAGGGTCCAGAACTGACTGAAGACATGTGGAACAGAGTCATGGGGTCCAGAACTGACTGAAGGCATGTGGAACAGAGTCATAGGGTCCAGAACTGACTGAAGACATGTGGAACAGAGTCATAGGGTCCAGAACTGACTGAAGACATGTGGAACAGAGTCATAGGGTCCAGAACTGACTGAAGGCATGTGGAACAGAGTCATGGGGTCCGGAACTGACTGAAGACATGTGGAACAGAGTCATAGGGTCCAGAACTGACTGAATACATGTGGAACAGAGTCATAGGGTCCAGAACTGGCTGAAGAAAGGGGAACAGAGTCATAGGGTCCAGAATTGACTGAATACATGTTGAACAGTCATGGGAGTTAAAATGCAAAGCCTGAACGATGACAAGAGCGGGAGACTTACATTTTACAATTATATTTTTATTCATACCAGAGCAGTGTGTACATAGGCCCTGTACGGCATGCAGAGAACAGATACAATCCCCTGACAGACTCACACACTTTGGTGATGTCCTCATCTGATAATGTTTCATTTTTTAGCAGCAAAGTAACATTACTCAAAGTATATGTCGGACCCAACTCATTTAGAGTATCTTGTTCATGTCCTCAACAATGGTCTGTATCATTGAGTAGAAAAAACTGTCCCTACAATTTCAGGTAGATTAACACACATCTTTTCGTTTTCTTTGATTTGTATCCATGTTTTTTCATTCTCCCTGTCTGCCGCGGCATCTACCCTGCTGAAAAAACCAGCCAAACCAGCCATCCTGGCCAGCTGGTCAGCCTGGTTGACCAGCTGGCCAGGATGGCTGGTTTGGCTGGTTTAGCTGGTGCACCAGCTAAACCAGCCAAACCAGCCACCAGCTAAACCAACCATCCTGGCTGGCTAAAAAAACAGCATAGACCAGCATAGTATGCTGGTCTATGCTGGGCTGGTCACCAGCATCCATCTATCACCAGTTTATGTTTAATAATAGTATTAAATATACCATGCTGGAAGCTTACCAGGATTCCAGGTGACCAGCATACATTAAATACTGGTATGATTATTTAAACCAGAGAACATAAATATATTACAAAGATTCATTGTGTCATGTATTCCGGTATCTACCAAAATAAAGACATTGTATAGTGTTCATAACAGCATTTAAATGTAATAAATAGCAATAAATAGCTAGTTAATATAATAAAATACACAGTAACAATACAAATAACAACCAACCTGCAAATCAACCTACACATCAAAATAAATATATGATCTAAAACAGGTGCATTTGATTTAAAATAAAAGTGATAAATAGAATTCAATATTGAAATGGTAACAAAAACAGTAACACTATGCATGATAAGAAAAAGGCAACAAAGAAAGTGTTTTTGTTTTTCCTTGTTCATGTCCATAATGTTTCCCGTTGTGTAGCTTCCAGCCTTTCCCAATCTGGCCTGCACTTCTGTCTGTTGAAGCCACTTCTTGAAGCAAACTGAAAAGAAATGTACAGATATAAGTACACTGTAAAAAGAAAACTTGACATTTACGTTAACATTTGGGCTGCTGTGGTTGCCAGAACCGTTAAAGTATGGTCAAATACATTACAAATTACAGTCGGTAGACGTTACAGTCAACAATTGCTTATGGTGAATTGCAATGGCAAAAACAAATAGAGCTAGTGTACACGGTGCAGCTGTATTATCTGGGAAATAGAAGAAACGGAACAGGATTCGGTATTGGCAGACAATCAATATCAAATGAATCGGATCATTATTAGCATCTGATCACCTTTGCCGACTTGCAGCCTAAATATAAAGATAACTCCACTCCTCTCCTACCAGTCTTACCTCTAATGAGCATTGGTAGAACTAGTGTCCGAGTCATGGGGTCCAGAACTGACTGAAGACATGTGGAACAGAGTCATCGGGTCCAGAACTGACTGAAGACATGTGGAACAGAGTCATAGGGTCCAGAACTGACTGAAGACATGTGGAACAGAGTCATAGGGTCCAGAACTGACTGAAGACATGTGGAACAGAGTCATAGGGTCCAGAACTGACTGAAGACATGTGGAACAGAGTCATAGGGTCCAGAACTGACTGAAGACATGTGGAACAGAGTCATAGGGTCCAGAACTGACTGAAGACATGTGGAACAGAGTCATAGGGTCCAAAACTGACTGAAGACATGTGGAACAGAGTCATGGGGTCCAGAACTGACTGAAGACATGTGGAACAGAGTCATAGGGTCCAGAACTGACTGAAGACATGTGGAACAGAGTCATGGGGTCCAGAACTGATTGAAGACATGTGCAACAGAGTCATCGGGTCCAGAACTGACTGAAGACATGTGGAACAGAGTCATAGGGTCCAGAACTGACTGAAGACATGTGGAACAGAGTCATAGGGTCCAGAAATGACTGAAGACATGTGGAACAGAGTCATATGGTCCAGAACTGACTGAAGACATGTGGAACAGAGTCATATGGTCCAGAACTGACTGAAGACATGTGGAACAGAGTCATGGGGTCCAGAACTGACTGAAGACATGTGCAACAGAGTCATCGGGTCCAGAACTGACTGAATACATGTGGAACAGAGTCATAGGGTCCAGAACTGACTGAATACATGTGGAACAGAGTCATGGGGTCCAAAACGGACTGAAGACATGTGGAACAGAGTCATAGGGTCCAGAACTGACTGAAGACAGGTGGAACAGAGTCATAGGGTCCAGAACTGACTGAAGACATGTGTAACAGAGTCATGGGGTCCAGAACTGACTGAAGATATATGGAACGGAGTCATAGGGTCCAGAACTGAATGAAGACATGTGGAACAGAGTCATGGGGTCCAGAACTGACTGAAGACATGTGGAACAGAGTCATAGGGTCCAGAACTGACTGAAGACATGTGGAACAGAGTCATAGGGTCCAGAACTGACTGAAGACATGTGGAACAGAGTCATAGGGGCCAGAACTGACTGAAAACATGTGGAACAGAGTCATAGGGGCCAGAACTGACTGAAGACATGTGGAACAGAGTCATAGGGTCCAGAACTGACTGAAGACAGGTGGAACAGAGTCATAGGGTCCAGAACTGACTGAAGACATGTGTAACAGAGTCATGGGGTCCAGAACTGACTGAAGATATATGGAACAGAGTCATAGGGTCCAGAACTGACTGAAGACATGTGGAACAGAGTCATGGGGTCCAGAACTGACTGAAGAGATGTGGAACAGAGTCATGGGGTCCAGAACTGACTGAAGACATGTGGAACAGACTCATGGGGTCCAGAACTGACTGAAGACATGTGGAACAGACTCATGGGATCCAGAACTGACTGAAGACATGTGGAACAGAGTCATAGGGTCCAGAACTGACTGAAGACATGTGGAACAGAGTCATGGGGTCCAGAACTGACTGAAGAAAGGGGAACAGAGTCATAGGGTCCAGAATTGACTGAATTCATGTGGAACAGTCATGGGAGTTAAAATGCAAAGCCTGAACGATGACAAGAGCGGGAGACTTACATTTTACAATTATGTTTGTATTCATACCAGAGCAGTGTGTACATAGGCCCTGTACGGCATGCAGAGAACAGATACAATCCCCTGACAGACTCACACACTTTGGTGATGTCCTCATCTGATAATGTTTCATTTTTTAGCAGCAAAGTAACATTACTCAAAGTATATGTCGGACCCAACTCATTTAGAGTATCTTGTTCATGTCCTCAACAATGGTCTATATCATTGAGTAGAAAAAACTGTCCCTACAATTTCAGGTAGAATAACACACATCTTTTCGTTTTCTTTGATTTGTATCCATGTTTTTTCATTCTCCCTGTCTGCCGCGGCGTCTACCCTGCTGAAAAAACCAGCTTAGACCAACTTAGCTGGCCAGGCTGGTCAACCAGGCTGACCAGCTGGCCAGGATGGTTGGTTTAGCTGGTGGCTGGTTTGGCTGGTTTAGCTGGTGCACCAGCTAAACCAGCCAAACCAGCCACCAGCTAAACCAGCCATCCTGGCTGGCTAAAAAAACAGCATAGACCAGCATAGTATGCTGGTCTATGCTGGGCTGGTCACCAGCATCCATCTATCACCAGTTTATGTTTGATAATAGTATTAAATATACCATGCTGGAAGCTTACCAGGATTCCAGGTGACCAGCATACATTAAATACTGGTATGATTATTTAAACCAGAGAACATAAATATATTACAAAGATTCATTGTGTCATGTATTCTGGTATCTACCAAAATAAAGACATTGTATAGTGTTCATAACAGCATTTAAATGTAATAAATAGCAATAAATAGCTAGTTAATATAAGAAAATACACAGTAACAATACAAATAACAACCAACCTGCAAATCAACCTACACATCAAAATAAATATATGATCTAAAACAGGTGCATTTGATTTAAAATAAAAGTGATAAATAGAATTCAATATTGAAATGGTAACAAAAACAGTAACACTATGCATGATAAGAAAAAGGCAACAAAGAAAGTGTTTTTGTTTTTCCTTGTTCATGTCCATAATGTTTCCCGTTGTGTAGCTTCCAGCCTTTCCCAATTCCTTTCCTGCACTTCTGTCTGTTGAAGCCACTTCTTGAAGCAAACTGAAAAGAAATGTACAGATATAAGTACACTGTAAAAAGAAAACTTGACATTTACGTTAACATTTGGGCTGCTGTGGTTGCCAGAACCGTTAAAGTATGGTCAAATACATTACAAATTACAGTCGGTAGACGTTACAGTCAACAATTGCTTATGGTGAATTGCAATGGCAAAAACAAATAGAGCTAGTGTACACGGTGCAGCTGTATTATCTGGGAAATAGAAGAATCGGATCAGGATTCGGTATTGGCAGACAATCAATATCAAATGAATCGGATCATTATTAGCATCTGATTACCTTTGCCGACTTGCAGCCTAAATACAAAGATAACTCCACTCCTCTCCTACCACTCTTACCTCTAATGAGCATTGGTAGAACTAGTGTCCGAGTCATGGAGTCCAGAACTGACTGAAGACATGTGGAACAGAGTCACGGGGTCCAGAACTGACTGAAGACATGTGGAACAGAGTCATAGGGTCCAGAATTGACTTAATTTAAATGATGACGTTTTAAAGTGCTCATAGCCAGCCGAGCAACCCAGGGAACTGGCCAGTGGCGTAACCATCGACGGTGCAGCCGGTGCAACGCACAAGGGCCCAGAGCCGGCCAGGGGCCCATGCAAAAAAAATAAAAAATGTCACTTTTTTAATTTAAAAAATAAAAATGTCACTTTTTTTTTTGGGGCCCCAATGGCATTGATTGGTTCACGCAGTCTCCAAAGTAACCAAGCAACCTAAACTAATTTGTAATTTGTCTGTCCAATGACCTTGCTCCCTTTCATGTCATGTGAACCGTTTAATCAACCTGTACTGTACTGTAGCTAGCAGCAGCAAGTTCGGTAGCATTATAAAAAATGTAATAGCTTGCATTTATAATGTACAGCAAACCAAAGCACAAGAGCAGTGCTCAAAAGAGAAAGGAGAACAAGGAGTAACAGTAAGAGCTAAACTGACAAAATTAGACCGTTTTTTTGTCATACATCGTCCTCGAAATCGAGCGTTAACGTTAGCAATGTTGACGTGCAGCGGCAGCCGGAGGCTAACGATAGCTCACCTGCCTCACCACCATCATTGCCATGTAGCTCTACAAGTGAAGCTGTATCCGTGGCCGTGGCTGTGCAACCTTCTTCTCCAGCCAGCCAGGAGGAGAGGCTGGATGTGGCTGTGCCCGGCGGTGGTCCAACAGTTCCCCCAAGGGCCCCAACCAATAGGGGACTCTATGGCGCTATTGAGACCCCCGACGCCAAGATCAAAAGCTATATTATAGTAACCGGTCTATGTAGGCCTGCCGGCCCATTCCCCAGAGAAAAACATCAAGGAAACAGGTGTAATCCTCTTCTTAGTGCGCTGTGCCGTTGTCAGGCTGTGGTGGTCTGAGGCCAGGCAGGCTGTTGTTGATAGCCTATACATGTGGCGCTTCTGAGTGGTTGAGTATGTCCGTGCGTGTGTGAGCGCATCAGCGTGCGCTTATGTTTGGGGCGATGGGGGGGGGCCCAAAATAATATTTGCACCGGGGCCAATCACAACCTTGTTACGCCACTGGAACTGGCTATGGACGTTTGCTCACTTTCTTCTAGCTCTTATTATTCTTTATAACATCTGTTTCTGTGTTTAATCCATAGAGCTGAGCGTTCCCCCTCCTGGATGGAGCCAGGAGGATCTATTACTCTGTCAAAGTAAGCCTGGTTTTTAACCTTCTTTAATGCTATATTGAATTGGTGTTTGAGCAACTCTTATGTTGCGTTTGTTTTTAAAAAGACTACTGTCCTCGAGTGCTTTTTTATTTATATTTTCCGTCAATAGTTTTCTTGTGTGCAGATTGTGGACAATATAACTGACTAAGTGTTTGTGTTCCAGGCTCCTCTCCCTCTGGGGGAACCTTGTCTGCTTTCAGTGTAGGGACTGCACCGTGTGACACTTTGAAAGGGTGAGTAGACTAACTCTCACTGTGATCCTTTTGTAGAAGTTGTGCTTTGAGTAGTGCATGCTTTAGTTCTGTCTGTGTCCCTCACAGTTAGCAGGCATTGAGACCTAGTGGACCAGACCTGCCCATCTGAGGAGGGGAAACCCACCATGTCATAGTGTAAAGTATGTTCACCCTGTTACTCGTTGACAGCTGCTGAACATTGACATGTTAACATGTATGTGTGAAATAAAGCTGCTTTCTATTGGCTCATGAATGCCTCTGTTATTGTCCTCGTGAAGGGAAGCCCCAACATCTGCAAAACAACTTTGGATTCAGATTGAGGGTCCACAGGTTCCTCCATCCCCTCAGCAGGAGTTGGTGTTGTCAGCTATTTAAAGGGGACCCCAGCCACAGTTACCACATATGCATCAGAGAGGGTGTTTTCACTGTTGGCCTAATGTATGATTGGTCAACTGAACTTGGCAACACTAAACACAACCACACCTTAACATGAGCAGAACCAGACTGCCTGCTCACCTGGAGATGTCGCACTAAACCTTCTATACAATTTTGACGAGGAGTGAATGATATGAAATCAAATGTTGGCAGTGCTAAATATTGCCAGACCAAAACAAATGTTCTTTACAATCTCCAGAAGACGTTGGTCGGGAGGGATGATGGTCTGTTTTTAAAACGCTTCCTAGCACGTGAAGACCAAGCTGCCCATCACACTAAAGCTTTGTAAACATTTCATTGAGCCACCACATTACCACAAATAATTCCCAGCTTGTGCAAAATGAAGATGAACATTAGGCAAAACAGACCATAAGCTTGTGTGGATATATCGTATCAAACATCATGTATTCATTTCAGGGAGACTTGTTGCTTTGTGTCTCGTGTTTCTTTTCATTCACAACTGATCGTCGCTCTGACTTGCTCCTCTGCTGCCCTCCAGTGGCCACAAGGCACAACAGGTACTTTGACATGACAGCATGTAGCTCCAAAGCACACAAGTGTTTCCTTCTGAAAACGCACTTTACTAAAGCTCTAAACATGGCACAGGAACACAAATATAAACGATATACAATACAATCAGGAAGATGGTACAATACGAATGCTCTGATAACAGTGAGCAGAGATGTGTTTTGATGTGTGGGCATAATGTACAGGGTAATAGTCAAATGACTGCCACAAGGCCTTTCTATGACCCTGAATAGGAACAGACCACAGCTCTGATTTAGTAGATCTTGCTGAGCAACAATTGCTGAATAGGTTTAACAAAAAGCATCTTTCAAATGAGACTTTCTCAGAATAAAGATAAATGATGCCTCATGTTCAAACATCCTGCACTCCAGACTGACTCTTTTGACTTTCTTAATGTCGCTCCAGCAAAGCCTTGTACCCAGATGCTAAATGACTACTAAGCTACATTTGAAACATTCAGCACTTTTCTCTAACTTAGAGGCTGCACTGTCTGCTGCTCAGCAACAGTTAAGGAGACTGGCTTCAAAGGGGAGATGTGCTGTCAAAGTGTAAGAAGAATGCATTGTTTCCTTGTTAACAAAGTGAACCATTATGCTGCATATATCACAAACAGGACTTTCATACACAGTGAGTGTACATCTGTGTCTTGTGGCCAAAGGCACGTTAACAGAGTAACAGGTGAGCAGTGACCTGGTTCAATAAGATGTCATATCTCAGTTGCTAAACACAAGCCAAGCCAGATGCACGAACTGAGTGATACGAATAATAATGGAAATCATTCCATGTGTGATCCAAACCGTAGTTGGTGTGGACAGTCTTCATTTCCATCATTGTTGGGCTCTCCTGAACACTAAGAGACAAAGAGAATGAACCCTAACTTGCTCCTGATTGCATGGCGATCAGTGTGAGTGTGAACCTTGTTCTCCCTTAGCAGGTGCATGCACTATATGAACGTGTGTATCCTGCTGTTCAGCTGGACGTATGTCAGAGTCATTTGAGGGCTCACGAGAGTGGAACAGTGCTATATAAATGCTGCCAATTCACCATATACACTATTTCTATCTCCTTCCCTCCTTCCTCTCCATGACCTTTGAACTGAAGCTGATGCTCTAGTTTTGGGTTATTTGGGGAGTTGAAACTGTAATACTGTCGTCCAGGGTGTGGTCCGTTTGCATTAGTCAGCAATGCACAGAAGGATTGTGGGCCCTTTGGTTTCACCCGGTTATTTTCCAGTACCTCTTCAATCAAATAACACACAAAGGAAAAACCCAAGAAGTTTGACTTTTTTTTGAAAATGATGATCAACCAAAGGTTTATGTTTGAATCATTTAGATTGTTTTTGTTTCCCAACAAAAACCAAGAATCATTCATTTGATATGAATCGCATTGAAATCTGAGACGCAGGTGATGAGAAACATGTCTGTAACCATGCTGCCACTTTTTGAGTTTCACGCCATGCCTGCCTGAATATACTCCATGCAAGTACTACGGTATATTGAATAGTGCTATATATATATTATACTCTGTAATCGTAACTATATCTGATAGCTCAAGCCCTCCACATCTCTGCTCACTGTTATTAGAGCATTCGTATTGTACTATAGATTACCAAACTGTAGATTGAACAGGTATAAGTTTTCCTTTGTTCCGCTGTCAATCAAGCTGCTGAACAGTCAGGAACAATTGTGATTATGCTGTTAGGAGTTGTTGGGAGGTGCAATGTTTACAGTGTAGTTTGTGCAATCGAGAAGGTTAAATAGGGGAAGTGCATTGTGTGTAAATAGGTATGGACACAATAGGGATATGTGCAATTTGACGGACACTATGCATAGGTGCAATAGGGAAAGTTCTGTACCTGTATGTTTCTTGTTTGTTTCTTTGCCATGTGATATGTAATCTCTGTTCTGTATCTATGACTGATTGACCTGAATGTTTTATGTGTATTATCTCGATGCCCAAGACAAATTTCTCCTAAGGGAGACAATAAAGCTCTATCTTATCTAGTCTTCCTTTGAAACAACAGAGAGGATGAATGTCTTGTTTATCAGAAAATAGTGCTGTTGAGTACATTTTAGGTTTCTCCGTTTACGTCCATGTGAAAGAGAAACATGATAAGTAGTGTCCCTGTCCTTTAAACACCTGTTGTTCACATAACCAGAAAAAGAGTGATGGTACTTTTCCCAATAAATCATGTTGCTAAGACTCATCACTTTGAAGCATTCCTAAATCAAATCTGTGCAAAACTTAAAGTTTACTGAACAAAAGAACACAAACAATAACCAAAGCAGGACTATAGGGTCAACAGGAAAGAGCGAGTTCAGCCCGTTGGTCATCCACACACCAGGTGCCGTACATACCTGACCACATCATGTGATCATTGAATGATATACAACTGTGTTCAAACAAATAAGTAGAACACCAGGAATAATAAGCAACGGCTCAAATCTGTGGATCAAAATGTAATAATAATGCATCATCAATATTATTTACTAAAAATAAGTTATTGAGTGAGAGTCTGTATGGATTTAGGAAAAATCGATCTACAGCTTTAGCTTTAATGAAAATAACAGAAGAAATTACAACAGCTATAGAAAGAAAGAAATACACAATGGGTGTATTTATTGACTTAAAAAAGGCATTTGACACCATAGACCATTACCTATTAATTTCAAAATTACATAGATATGGTGTGAGAGGAGTAGTTCTAGATTGGTTAAAAAGTTATTTAGATAACAGACAACAATATGTAGAATTTGCTGGTAGTACATCGGAGTGTATGAACATAGAATGTGGTGTCCCGCAGGGCTCGGTTTTAGGGCCTAAACTTTTTATTTTGTACATCAATGACATGTGAAACGTCAACATTATTGCAATTTGTGTTGTTTGCAGACGACACAAATTTATTTTGTTCAGGAGATGACTTAAACATTTTAGCAAAGTGTATTGGACATGAAATGGTCAAACTTAAAAGATGGTTTGATGAAAATAAGTTAACCCTAAATTTGAATAAAACGAAGTTTATGGTTTTTGCTAATAGAAAAAAAGATGAAAACATTTCATTGTCCATTGATGGAGTTTTTATTGAAAGGGTTTCTGAATTTCGATTCTTAGGTTCTTAGGTTCTTAGGTTCTTAGGTTCTTAGGTTCTTAGGTGTGATGCTGGATGAAAACCTGACATGGAAATCACACATAGCACATGTTAAAACGAAAGTGTCTAGGAATATTTCTGTTCTAAACAAGGCAAAGTATTTGCTAGATTACAAGGCATTGAGGATGTTGTACTGTTCACTCATTTTGCCATTTTTCATTTATTGTATAGAAGTGTGGGGCAACACGTATATGAGCAACATAAAGCCATTGTCAATATTACAGAAAAGGGCAGTAAGAATAATTCATAAAGCTGACTCAAGAGAACACACCAACAGACTGTTTTTAAGTCAGGACTCTTGAAACTCAAAGACATAGCTGAGTTGCAGACATTATCAGTAATGCACAAAGCAGAATGTTACCAGCATATTTACAACAGTTGTTTGTTTTTGGATCAGACAAGGAAGACCACAGAAGGAAATTACATTTTAAGCATCCATATGCAAGGACTACTCTTAAACAAATGTGTATTTCGGTAGTTGGTGTACAATTGTGGAATTCTCAACACAAGGATCTAAAGAATTGTATATGTATTTTTCAGTTAAAGAAGTTGTATAAATTAAGAAAGATGGGACTATATGAAGCAGAATGTGAATAAGTCTATGTACTCTGGTCCTTCATGTTTTTGATGTCTTTGATGTGATGTCTCCTCTGTATTTGCGGGTCCCATTGCCATTGTTATTGTTGTTATTGTTACTATTATCATCATGCGTCGCTTTCCACCTTCTTCTCCAGTAGGACTCAGATGAGGGTGTTGCACTTTTCTTTTCCTTATACATGTTGTTTTGTTTCTTTCCGTTAACCGTCAAGTGGGAAATAAGTATTTTTTTGTGTTTCTGTTAGTATCCTAAGATACTGTTATGTTTGGCTTTTTTTTAATTATTATTATGAAGGGCAGACCATCTATTTGTATTTTGTTTTTTTTAGAAAGGGGCATGTCACATAAGATTTTATTCTTCTCCCTGCTCCTTTTCGCTCAATGGTAGTCATGTTTTGTGGCAATTATTGTACATTTGGTTTTGCGTACCATGAGCGGGACAAATACAAATGAAATGAAATGAAATATTTAAAAAGGTGTAGAAATAACTCCTTTGATTAACCCCTGGAGCGACCAGTGTGAATATGTAACATTCATGAGAATAAAGGTTAGACAAAAGGACTTCTGTTCACACACATACACAAGTTTACATCTGTGTCTTTATTGTTATCATGTTAACAAAACAGGTGAACACGTAACATCTCAGTTTAAGGACAAGTTGTGCGAGATGCACAAACTGAGGGGAAAGTATTTGAACACTTCGAATCATTCCACATCTTTCGAAAGTTGTTGTGAACACAGTCTTCATCTCCTAGGTTGTTTGGTTCTCCTCTATACCAAAAGAAATACTTGGCTGCACACCCATCAGACCACATCCAACTTCCTTCTTTGGCCATGTCACGGAGTCCGATCCATGTTCCTCCCTCAGCAGGGTCAGAGCGTTTGATCAGGGCTTTGACAAAGACCTCTTCCTCTCTGCTGTGGATAGACACCAGGTTGCCTCCCTGGGACACACAGTGGAGCTCTGCATCAGCCCAGGTCATCTCTGTGCTGAAGTACTTGTAGAAGCGGCCGTTGAAGGAGAACCAGGAGGGACAGCTGTCTTGCTGTAGCTCCACTAGAGAGGCATCTGAAGAAGACACAGCACCCAGAGCCAGGCCCAACAGGAAGAGGAAAGCCAGCATGATGATGATGTCACCGTCTCTGTCTGTTAAAGTTGCTCTGAACCGTTGGAGAGGATGGAGATTGTGAAGCTTCAAGTGACAGGCTGCTTCTTATATATGTGTGGGAATGTGACGTCATTGTCACGTGACGTGATCACATGACCGGTAAAATGTGGCACTGCACTTGTATGTACCAGTTGAGCTGGTTCTTCCACCAGCTCAACTCTCTGTCCCTCATCATCCCCTTGAGATGACGTTGTCTTTAAAGTGTGCTATATAAATCAAATGTATTATTATTATTATTATTATTATTATCATGAACGCAGGAGGCTGGCTGCATATCTGAACTCGCGCCCTCATCATTCTCTTCATCATCTTGCACTTGTGCTAAGCTGCTGATGATAGTGCTTGTAGCAGCGCTGCTGCCAAAAGATCTGTCAATTTGCGACATGTCTATGCTCCACCTGCGAGTGACTTCACCTTTTTCTTTTCGTTTTCTTTGATTTGTATCCATGTTTTTTCATTCTCCCTGTCTGCCGCGGCGTCTACCCTGCTGAAAAAACCAGCTTAGACCAACTGAGCTGGCCAGGCTGGTCAACCAGGCTGACCAGCTGGCCAGGATGGCTGGTTTGGCTGGTTTAGCTGGTGCACCAGCTAAACCAGCCAAACCAGCCACCAGCTAAACCAACCATCTTGACTTGCTAAAAAAACAGCATAGACCAGCATAGTATGCTGGTCTATGCTGGGCTGGACACCAGCATCCATCTATCACCAGTTTATGTTTAATAATAGTATTAAATATACCATGCTGGAAGCTTACCAGGATTCCAGGTGACCAGCATACATTAAATACTGGTATGATTATTTAAACCAGAGAACATAAATATATTACAAAGATTCATTGTGTCATGTATTCTGGTATCTACCAAAATAAAGACATTGTATAGTGTTCATAACAGCATTTAAATGTAATAAATAGCAATAAATAGCTAGTTAAAATAATAAAATACACAGTAACAATACAAATAACAACCAACCTGCAAATCAACCTACACATCAAAATAAATATATGATCTAAAACAGGTGCATTTGATTTAAAATAAAAGTGATAAATAGAATTCAATATTGAAATGGTAACAAAAACAGTAACACTATGCATGATAAGAAAAAGGCAACAAAGAAAGTGTTTTTGTTTTTCCTTGTTCATGTCCATAATGTTTCCCGTTGTGTAGCTTCCAGCCTTTCCCAATCTGGCCTGCACTTCTGTCTGTTGAAGCCACTTCTTGAAGCAAACTGAAAAGAAATGTACCGATATAAGTACACTGAAAAAAGAAAACTTGACTTTTACGTTAACATTTGGGCTGCTGTGGTTGCCAGAACCGTTAAAGTATGGTCAAATACATTACAAATTACAGTCGGTAGACGTTACAGTCAACATTTGCTTATGGTGAATTGCAATGGCAAAAACAAATAGAGCTAGTGTACACGATGCAGCTGTATTATCTGGGAAATAGAAGAATCGGATCAGGATTCGGTATTGGCAGACAATCAATATCAAATGAATCGGATCATTATTAGCATCTGATCACCTTGAGAGTCATAGGGTCCAGAACTGACTGAAGACATGTGGAACAGAGTCATGGGGTCCAGAACTGACTGAAGACATGTGGAACAGAGTCATGGGGTCCAAAACTGACTGAAGACATGTAGAACAGAGTCATAGGGTCCAGAACTGACTGAAGACATGTGGAACAGAGTCATGGGGTCCAGAACTGACTGAAGACATGTGGAACAGAGTCATAGGGTCCAGAACTGATTGAAGACATGTGGAACAGAGTCATATGGTCCAGAACTGACTGAAGACATGTGGAACAGAGTCATAGGGTCCAGAACTGACTGAAGACATGTGGAACAGAGTCATAGGGTCCAGAACTGACTGAAGACATGCGGAACAGGATCATGGGGTCCAGAACTGACTGAAGACATGTGGAACAGACTCATGGGGTCCAGAACTGACTGAAGACATGTGGAAAAGAATCATGGGGTCCAGAACTGACTGAAGACATGTGGAACAGGGTCATGGGTTCCAGAACTGACTGAAGACATGTGGTACAGAGTCATAGGGTCCAGAACTGACTGAAGACATGTGGAACAGAGTCATAGGGTCCAGAACTGATTGAAGACATGTGGAACAGAGTCATAGGGTCCAGAACTGACTGAAGACATGTGGAACAGAGTCATAGGGTCCAGAACTGACTGAAGACATGTGGAACAGAGTCATAGGGTCCAGAACTGACTGAAGACATGTGGAACAGAGTCATAGGGTCCAGAACTGACTGAAGACATGTGGAACAGAGTCATGGGGTCCAGAACTGACTGAAGACATGTGGAACAGAGTCATATGGTCCAGAACTGACTGAAGACATGTGGAACAGAGTCATAGGGTCCAGAACTGACTGAAGACATGTGGAACAGAGTCATGGGGTCCAGAACGGACTGAAGACATGTGGAACAGAGTCATCGGGTCCAGAACTGACTGAAGACATGTGGAACAGAGTCATAGGGTCCAGAACTGACTGAAGACATGTGGAACAGAGTCATAGGGTCCAGAACTGACTGAAGACATGTGGAACAGAGTCATAGGGTCCAGAACTGACTGAAGACATGTGGAACAGAG
This sequence comes from Pogonophryne albipinna, assembly GCA_028583405.1. Taxonomy (NCBI): domain Eukaryota; kingdom Metazoa; phylum Chordata; class Actinopteri; order Perciformes; family Artedidraconidae; genus Pogonophryne; species Pogonophryne albipinna. Next base: position 3,505,649 of record CM053252.1, read on the forward strand.
TCACGGGGTCCAGAACTGACTGAAAACATGTGGAACAGAGTCATAGGGTCCAGAACTGACTGAAGACATGTGGAACAGAGTCATAGGGTCCAGAACTGACTGAAGACAGGTGGAACAGAGTCATAGGGTCCAGAACTGACTGAAGACATGTGTAACAGAGTCATGGGGTCCAGAACTGACTGAAGATATATGGAACAGAGTCATGGGGTCCAGAACTGACTGAAGACATGTGGAACAGAGTCATGGGGTCCAGAACTGACTGAAGAGATGTGGAACAGAGTCATGGGGTCCAGAACTGACTGAAGACATGTGGAACAGACTCATGGGGTCCAGAACTGACTGAAGACATGTGGAACAGACTCATGGGATCCAGAACTGACTGAAGACATGTGGAACAGAGTCATAGGGTCCAGAACTGACTGAAGACATGTGGAACAGATTCATGGGGTCCAGAACTGACTGAAGAAAGGGGAACAGAGTCATAGGGTCCAGAATTGACTGAATACATGTGGAACAGTCATGGGAGTTAAAATGCAAAGCCTGAACGATGACAAGAGCGGGAGACTTACATTTTACAATTATGTTTGTATTCATACCAGAGCAGTGTGTACATAGGCCCTGTACGGCATGCAGAGAACAGATACAATCCCCTGACAGACTCAGACACTTTGGTGAGGTCCTCATCTGATAATGTTTCATTTTTTAGCAGCAAAGTAACATTACTCAAAGTATATGTCGGACCCAACTCATTTAGAGTATCTTGTTCATGTCCTCAACAATGGTCTGTATCATTGAGTAGAAAAAACTGTCCCTACAATTTCAGGTAGATTAACACACATCTTTTCGTTTTCTTTGATTTGTATCCATGTTTTTTCATTCTCCCTGTCTGCCGCGGCGTCTACCCTGCTGAAAAAACCAGCTTAGACCAACTTAGCTGGCCAGGCTGGTCAACCAGGCTGACCAGCTGGCCAGGATGGCTGGTTTGGCTGGTTTAGCTGGTGCACCAGCTAAACCAGCCAAACCAGCCACCAGCTAAACCAGCCATCCTGGCTGGCTAAAAAAACAGCATAGACCAGCATAGTATGCTGGTCTATGCTGTGCTGGTCACCAGCATCCATCTATCACCAGTTTATGTTTAATAATAGTATTAAATATACCATGCTGGAAGCTTACCAGGATTCCAGGTGACCAGCATACATTAAATACTGGTATGATTATTTAAACCAGAGAACATAAATATATTACAAAGATTCATTGTGTCATGTATTCTGGTATCTACCAAAATAAAGACATTGTATAGTGTTCATAACAGCATTTAAATGTAATAAATAGCAATAAATAGCTAGTTAATATAATAAAATACACAGTAACAATACAAATAACAACCAACCTACAAATCAACCTACACATCAAAATAAATATATGATCTAAAACAGGTGCATTTGATTTAAAATAAAAGTGATAAATAGAATTCAATATTGAAATGGTAACAAAAACAGTAACACTATGCATGATAAGAAAAAGGCAACAAAGAAAGTGTTTTTGTTTCTCCTTGTTCATGTCCATAATGTTTCCCGTTGTGTAGCTTCCAGCCTTTCCCAATCTGGCCTGCACTTCTGTCTGTTGAAGCCACTTCTTGAAGCAAACTGAAAAGAAATGTACAGATATAAGTACACTGTAAAAAGAAAACTTGACATTTACGTTAACATTTGGGCTGCTGTGGTTGCCAGAACCGTTAAAGTATGGTCAAATACATTACAAATTACAGTCGGTAGACGTTACAGTCAACAATTGCTTATGGTGAATTGCAATGGCAAAAACAAATAGAGCTAGTGTACACGGTGCAGCTGTATTATCTGGGAAATAGAAGAATCAGATCAGGATTCGGTATTGGCAGACAATCAATATCAAATGAATCGGATCATTATTAGCATCTGATCACCTTTGCCGACTTGCAGCCTAAATACAAAGATAACTCCACTCCTCTCCTACCAGTCTTACCTCTAATGAGCATTGGTAGAACTAGTGTCCGAGTCATGGGGTCCAGAACTGACTGAAGACCTGTGGAACAGAGTCATGGGGTCCAGAACTGACTGAAGACATGTGGAACAGAGTCATAGGGTCCAAAACTGACTGAAGACATGTGGAACAGAGTCATAGGGTCCAGAACTGACTGAAGACATGTAGAACAGAGTCATAGGGTCCAGAACTGACTGAAGACATGTAGAACAGAGTCATAGGGTCCAGAACTGACTGAAGACAGGTGGAACAGAGTCATGGGGTCCAGAACTGACTGAAGACATGTGGAACAGAGTCATAGGGTCCAGAACTGACTGAAGACATGTGGAACAGAGTCATAGGGTCCAGAACTGACTGAAGACATGTGGAACAGAGTCATAGGGTCCATAACTGACTGAAGACATGTGGAACAGAGTCATAGGGTCCAGAACTGACTGAAGACATGTGGAACAGAGTCATAGGGTCCAGAACTGACTGAAGACATGTGGAACAGAGTCATGGGGTCCAGAACTGACTGAAGACATGTGGAACAGAGTCATAGGGTCCAGAACTGACTGAAGACATGTGGAACAGAGTCATAGGGTCCAGAACTGACTGAAGACATGTGGAACAGAGTCACGGGGTCCAGAACTGACTGAAGACATGTGGAACAGAGTCATAGGGTCCATAACTGACTGAAGACATGTGGAACAGAGTCATAGGGTCCAGAACTGACTGAAGACATGTGGAACAGAGTCATAGGGTCCAGAACTGACTGAAGACATGTGGAACAGAGTCATAGGGTCCACAACTGACTGAAGACATGTGGAACAGAGTCATAGGGTCCAGAACTGACTGAAGACATGTGGAACAGAGTCATAGGGTCCACAACTGACTGAAGACATGTGGAACAGAGTCATAGGGTCCAGAATTGACTGAAGACATGTGGAACAGAGTCATGGGAGTTCAAATGCAAAGCCTGAACGATGACAAGAGCGAGAGACTTACATTTTACAATTATATTTGTATTCATACCAGAGCAGTGTGTACATAGGCCCTATACGGCATGCAGAGAACAGATCAAATCCCCTGACAGACTCATACACTTTGGTGATGTCCTCATCTGATAATGTTTCATTTTTTAGCAGCAAAGTAACATTACTCAAAGTATATGTCGGACCCAACTCATTTACAGTATGTTGTTCATCTCCTCAACAATGGTCTGTATCATTGAGTAGAAAAAAAATGTCCCTACATTTTCAGGTAGATTAACACACATTTGTAAGAAAAGTTTACAATGAAGCATCCTCTTGAACCAGCAAGACCAGCCTGGCCAGCTTGTCCAGCCTGGTAAGCCTGGTAAACCAACTAAACCAGCCTAACACCAGCTAAAACCAGCTAAAACCAGCAACCATCTTAAGCTGGTCTATGCTGTTTTCTTCAGCAGGGTAATCCCTTCTCTTCGTGTGGCCGGTCTTTTTTCTTTTTCGTGTGTGATTATTTGACAGATAAGAACCACACAACTGCATTAGCGGCCGCTGTCGCCCTCTGTCGGCCGTCAGCGCAACTTAAATGATGACGTTTGAAAGGGCCGGCCGGCAGGCCTTCAACGGCCCTTGAGGACCGGCCGTTCTGTGGTTCTCCAGATTCTACAGATGGCCAGTCCGCCCCTGGTGGAGGACCGCACATTTTCCCCTCAAGTTAGTTTTTTATAAATCGCAAACAGTGCGTAGAAACTGGCGTACGCCATCTTTTGAGCGTAAGCACCGTTTATAAATGAGGCCCCAGGTCTGTTACAAGCAATGTGTTTTTAATATGGTGTTTTACTCCAAGTTGTAATCGTTTTGAAGCAACTTGTACGTGTTTTGCAGAAGTGCTCATAACCAGCCGAGCAACCCAGGGAACTGGCCAGTGGCGTAACCATCGACGGTGCAGCCGGTGCAACGCACCGGGGCCCAGAGCCGGCCAGGGGCCCATGCAAAAAAAAAAATATATATATTATTTAATTAAAAAAAAAAAAATGTCACTTTTTTTTTTGGGGCCCCAATGGCATTGATTGGTTCACGCAGTCTCCAAAGTAACCAAGCAACCTAAACTAATAGTAATTTGTCTATCCAATGACCTTGCTCCCTTTCATGTCATGTGAACCGTTTAATCAACCTGTACTGTACTGTAGCTAGCAGCAGCAAGTTCGGTAGCATTATAAAAAATGTAATAGCTTGCATTTATAATGTACAGCAAACCAAAGCACAAGAGCAGCGCTCAAAAGAGAAAGGAGAACAAGGAGTAACAGTAAGAGCTAAACTGACAAAATTAGACCGTTTTTTTGTCATACATCGTCCTCAAAATCGAGCGTTAACGTTAGCAATGTTGACGTGCAGCGGCAGCCGGAGGCTAACGATAGCTCACCTGCCTCACCACCATCATTGCCATGTAGCTCTACAAGTGAAGCTGTATCCGTGGCCGTGGCTGTGCAACCTTCTTCTCCAGCCAGCCAGGAGGAGAGGCTGGATGTGGCTGTGCCCGGCGGTGGTCCAACAGTTCCCCCAAGGGCCCCAACCAATAGGGCACTCTATGGCGCTATTGAGACCCCCGACGCCAAGATCAAAAGCTATATTATAGCAACCGGTCTATGTAGGCCTGCCGGCCCATTCCCCAGAGAAAAACATCAAGGAAACAGGTGTAATCCTCTTCTTAGTGCGCTGTGCCGTTGTCAGGCTGTGGTGGTCTGAGGCCAGGCAGGCTGTTGTTGATAGCCTATACATGTGGCGCTTCTGAGTGGTTGAGTATGTCCGTGCGTGTGTGAGCGCATCAGCGTGCGCTTATGTTTGGGGCGATGGGGGGGGGCCCAAAACAATATTTGCACCGGGGCCAATCACAACCTTGTTACGCCACTGGAACTGGCTATGGACGTTTGCTCACTTTCTTCTAGCTCTTATTATTCTTTATAACATCTGTTTCTGTGTTTAATCCATAGAGCTGAGCGTTCCCCCTCCTGGATGGAGCCAGGAGGATCTATTACTCTGTCAAAGTAAGCCTGGTTTTTAACCTTCTTTAATGCTATATTGAATTGGTGTTTGAGCAACTCTTATGTTGCGTTTGTTTTTAAAAAGACTACTGTCCTCGAGTGCTTTTTTATTTATATTTTTCGTCAATAGTTTTCTTGTGTGCAGATTGTGGACAATATAACTGACTAAGTGTTTGTGTTCCAGGCTCCTCTCCCTCTGGGGGAACCTTGTCTGCTTTCAGCGTAGGGACTGCACCGTGTGACACTTTGAAAGGGTGAGTAGACTAACTCTCACTGTGATCCTTTTGTAGAAGTTGTGCTTTGAGTAGTGCGTGCTTTTGTTCTGTTTGTGTCCCTCACAGTTATAGCAGGCATTGAGACCTAGTGGACCAGACCTGCCCATCTGAGGAGGGGAAACCCACCATGTCATAGTGTAAAGTATGTTCACCCTGTTACTCGTTGACAGCTGCTGAACATTGACATGTTAACATGTATGTGTGAAATAAAGCTGCTTTCTATTGGCTCATGAATGCCTCTGTTATTGTCCTCGTGAAGGGAAGCCCCAACATCTGCAAAACAACTTTGGATTCAGATTGAGGGTCCACAGGTTCCTCCATCCCCTCAGCAGGAGTTGGTGTTGTCAGCTCTTTAAAGGGGACCCCAGCCACAGTTACCACATATGCATCAGAGAGGGTGTTTTCACTGTTGGCCTAATGTATGATTGGTCAACTGAACTTGGCAACACTAAACACAACCACACCTTAACATGAGCAGAACCAGACTGCCTGCTCACCTGGAGATGTCGCACTAAACCTTCTATACAATTTTGACGAGGAGTGAATGATATGAAATCAAATGTTGGCAGTGCTAAACATTGCCAGACCAAAACAAATGTTCTTTACAATCTCCAGAAGATGTTGGTCGGGAGGGATGATGGTCTGTTTCTAAAACGCTTCCTAGCACGTGAAGACCAAGCTGCCCATCACACTAAAGCTTTGTAAACATTTCATTGAGCCACCACATTACCACACATAATTCCCAGCTTGTGCAAAATGAAGATGAACATTAGGCAAAACAGACCATAAGCTTGTGTGGATATATCGTATCAAACATCATGTATTCATTTCAGGGAGACTTGTTGCTTTGCGTCTCATGTTTCTTTTCATTCACAACTGATCGTCGCTCTGACTTGCTCCTCTGCTGCCCTCCAGTGGCCACAAGGCACAACAGGTACTTTGACATTACAGCATGTTGCTCCAAAGCACACAAGTGTTTCCTTCTGAAAACGCACTTTACTAAAGCTCTAAACATGGCACAGGAACACAAATATAAACGATATACAATACAATCAGGAAGATAGTACAATACGAATGCTCTGATAACAGTGAGCAGAGATGTGTTTTGATGTGTGAGCATAGTGTACAGGGTAATAGTCAAATGACTGCCACAAGGCCTTTCTATGACCCTGAATAGGAACAGACCACAGCTCTGATTTAGGAGATCTTGCTGAGCAACAATTGCTGAATAGGTTTAACAAAAAGCATCTTTCAAATGAGACTTTCTCAGAATAAAGAGAAATGATGCCTCATGTTCAAACATCCTGCACTCCAGACTGACTCTTTTGACTTTCTTAATGTCGCTCCAGCAAAGCCTTGTACCCAGATGCTAAATGACTACTAAGCTACATTTGAAACATTCAGCACTTTTCTCTAACTTAGAGGCTGCACTGTCTGCTGCTCAGCAACAGTTAAGGAGACTGGCTTCAAAGGGGAGATGTGCTGTCAAAGTGTAAGAAGAATGCATTGTTTCCTCCTTGTTAACAAAGTGAACCATTATGCTGCATATATCACAAACAGGACTTTCATACACAGTGAGTGTACATCTGTGTCTTGTGGCCAAAGGCACGTTAACAGAGTAACAGGTGAGCAGTGACCTGGTTCAATAAGATGTCATATCTCCGTTGCAAGCTAAGCCAGATGCACGAACTGAGTGATACGAATAATAATGGAAATCATTCCATGTGTGATCCAAACCGTAGTTGGTGTGGACAGTCTTCATTTCCATCATTGTTGGGCTCTCCTGAACTCTAAGAGACAAAGAGAATGAACCCTAACTTGCTCCTGATTGCATGGCGATCAGTGTGAGTGTGAACCTTGTTCTCCCTTAGCAGGTGCATGCACTATATGAACGTGTGTATCCTGCTGTTCAGCTGGACGTATGTCAGAGTCATTTGAGGGCTCACGAGAGTGGAACAGTGCTATATAAATGCTGCCAATTCACCATATACACTATTTCTATCTCCTTCCCTCCGTCCTCTCCATGACCTTTGAACTGAAGCTGATGCTCTAGTTTTGGGTTATTTGGGGAGTTGAAACTGTAATACTGTCGTCCAGGGTGTGGTCCGTTTGCATTAGTCAGCAATGCACAGAAGGATTGTGGGCACTTTGGTTTCACCCGGTTATTTTCCAGTACCTCTTCAATCAAATAACACACAAAGGAAAAACCCAAGAAGTTTGACTTTTTTTTGAAAATGATGATCAACCAAAGGTTTATGTTTGAATCATTTAGATTGTTTTTGTTTCCCAACAAAAACCAAGAATCATTCATTTGATATGAATCGCATTGAAATCTGAGACGCAGGTGATGATAAACATGTCTGTAACCATGCTGCCACTTTTTGAGTTTCACGCCATGCCTGCCTGAATATACTCCATGCAAGTACTACGGTATATTGAATAGTGCTATATATATATTATACTCTGTAATCTTAACTATATCTGATAGCTCAAGCCCTCCACATCTCTGCTCACTGTTATTAGAGCATTCGTATTGTACTATAGATTACCAAACTGTAGATTGAACAGGTATACGTTTTCCTTTGTTCCGCTGTCAATCAAGCTGCTGAACAGTCAGGAACAATTGTGATTATGCTGTTAGGAGTTGTTGGGAGGTGCAATGTTTACAGTGTAGTTTGTGCAATCGAGAAGGTTAAATAGGGGAAGTGCATTATGTGTAAATAGGTATGGACACAATAGGGATATGTGCAATTTGACGGACACTATGCATAGGTGCAATAGGGAAAGTTCTGTACCTGTATGTTTCTTGTTTGTTTCTTTGCCATGTGATATGTAATCTCTGGTCTGTATCTATGACTGATTGACCTTAATGTTTTATGTGTATTATCTCGATGCCCAAGACAAATTTCTCCTAAGGGAGACAATAAAGCTCTATCTTATCTAGTCTTCCTTTAAAACAGCAGAGAGGATGAATGTCTTGTTTATCAGAAAATAGTGCTGTTGAGTACATTTTAGGTTTCTCCGTTTACGTCCATGTGAAAGAGAAACATGATAAGTAGTGTCCCTGTCCTTTAAACACCTGTTGTTCACATAACCAGAAAAAGAGTGATGGTACTTTTCCCAATAAATCATGTCGCTAAGACTCATCACTTTGAAGCATTCCTAAATCAAATCTGTGCAAAACTTAAAGTTTACTGAACAAAAGAACACAAACAATAACCAAAGCAGGACTATAGGGTCAACAGGAAAGAGCGAGTTCAGCCCGTTGGTCATCCACACACCAGGTGCCGTACATACCTGACCACATCATGTGATCATTGAATGATATACAACTGTGTTCAAACAAATAAGTAGAACACCAGGAATAATAAGCAACGGCTCAAATCTGTGGATCAAAATGTAATAATAATGCATCATCAATATTATTTACTAAATGTATTAAAAAAGGTGTAGAAATAACTCCTTTGATTAACCCCTGGAGCGACCAGTGTGAATATGTAACATTCATGAGAATAAAGGTTAGACAAAAGGACTTCTGTTCACACACATACACAAGTTTACATCTGTGTCTTTATTGTTATCATGTTAACAAAACAGGTGAACACGTAACATCTTAGGTTAAGGACAAGTTGTGCGAGATGCACAAACTGAGGGGAAAGTATTTGAACACTTCGAATCATTCCACATCTTTCGAAAGTTGTTGTGAACACAGTCTTCATCTCCTAGGTTGTTTGGTTCTCCTCTATACCAAAAGAAATACTTGGCTGCACACCCATCAGACCACATCCAACTTCCTTCTTTGGCCATGTTCCTCCCTCAGCAGGGTCAGAGCGTTTGATCAGGGCTTTGACAAAGACCTCTTCCTCTCTGCTGTGGATAGACACCAGGTTGCCTCCCTGGGACACACAGTGGAGCTCTGCATCAGCCCAGGTCATCTCTGTGTTGAAGTACTTGTAGAAGCGGCCGTTGAAGGAGAACCAGGAGGGACAGCTGTCTTGCTGTAGCTCCACTAGAGAGTCATCTGAAGAAGACACAGCACCCAGAGCCAGGCCCAACAGGAAGAGGAAAGCCAGCATGATGATGATGTCACCGTCTCTGTCTGTTAAAGTTGCACTGAACCGTTGGAGAGGATGGAGATTGTGAAGCTTCAAGTGACAGGCTACTTCTTATATATGTGTGGGAATGTGACGTCATTGTCACGTGACGTGATCACATGACCGGTAAAATGTGGCACTGCACTTGTATGTACCAGTTGAGCTGGTTCTTCCACCAGCTCAACTCTCTGTCCCTCATCATCCCCTTGAGATGACGTTGTCTTTAAAGTGTGCTATATAAATCAAATGTATTATTATTATTATTATTATTATTATCATGAACGCAGGAGGCTGGCTGCATATCTGAACTCGCACCCTCATCATTCTCTTCATCATCTTGCACTTGTGCTAAGCTGCTGATGATAGTGCTTGTAGCAGCGCTGCTGCCAAAAGATCTGTCAATTTGCGACATGTCTATGCTTCACCTGCGAGTGACTTCACCTTTTTCTTTTGGTTTTCTTTGATTTGTATCCATGTTTTTTCATTCTCCCTGTCTGCCACGGCGTCTACCCTGCTGAAAAAAACAGCTTAGACCAACTTAGCTGGCCAGCTGGTCAACCAGGCTGACCAGCTGGCCAGGATGGCTGGTTTGGCTGGTTTAGCTGGTGCACCAGCTAAACCAGCCAAACCAGCCACCAGCTAAACCAACCATCCTGGCCGGCTAAAAAAACAGCATAGACCAGCATAGTATGCTGGTCTATGCTGGGCTGGTCACCAGCATCCATCTATCACCAGTTTATCTTTAATAATAGTATTAAATATACCATTTCCAGGTGACCAGCATACATGAAATACTGGTATGATTATTTAAACCAGAGAACATAAATATATTACAAAGATTCATTGTGTCATGTATTCTGGTATCTACCAAAATAAAGACATTGTATAGTGTTCATAACAGCATTTAAATGTAATAAATAGCAATAAATAGCTAGTTAATATAATAAAATACACAGTAACAATACAAATAACAACCAACATGCAAATCAACCTACACATCAAAATAAATATATTATCTAAAACAGGTGCATTTGATTTAAAATAAAAGTGATAAATACAATTCAATATTGAAATGGTAACAAAAACAGTAACACTATGCATGATAAGAAAAAGGCAACAAAGAAAGTGTTCTTGTTTCTCCTTGTTCATGTCCATAATGTTTCCCGTTGTGTAGCTTCCAGCCTTTCCTAATCTGGCCTGCACTTCTGTCTGTTGAAGCCACTTCTTGAAGCAAACTGAAAAGAAATGTACAGATATAAGTACACTGTAAAAAGAAAACTTGACATTTACGTTAACATTTGGGCTGCTGTGGTTGCCAGAACCGTTAAAGTATGGTCAAATACATTACAAATTACAGTCGGTAGACGTTACAGTCAACAATTGCTTATGGTGAATTGCAATGGCAAAAACAAATAGAGCTAGTGTACACGGTGCAGCTGTATTATCTGGGAAATAGAAGAATCGGATCAGGATTCGGTATTGGCAGACAATCAATATCAAATGAATCGGATGATTATTAGCATCTGATCACCTTTGCTGACTTGCAGCCTAAATACAAAGATAACTCCACTCCTCTCCTACCAGTCTTACCTCTAATGAGCATTGCTGAACTAGTGTCCGAGTCATAGGGTCCAGAACTGACTGAAGACATGTGGAACAGAGTCATAGGGTCCAGAACTGACTGAAGACATGTGGAACAGAGTCATGGGGTCCAGAACTGACTGAAGACATGCGGAACAGAGTCATAGGGTCCAGAACTGACTAAAGACATGTGGAACAGAGTCATAGGGTCCAGAACTGACTGAAGACATGTGGAACAGAGTCATGGGGTCCAGAACTGACTGAAGACATGTGGAACAGATTCATAGGGTCCAGACCTGACTGAAGCTGTGGAACAGAGTCATAGGGTCCAGAACTGACTGAAGACATGTGGAACAGAGTCATAGGGTCCATAACTGACTGAAGACATGTGGAACAGAGTCATAGGGTCCAGAACTGACTGAAGACATGTGGAACAGAGTCATAGGGTCCAGAACTGACTGAAGACATGTGGAACAGAGTCATGGTGTCCAGAACTGACTGAAGACATGTGGAAAAGACTTATGGGGTCCAGAACTGACTGAAGACATGTGGAACAGACTCATGGGGTCCAGAACTGACTGAAGACATGTGGAAAAGACTCATGGGGTCCAGAACTGACTGAAGACATGTGGAACAGAGTCATAGGGTCCAGAACTGACTGAAGACATGTGGAACAGAGTCATGGGGTCCAGAACTGACTGAAGACATGTGGAACAGAGTCATGGGGTCCGGAACTGACTGAAGACATGTGGAACAGAGTCATAGGGTCCAGAATTGACTGAATACATGTGGAACAGTCATGGGAGTTAAAATGCAAAGCCTGAACGATGACAAGAGCGGGAGACTTACATTTTACAATGATATTTGTATTCATACCAGAGCAGTGTGTACATAGGCCCTGTACGGCATGCAGAGAACAGATACAATCCCCTGACAGACTCACACACTTTGGTGATGTCCTCATCTGATAATGTTTCATTTTTTAGCAGCAAAGTAACATTACTCAAAGTATATGTCGGACCCAACTCATTTAGAGTATCTTGTTCATGTCCTCAACAATGGTCTGTATCATTGAGTAGAAAAAACTGTCCCTACAATTTCAGGTAGATTAACACACATCTTTTGGTTTTCTTTGATTTGTATCCATGTTTTTTCATTCTCCCTGTCTGCCGCGGCGTCTACCCTGCTGAAAAAACCAGCTTAGAGCAACTTAGCTGGACAGGCTGGTCAACCAGGCTGACCAGCTGGCCAGGATGGCTGGTTTGGCTGGTTTAGCTGGTGCACCAGCTAAACCAGCCAAAACAGCCACCAGCTAAACCAACCATCCTGGCCGGCTAAAAAAACAGCATAGACCAGCATAGTATGCTGGTCTATGCTGGGCTGGTCACCAGCATCCATCTATCACCAGTTTATGTTTGATAATAGTATTAAATATACCATGCTGGAAGCTTACCAGGATTCTAGGTGACCAGCATACATTAAATACTGGTATGATTATTTAAACCAGAGAACATAAATATATTACAAAGATTCATTGTGTCATGTATTCTGGTATCTACCAAAATAAAGACATTGTATAGTGTTCATAACAGCATTTAAATGTAATAAATAGTTAGTTAATATAATAAAATACACAGTAACAATACAAATAACAACCAACCTGCAAATCAACCTACACACCAAAATAAATATATTATCTAAAACAGGTGCATTTGATTTAAAATAAAAGTGATAAATAGAATTCAATATTTAAATGGTAACAAAAACAGTAACACTATGCATGATAAGAAAAAGGCAACAAAGAAAGTGTTTTTGTTTCTCCTTGTTCATGTCCATAATGTTTCCCGTTGTGTAGCTTCCAGCCTTTCCCAATCTGGCCTGCACTTCTGTCTGTTGAAGCCACTTCTTGAAGCAAACTGAAAAGAAATGTACAGATATAAGTACACTGTAAAAAGAAAACTTGACATTTACGTTAACATTTGGGCTGCTGTGGTTGCCAGAACCGTTAAAGTATGGTCAAATACATTACAAATTACAGTCGGTAGACGTTACAGTCAACAATTGCTTATGGTGAATTGCAATGGCAAAAACAAATAGAGCTAGTGTACACGGTGCAGCTGTATTATCTGGGAAATAGAAGAATCGGATCAGGATTCGGTATTGGCAGACAATCAATATCAAATGAATCGGATCATTATTAGCATCTGATCACCTTTGCCGACTTGCAGCCTAAATACAAAGATAACTCCACTCCTCTCCTACCAGTCTTACCTCTAATGAGCATTGGCAGAACTAGTGTCCGAGTCATGGGGTCCAGAACTGACTGAAGACCTGTGGAACAGAGTCATAGGGTCCAGAACTGTCTGAAGACATGTGGAACAGAGTCATAGGGTCCAGAACTGACTGAAGACATGTGGAACAGAGTCATAGGGTCCAGAACTGACTGAAGACAGGTGGAACAGAGCCATGAGGTCCAGAACTGACTGAAGACATGTGGAACAGAGTCATAGGGTCCAGAACTGACTGAAGACATGTGGAACAGAGTCATAGGGTCCAGAACTGACTGAAGACAGGTGGAACAGAGTCATGGGGTCCAGAACTGACTGAAGACATGTGGAACAGAGTCATAGGGTCCAGAACTGACTGAAGACATGTGGAACAGAGTCATGGGGTCCAGAACTGACTGAAGACATGTGGAACAGAGTCATGGAGTCCAGAACTGACGGAAGACATGTGGAACAGAGTCATGGGGTCCAGAACTGACTGAAGACATGTGGAACAGAGTCATGGGGTCCAGAACTGACTGAAGACATGTGGAACAGAGTCATGGGGTCCAGAACTGACTGAAGACATGTGGAAAAGAGTCATAGGGTCCTGAACTGACTGAAGACATGTGGAACAGAGTCATGGGATCCAGAACTGACTGAAGACATGTGGAACAGAGTCATAGGGTCCAGAACTGACTGAAGACATGTGGAACAGAGTCATGGAGTCCAGAACTGACTGAAGACATGTGGAACAGAGTCATGGGGTCCGGAACTGACTGAAGACATGTGGAACAGACTCATAGGGTCCAGAACTGACTGAAGACATGTGGAACAGTCATGGGAGTTAAAATGCAAAGCCTGAACGATGACAAGAGCGGGAGACTTACATTTTACAATTATATTTTTATTCATACCAGAGCAGTGTGTACATAGGCCCTGTACGGCATGCATAGAACAGATACAATCCCCTGACAGACTCACACACTTTGGTGATGTCCTCATCTGATAATGTTTCATTTTTTAGCAGCAAAGTAACATTACTCAAAGTATATGTCGGACCCAACTCATTTAGAGTATCTTGTTCATGTCCTCAACAATGGTCTGTATCATTGAGTAGAAAAAACTGTCCCTAAAATTTCAGGTAGATTAACACACATCTTTTCTTTTTCTTTGATTTGTATCAATGTTTTTTCATTCTCCCTGTCTGCCGCGGCGTCGACCCTGCTGAAAAAACCAGCTTAGACCAACTTAGCTGGTCAACCAGGCTGACCAGCTGGCCAGGATGGCTGGTTTGGCTGGTTTAGCTGGTGCACCAGCTAAACCAGCCAAACCAGCCACCAGCTAAACCAGCCATCCTGGTTAATGTAATGCACGGCTGACCGTAATGTGAAAAGGACAAAGGCACCTGATTGGCTGGAGGAAGTTGGAGTTTAAATTATACTCTATTGTGTTATATTGCTGTAAATTATGTAAATAATTATGCAACTGTATGTCATACTAATGTCATAATTTCTCACCTGTATCTCCAAAACATGTTCAAAAATCTTAGACATCGTGTTTCAACTCCAAGCAATTCAGCCATTTTTCATTATTTTAATTAACTGTATTCATACGAGACCTTTCATACACATTTACAAAGGGCAATCCAATAAAAAGGAACACATTTTTATGAAGAAATCATGCTATTTGGTAATGTTGTTAATGTTTTTCATGTTATTTTCACCTCCAGCAAATTGAGTGGAAACTAAATATAACCCACCTTGTATGAATACATTAACATGGCTCTAAAGTAATATTCATCTCCTGTTTTATGCACAGTAACTTGTGTATTTGTTTATTATTAGGGGTTTAGCAGAATACCATTACTGTGTGTGCACTGCCCTCAAGTGACCAAAGGCAAAACTGCATCCATTTCAGAAAACAAATATATCATTACAACTATATTTTATTTTGATATAACAACAACTAAAAGTGAATCTTAACAGCCGAAGAAAATGGCAAATGATACCAAAACATGAGTATGACTTAAGAAGCCAAATAAAAGTTAGCTGAGGAATATTATTGATTATTCTATAAGATAAGATATAACTTAAAGTGGACCTATCATGCTATATTTGAATAATATATTGTAGGGCCATACCTATATAAAACCTTTCTGCGAATTTTCAATATACCAAACAGATCATGCATTTTAGCCTTGCCTCATTTCGCTCTATTTGCTGTATTCCAGCACTGTTTTTGCAAGGGCTGATTCTGTGGCAAATGAGCTGCAGCTGACCACAGGGGGCGAGGCACGAGCGTCATGTTACCATGCTGTTACCATGCTGTTACCATGCTGTTACCATGCGGTTACCATGCTGTTACCATGCTGTTACCATGCTGTTACCATGCTGTTACCATGCGGTTACCATGCTGTTACCATGCGGTTACCATGCTGTTACCATGCTGTTACCATGCGGTTACCATGCGGTTACCATGCTGTTACCATGCTGTTACCATGCTGTTACCATGCCACGCAACCTCTCATTCCCCTGATAGGTGGAGCATTGCCCATGTAGGCGGAGCGTCACTGCCCACTATTCCGGGCTGACTTCGGGTCGGATGGAATCTGTATCCGCTCGTTGTAGCCCCGTTTTTAAAAGATTTGGGTATGGAGGAAAAGAGAGAGGGTTGTATTTTCTGACACTTGGTGGGTTCCCTGGAACACCGGGGACACATATTTATGTATAAAAGACGTACAAAAGTGCATTTTGCATGATAGGTCCACTTTAATAAACCCCCCAAATAAATTATTCCTTCAGAGATTGCTCAAAAATCACCAACACAACATCAATAGAGTAAATGAAAAGTGTACAATGAGTTATATACTGTGTTACATGAGCAGCAGTGTGTTTAGGCATTCAATATTGAATAGTATAAACGTTTCAATAGAGTCACATAAAGGTGAGCGAAATGTCGTAGAAATAGGAAACTAATAGAAAGTAATATTGATCACAATATGTATAGTATTATTTGCACATTATGCACATTATGATGTGTTGCCATATGTGCATTTTTTCCTTAATATAAAGTTGTTGTTTTTCCTGTTTTTATTTTAACAAATAACAAACCCCAGGATCTTGCCCAAGTAGGATGCTCTACATTATTTTTGTGTATCTGACTCAGAGATGGAGCACTCGAGTGCCGATTTTCACGACTCGTGACTCGACTCGCACTGATTGACTCTGACTCGTGAATTTTTCGCCCACGATGACTCGGACTCGACTTGTTCATTGACGCTCCAACTTGAACTCGGATTCGAGCAAGTTTTGTCTCGAGTCAGATGTACTCTGTCCTGGCGAGTGCACCTGGAGGCGAGTTATAAAATGACAGGATAAAAGCAATGTAGAGGAGCTACGGCTACTTTTAAACAAATATATCCACTAAGAATAATACATGAAGACTTGTGACTTGACTCGGACTCTTCTTGGGTGACTCAGACTTGAACTCGGACTCGAACACAGGTAATGTCGACTCGGACACCACTTGGTTGACTCAGACTCCGACTTGACTCCGACTCTCCCTAGGTGACTCGGACTTGGACTCGGAAAGTGGGGACTCGAGAGTGACTTGGAATCGTGAATTGGTGACTTGACTACAACACTGACACATTAATAATCCGTAAAGGAGCGCTCCCTTCCTCAGTGCTGGGTCGGAACAAAGGGTAGATCCTGGGCCTCGCCCCAAACACTAGTATTTTCCTCAGAAATGATGCACCTTCAAAGACGCACCCTGTAAACGAGTAGATCTGAGCCCTCGTGTCCACGTTGTAGAAAGAGATTAACCGTTCTTCAAAATCTACAAACACCCCGACCTTCTGGAGCTTTTTAATCGAAGGCAAGTGGACCGGAGGATTGGAGTTAGCCTGGCATCGTCCCCAATAAAACCCCAACGTCCAGCATCCGTTTTCTGGAGTAAGAGACCAGTTGACACCTTTCCTGTTGATGGACTCTCTCACCACTCCCACTTCCCATCCAGTCAGTCCTTCAAGGGATACTTCGTAGTAGATTTTCCCGGAGGAAAACCCCTCATTCCCAAGGACGAAATGGAGCGAGTCGAACCTTTTAGGGTTGTCGCTGATGTTCCTCTTGAAGACTCCATCCCAAACTTGTGTCGCGTCCTCAGAGACGATAAGGGACGGGTGAGCTGTGTTGGGATCCAAAGTCACCTTTACTGCATGTTGCTCCTGGATTTTCACAAGTTCATCATCAAACAGGGTTTGCTGTTCTTCAAAGGCCTCCTCTTCCTTATCCCCCTGAAGGACTTCTCTGATAATCTTGTCCATGTGTTCGTTGAGCGTCTCCTCGATTTTAGCCACCGCTCTCCAGACTTTCTCTACTTGCAGGAGACTTTTGCGTTCTGTATAGCAATGCTTTGTGTTTGTTGCAGAGGGGATGGATGGTAGGTTCTGCAGGAGTCGAAATTCGTCCTCTGTCTTTAAAACCTCTTCCATCTTCAGACTCGTCTGACGGAGTTCTGCGATCTCCAGCCATAGCTGTCTCTTTAGTGCTTTATCCCTTTGCTCTTCAGCTTCCTGATTCTCCTCCAAAACCTCCATCAGCTTAGTTTTTTTACTGAGAATCGCGGCAACCAAACCAGCGAGTGCCTGGTTCGCTTCCACCTTAGTTTCCTCCACCTTCTGCCTACTTTGCGTCATCAAGTTTTCCACCCTTATAACCGTGTTGCATTTATCTGATATAGCGTTGGCCATAGATGTTTTTGCACCCTGCAGAAAAGTTTTCCTCGCCTTAAACTCTTCCTCCAAAGAGACAACGTTATGCCCCACATGGTCTTCCTTCAGGCACACGGAACAAACGCAGCACTGGTCTCTCTTGCAGAAAGACTCCATCACTTTGTTGTGCTTCCTGCAGACCCTTTCCTCGAGGGAATCCACGGGGTTGATCAGCTGGTGCCACTTTAACTTCTGCACGGTGCGATGGGGCTTCAGGTGAGCGTTGCAGTAAGAGGCCGAACAACCCAGGCAGGATTTCACAGCCTTACGCCTCCTATTCCCCTCGCAGAGGTCACAGGGAACGTCTCCAGGCCCGGCCGGGGATCCTCCATCCTCACCTGCTTTGGAAAATTAAAGACTGTTTTTTTTCGCATACAATTTTTATTTAGCACTTTCTGTCTGTCTGTACCTGCCAGTATATATTCCTTGATTAAATGATTGTGATTATAAGTCATCCTGTCTGCCTGCTGAATCTGGAAATGAAGACTAAAGCAAACAGATATTGTTCTAAGCTGTATTGAAGTAAACATGTATTATTTGGGACTGTTTTAAAGTAATCCTATATATATAACCCTTTTTACTTACACTCAATGACCCAGATACCCTGACACACACACTTACACCTCCTGTCTCCAGCACACACACTTACACTCACTGACCCAGATATCAGCACACACACACACATACACTTTCCCCCCCACCAGCACATGCACATGTTCTTATTCAAGGTTCTTCCTGGGGCCAGTATAATCTCAAGCACCAATATCTCTGTGTACAATGTTTGATACTAATATATCTGTGTACAATGTTTGATACTAATATCTCTGTGTACAATGTTTGATACTAATATATCTGTGTACAATGTTTGATACTAATATCTCTGTGTACAATGTTTGATTGTTTTGGGAAAGAATAGTTTGTGTGAAATCTTCCCTGGGAAAGTAAAGGAGTGAAGTTAGGTGTAAGATAAAAAGTGATTCTGACCTTGTCTAGTTCCGAGGCTCTCACGCTCTGTTCAGAAGAAAAATACTTTTTCCCAGAACTCTGATTCGCTTAGGAGTAAAATGGGACGGAAGAGACATCTCACATCTCCGCCCCAAATATGTCCATATATACTGTTGTTTATTCATGCAAAATGCGTCCCCTGTTGCTGACTGGCTGGTCCCGATACCTGTATCGCACGGCAGTAGAGCGGGGAGCCCGGAGTGCTCTGTTACAGGGCACTCTGTATTTCGTATTGTGTTTTTTACCATTAAAATCAGATTATTGTTATAACTTTTATGCCGGTGTTTTGGACTCCTTCTCTTATTAAATCTGACCAGGCTCATTTAACGGACGGCGCGGAGCAGAGGTGGGCTTTAAGCCACCACTACTGTGTTTACTCCAACAATCCATTTCAGAATGTGATGATGTTTTGAAAAGAACATCAAGGAAGACCTTTTTTCGTTATTATTATTATTTTTCACTTTTCTTTTTTGAACTGCGGTCCTTCCAAATAAAGTAAAATTATTCAGATCCAAAACATTACTTTTTCAATAATGATCACTACATTTTCTTAAAAATAAAAAAACATTTCTTTAAAACGGGTTCAGTATGAAAACATAAGATTATTTTAAAACAGGAAAACATACCTTCATCAAAATACTATAATCTTTAAATCCAAGGCAATGAAAACATTTAATTTTGTTTTTTATTCTAGACGAAAAAAAATCCAAAAACAAATTAAATTCTTTATAAAATACAAATTCAGAACATTTTAGGAATTTGAGTCACCTGCTTGTTTGGTCCTCTTGGAAATCTCCAACATGTCTCTGAACGCGGTGTTGACTCTCAGTTTGGGGGCTGTGAGGAAGGTTTCTTTGCACAGCGGACACTGGATGATGTCCCCGGAGCTCCAGCAGCTGCTGATGCAGGCCCGGCAGTAGTTGTGTCCACAGGGAGTGGAAACAGGCTCCGTGAAAACATCCAAACAGATGGAGCACAGAAACTCCTCTGAAATGTTTGCAGAGGCCATTTCTGCAGGGGAAAGACAGAGGAGAGGGTTTCTGGTTAGGTGCTTCCTAACGTTCCAATGACCGCACTGCAACGTCGTTTGACATTTTTTAATTAAAGGTCACCTATTATGCAAAATGCATGTCCCCGGTGTGTCCCCGGTGTGTCCCCGGTGTGTCAGGGGACTCACAAAGTGTCATAAAATAAACCCCTCTCTCTTTTCCTCTATAAAAACGGGGGAACAACGGAGTTGATCCAGATCATGACGACATTACTAAAATGTGGGCGGGCTTTACAGCCACGGGCCAATCAGAAATGTTGCTATCAAAAACAATGCGCGCCATGTTTTGGAAGTAATATGGTCTTTGTTTACTTTAGCATCGCTAACACTCAGAGCTAACCTGTACTGGAGAGAGTATGTGTAAAGAAGCAGGAAATAAAAATGAACTCACCTTGTGGTAAACCTGAGAGAGAGAAATTATCTGTTTGGTATTTTGAGCAAAACACTTCAGAAACATGTTTTTTATTGATATGGCCCTATAATATATTGTTCAAATATAGCGTAATAGGTGAGCTTTAAGTGAAAGCAGCAATTCTGACCTTTTTTTTTGAAAAACAAACATTTTTGTGGCCCTAATCCTAGCAACATTCTCTCGAACAATTTTTTTGGTATGTTTATGTTGCATTGTTGGAGGAGCTGGACCCGTTTTGTATTGAGATATCTACACTGCTGTGCACGACATATAAAACCTGTCTTTACAGGTTTCACTAAAACATCTGTTAGAAAGCTGCAGCTGATTCAGAACGCCGCTGCTCGAGTCCTCACTAACACTAAGAAAGTGGATCAGTCCTGTTCTGAAGTCTTTACACTGGCTTCCTGTGTGTCAAATAATGTATTTCAAAATACTGCTGCTGGTTTATAAAGCTTTGAATGGTTTATTCTGATCTCCTGCTAAATTATGAACCATCCAGATCGCTCAGGTCTTCAAATCTGCTTTCTGTCCCCAGAGTCAGAACTAAACATGGAGAAGTTCAGTTATTATGCTCCAAACAGGTCCGCTGCAACTCGGACTACTTTTAAATCCAGGCTGAAGACTTTTCTTTTTGCCGCTGCTTTTAATTGAACTATTCAGGCTTATTATTGTAAGGGTTAAAGTCCCCTCATAGACCGGTTAAAGTCATTATTGGGGTTAAAGTCGCCTACGTGTGTCGTTTTGGTTTCAAGACCCTGGTTCGCGGAGGATACAAAAAAAGTCCCAGAAAGACAAGGTAAACTTAAAGGAATGCTCCACTCATTAGATAATTAATCAAAACTTCAGTATTTAGTGAAACATTATGTTTAAACCATACCCTGAAGAAATCAGCGATATTCCCCGGGAAATAATGATTTTATAGCTCTTTTTTATCAAAACCTGTATATTCCGTCAGGCAGCTGCCATTTTGGCCATTTTCGGTAGTCACGTGATGGTCGTGAGGTCATCCATGCGTTCACTTTGTAAACACACGAAAACATGGCGGAGTATTTGAATTCGGACTCGTCAGCCAAGGATGAAGTTTTGAGCAATGTGGAGAGATTGGATGGGGGAATTCAGCCATACAGGTTCGAGCCAAGTGGCCAGAACCGTCAGGAATCCAGGGACAGTGACGATGAGGATGAACAGCACGGTGATCTTGCTGGAGACGATCCCTTTACTCGTGCAATTGATTTCGGGGGGCGAGTAGGGAGACCTGTACATGAATGGTGTACTTGCGATCGGTGTGTAGCCATGGACAATCCTCTTATGAACATATGTTGTCATGAGCTTGAAGAGCTTGAAAATAAACTGTTCACAGACGACTTGAATTGCATATGTTTACACAGAGAATTCGACACTGTGGTGTTAGAAAAAGCTGACTAGATATGTATGCATGTAGTACCACCCTTGCTAGCGATTCCCTCTCTAGTTTAGCATACTCAGCCTCGTTGTCCCTGGCCCTAGAACCACGATTTTATGGGGCCGGAAAAACTGGGGAAAAGTACCCGCTAGCCGGTACTACGCTATATGGAAAGGCCACCAAAAACTGGCCTGGACGCTAAAGGACGTTTAAACGGGGCTACCCGCTGCAATGGAAATGCGCCATAACATACCTTATTCTTACTCCTAGCACTACTTCTGGTCCTCCGTCGCTTCACACTTGCAGAGGGCGATTTCTCAACTGGCCGAACTGGTGTCCTGTTCGGTGATGACACCAGAAAGACCGATGGCACTGCATCTCCATTAAGTAATGGTTGTTTAATAAATCCCATGTTATGTTTCATCATACTCTCAGAGTAGTCGTCCGGAAACTTGAAATGTTCGCTGCATACATGCGCCTGTGGATCTTTCGGTTCGGGCCTTGCACATTTCGCTAGCCACTGCCTCCGAACGTACTTCCTACGCTTACCCGTTGGCAATAGATGGAACCGAGCATTCCTTGGATTGTTCCTATCCGAATTGTGGCAATGTTTCGCGATACAATGAGGCATATTTCTATAGAATTGAGAGAGTAACTAGAGTAAATAACATGAACATCAATTTGTCCTCGACACCAAACGCATAGTTTACGTCACTTCCGGTAAAATGGCGCCGCCCACAGGGTTGATGTTATTTCGGTAATTAATCAGTTTAAAATCACTGATAACGTCATCGGATTAAAAATAAATAAAAAAGACTGGCAGAGACTGGTCTGTTTTATCGGATGATAATTATTTAAAAATGCGTGTCATGAGCATTCCCTCCCTTTAACTAATGTGCATTTAAAAATAAAAAAGAGGAATAGTTTTGGCGAAAACTAAAAGGTACCTAACCCTGGGGTCAGATTAGAATTTTCCAAAGGGGGGTTCGTTTAGCATGAAACACTTGAAATAACTAAAGGACAAGATAAAGAAAGTAGAAAGAAAGGGAGGTCAAAGAAAACTATTTCTGCTAAAAAGTGAGCAATGATTGAGAGTCAGACCTAAACATTTCAGATGTGTGTTTCTCCCACTGCACTGTGACTTTAGGGGGAGGGGTGTCTAAAGTCAAAGAATCTTGATAAGGGCCAAATTTGACCTCGAGTCACCCACAGCAATTCTGCCGGGTCTCCGACCTTCAGACTTGGCTAAAATTGTCCACATCAGTTGTGTAGTGTTTATATAGCTGTTGTGGAGGATATCATGAAGCCTTGTTCCGATAAAAAAAACTAGAACGTAGTTATTATATAATTTTAACTTGAAACGGGTCACGGGAGACCCGAACACAACATAAGGGTTAATAGTTCAAATCCAATAAAAGTTACGTAAAGCGTGAGAAGAGGTAACAAAGTCAAAGCTTACCTGTTTATTAGTAACTGTTGTTGTTTTGTCTCGGTGGAAAATCACCTTCACATGAGAGCTTCCCTCCGTGTCGTTGCTGAAAATGAAACTCAAAGTAACATTATGTGTATGGTTTGACCTAGTAACAGATGACGTTATGACGCTTGAGCAATCAGATGACAGCTTTATTTCTTGAAGCAGTTAGTTCCTGTGTGTGTGTGTGTGTGTGTGTGCCTGTACTTCTACCTTAATGAGGACCAACTTCATCTTCATTCATTCATATTATTTTTTAACTACTTTTTTAAAATACAGTCATCACAGTTATATCCAAGACAATTATTGAAATCCAAATGTAATTATTAAATGTTATTTATTATTAATAAATGCAATTATTGAATAATATTTTTGAATTTTATTAAATTAAATACGGTCGTAATTTTTGGTTTTACATTCACATTACATTTAGAATTTGTATTTTATTTGTTGATGTATTATTATTTAAATGCATGACAATATTACAAATACAACTTTTTAATTTAAAGAAAAAGCTTTTTTTTTACATTTTCAAGCCAATTTTTTTTTTTACATTTTTTTTTAAATATGAAAATGTTTGGGAAATGTAAGAACAATATGTAGCCTAGCATTACTTATTTTTTACATCTTTTAATTTGTATTTTTGTAAAGTGCTGTATTCCCATTTATGAATCACTGTATGTTAATAGCTCCGTGACGTCAGCAGAGCGTCAGTGACACGAACTGAATTAAACTAGAGAGAGAGAGAGAGAGAGAGAGAGAGAGAGAGAGAGAGAGAGAGAGAGAGAGGGAGAGAGAGAGAGAGAGAAAGAGAGAGAGAGAGAAAGAGAGAGAGAGAGAGAGAGAGAGAGAGAGAGAGAGAGGCTCACACACACTACATTTTTGTAATGTTGTGTTTTTCTTGTGGACACTTAATATAACCCAACTTATGAAGACATTAAAATTACTGTCTTTTGAATAATAATATGTATCTCCTGTTTTGTGCACAGCAACTTGTGTATTTGTTTATTATTAGGGTTTAGCAGAATACCATTACTCTGTGTCAACTATATTTTATTTTGATATAACAACAATTAAAAGTGAATCTTAACAGCCGAAGAAAATGGCAAATGATACCCAAACACGAGTATGACTAAAGAAGCCAAATACAAGTTAGCTGAGGAACATGAGTTATAGTCAGCACAATTAAAAATACAAACATTTCAATTGAGTCACAATAAAGGTGAGCGAAATGTCTTAGAAATAGGAAACTATAATAGAAAGTAATAATGATCACAATATTTAAAGTATTATTTGCACATACAAATAATTATGATGTTTGCCATATGTGCATTTATTCCTTAAAGTGGACCTATTATTCTATATTGGAAAAAGTATATTGTAGGGCCATACCTATGCCAAACATGTCTGTGAAGTGATTTGTTTAAAATACCAAACAGATCCCCCATTGTAGCCACGCCTCATACTGCTCATACCCCTCTTTTACAGCCCTGTTCCAAACAGGCTGATTATGTGACCGTAGCTTTAAATGGAACGGCTGCTGCTAGCCACGCCCCTTTGGGGCGTCACGCAGCTTTCCCCTACTAAGAGAGTTTTCTACCGGGAGAAACTCAGCTAAACGCTGCCTGCGATTAAATGCCATATTATATGCCAATTGGAAATAATGCTTGAAGTGGTTTACTTCACTTCAAGCATTATTTCTGAAACAGTATGGAGCTCAAACGTTTCTCTCTCGCAGGGTTTACCACAAGGACATTAGGTTACACATATTCTCTCCAGTACAGCGGTAGCTCTGAGTGTTAGCATGCTTGCTAATGTAAACATAGACCATATTACTCCCAAAACACGCCGCGCATTGTTTCTGATACAGCACATAGCTTGACATGTTCGAAGTGCCTCCTACAGACATCCTGCTGAATACACAGACACACAGCTGTGAGAGGGGATTATTTACTAGACGACTGTATACGGAGACGATAGGTTGGGATGTGTCACGTGCAATGGCGTTTTTATAAGTACAAAAGTGGTGGGGCACAAAAAACTCAGATGTTTACATATAGAGAGGCGAAGTCCCTCCCCTTCCTCCATGGGACCTTATTTCGGAAAAATTATGGATTGAAGTCAATGGAGAGAGAAAGATTATCTTTCGATCCCGTTTGAATTGTGCCACGAATTACACATATGATGTTTGTCCATTTAAAAGATCATTTTGCAAGTCAAAAAAATAGAAATGTGTCCTTTTTTTTTGGTGTGAAACCGCTCAATGACCTACATCTCCACACACCAAGACGGCCGTCACGTTGAAACATTTCACCTCTTTCTTTCAGAACGAGGCGGAAAGTATTAAAAGAGGTGAAAATCACTACAAGTCTGGGCACGTTGAGAGCTGCACACACACACAAGGGGCGTTAGTCGGTTCCGTGAGAGCCAGCAAGCAGTTGCGTATTTTTCATAGTCTCATATTTCAACAGTTTTACGACAAACTGTGACTTTTTTGACATGGAAATTATTTTTAAGATTGACAATCATATGTGTAATTCGTGGCACAATTCAAACGGGATCGAAAGATAATCTTTCTCTCTCCATTGACTTCAATACAAACTTTTTCAGAAATAAGGTCCCATGGAGCGGAAGTAGAAGGACGTGACTTCGCCTCTATAAGCTTCTGCAGTGAGGTTTATGGCTGGTGAGGCTCTGACTCTTCAGGTTTACAAATGTTATATTTTGACCTAAATCAAAATATAATATTATTTTCAAAAGCCTCTTTAGTCTGATGCTTCGATTAATTTTAAACACACAGTTCAACAAAAGGATACCCAAAAAATGTAATTGTATCATTTAAATATTGAATTGTTCTCTCTTAGTAAGATCCCATTTTCAATAACATGGTGGTCTTACCTTGACTTGAAGATGAAGTCCATTTGCCTATCCTTCTGGACAAAAATCTCTATTACTTTTTTGTAAAAGTCCTCCTTATCTTCTTGTAGTTTCAAAAGTCTATCATAAATCTAATCGATAGATTTATGATTCGAAAATTATAAAAGTAGGGTAGACATGTGGATATTATCCGGCTGAACAAAACGTGCATTTATCAAACAGGTACGTTTCCCACAGATCTTATTCTGAGCTATTTTCTAAAATCCTATGGAGAAATCTCAATGCTTTTTTGTGGAGGGAAGCCATGCGCAGCTTACTTCCTGGTTTTAGGACGCGTCTCTCTCCCCCTCTTCACACACCACACTTTTCGTGGCACACGTACTTACAGCCAATCAGCTCTGAATTATGAGATGCCGTTTGGTGTATGCCAGCACTATGTCCCTCTGGTGATAATTGTTTTGCCGCACACATTGAATACGAAAAGACTCTGAGCATACGCAGTGTAGTTTTTACAGGACCCATTCAGTTAGACAGTGAGAGACAGGGGCTTGATCGGGTTTGACCCACGTCACTCAAAACGGCTCAATAGGCACACACTGTAGACACTAATTATACAGATGAATCAGATGATTAAACATGATCATAAAATATATTTTAAGATGTATTTTTTTTCAATTTTTTTGTAATTATTATTTTAATACTTTCTGCTGACACTAGGTAGGGCTGTACCCTAATGACCTGTCGCCACTGGTCACGTGGGCCGGAGACGATAGGTTGGGACGTGTCATGGGTGTGCCACATGTTGCCAATGACGTCATAGGAGCCAGATCCTGGATGTGGGTTGTAGTATATAGTGCCGCGCACATATACCATCAGGACGTTACTGATGGGGTGCGGCTGCGGAGTGATACAGTGTGTATGCAAGCCCGCATCTTGGACGCATGTATGTATCATGGCTGAAGACCTGTTAAGTAAATAAAGATGCCTCATACAAAGGTCTACAGATACCTTATTACTCTCCATGACCTGCGGTCAACTATATAGCATAAAGGACTATTACAGGAGGAAAAGAGAGAGGGTTTTATTTTCTGACACTATGCGAGTCTCCTGACACCGGGGACACATATTTATGTAGAAAAGACATCAAAAAGTGTATTTTGCATGATAGGTCCCCTTGAATATGACGAAATGGAGCGAGTCGAACCTTTTAGGGTTGTCGCTGATGTTCCTCCTGAAGACTTGTGTCGCGTCCTCAGAGACGAAAAGGGAAGGGTGAGCTGTGTTGGGATCCAGAGTCACTTTTACTGCATGTTGCTCCTGGATTTTCACAAGTTCATCGTGAAACGGGGTTCCTGTTTGCTGTTCTTCAAAGTCCCCCTCTTCCTTATCCCCCTGAAGGACCTCTCTGATCATCTTGAATATAAAGTTGTGTTTTTTTCTGTTTTTGTTTTAACCGTGAAACAGGTATGAAGGAGTCCTGAAGTCAAATGTAATACTTTTTAAGACCTTTTTCAAGACCCTTTCCATACATTTTAAGACCTCATCGCCACTTTGAGTTCTAACCGGTTACATTGGCGACACACTTTACCTCACATTTACTATATACAGTATTGATTGTAAGATAGCACACTAAACAGTTTGTGATAACTCCTTATCATAATTCAGATAGAACAAAGCACAACAGAATGAATTGTGTGACCAACCCAATGCAAGGTTTATTAGAAAAAGAAACCATTAGAAAGTAGTATTTGATTCAGGCATTGTTCCCAAGAGATAAAACAGACAGACGACTGAAGCCTCCTCTCCACATGAACTTCAACCTCTCTGTGAAGGTCAGGTTTAATGCAGCATGCTGCTTTGTTGCTTCTGTACTCTGTGCTCTTTCATTCCAGTAAAACTCCTCAGAAACCATTAGAAACCAGTATTTGACCAATAAACAAAACAATTGACAAAACTTTGAACTATGAAATATATTAAACTTTGAGCTTCAGCAGGGTAATGCCATAGAGGAGCTCCCTCACAAATACCCAGGGGTTAAATTGGGCTGGGGCTGTCCGGGGCTAAGCCCGGCACATCGGACGATGCTCTGACGTCATCACCCTCACACATTTGTCATATGTTTACAAAAAACGATATATATGTTAAAACTTTTCTCGTTCTTAATATAGACTATATTTAGGGTCGATATGTGTTGACCTTACTTTAAAATAGCAGATCTCTGTGACCGGAAATAGTTTGGCTTAGTGAACGTGTGTCTCTTCCTTGGTAGAGCAGCATCGCCCGGACTCCGCGGCTCCTCCCTGCAGAGTCTGCAGGGAGGAGTGTCAGCGACGTGCAGTCAGGGGAGGCACGGATAAAATCCTCCGCCATCATAACAAACCCCAGGATCTTGAGTAGGACGCTCTCAATTCAATTCAATTCAAAACCTTTATTTATCCAGGTAAAATCCCATTGAGATCAATGATCTCTTTTTCAAGGGAGACCTGCAGCAGTAGGTTCCACAAGAAGACATAAAAACATAAACAACAGAACAACAAAAGGACATCATACAGCAAAATGTACAGGGATTACAATGTACATATTTAACCACATGTACAGGTACCAACAGCATCTGATGTTGTAGCATCCAACCGAGCTTTAAAAACATGTAGTGGTACTAGCTTGGTAATTTTCCATTCTTTTTGCAGACTGTTCCATGTTAGTGGAGCTGCACATCTAAAAGCTTTCTTCCCTAAGACAGTCCTAGCACTTGGCACATTTAATAAAACCACAGCATGCGATCTCAGGCAATAAGTACTTTCAATTCGCAGAGAGATCAGCTCTACTTTCTTTTTGCGTATCTGACATCAGTGATCCGTAAAGGAGCGCTCCCTTCCTTAGCGCTGGGTCGGAACAAAGGGTAGATCCTGGGCCTCGCCCAGAACGATAGTATTTTCCTCAGAAATGATGCACCTTCAAAGACGCACCCTGTAAACGAGTAGATCTGAGCCCTCGTGTCCACGTTGTAGAAAGAGACGATCCCTTCTTCCAAATCCACAAACACCCCGACCTTCTGGAGCGTTTTAATCGAAGGCAAGTGGACCGGAGGATTGGAGTTAGCAAGACATCGTCCCGAATAGTACCCCAACGTCCAGCATCCGTTTTCTGGAGTAAGCAACAAGTTGACACTTTTCCTGTTGATGGACTCTCTCACCACTCCCACTTCCCATCCAGTCAGTCCTTCAAGGGATACTTCGTAGTAGATTTTCCCGGAGGAAAACCCCTCATTCCCAAGGACGAAATGGAGCGAGTCGAACCTTTTAGGGTTGTCGCTGATGTTCCTCCTGAAGACTTGTGTCGCGTCCTCAGAGACGAAAAGGGAAGGGTGAGCTGTGTTGGGATCCAAAGTCACCTTTACTGCATGTTGCTCCTGGATCTTACCAAGTTCATCATCAAACAGTGTTTGCTGTTCTTCAAAGGCCTCCTCTTCCGTATCCCCCTCAATGACCTCTCTGATAATCTTGTCCATGTGTTCGTTGAGCGTCTCCTCGATTTTAGCCACCGCTCTCCAGACTTTCTCTACTTGCAGGAGACTTTTGCGTTCTGTATAGCAATGCT
Organism: Pogonophryne albipinna; assembly: GCA_028583405.1. Classification (NCBI taxonomy): domain Eukaryota; kingdom Metazoa; phylum Chordata; class Actinopteri; order Perciformes; family Artedidraconidae; genus Pogonophryne; species Pogonophryne albipinna. The sequence goes on from CM053252.1 coordinate 3,535,475, forward strand.
TTGTGTTTGTTGCAGAGGGGATGGATGGTAGGTTCTGCAGGAGTCGAAATTCGTCCTCTGTCTTTAAAACCTCTTCCATCTTCAGACTCGTCTGACGGAGTTCTGCGAACTCCAGCCATAGCTGTCTCTTTATAGCTTTATCCATTTGCTCTGCAGCTTCCTGATTCTCCTCCAAAACCTCCATCAGCTTAGCTTTTTTTCTGAGAATTGCGTCAACCAAACCATCGAAGGCCTGGTTCGCTTCCACCTTAGTTTCATGATCCTTACGCATACTTTCCATCCTCGAGTTTTCCAGCCTGTTAATTATGCCTTGTTTATCTTTCTTAGCATTGTCAATAGGCGTTTTTGCACCCTGCAACATAGTTCTCCTCGCCTTAAACTCTTCCTCCAAAGAGACAACGTCATGCCCCACATGGTCTTCCTTCAGGCACACGGAACAAACGCAGCACTGGTCTCTCTTGCAGAAAGACTCCATCACTTTGTTGTGCTTCCTGCAGACCCTTTCCTCGAGGGAATCCACGGGGTTGATCAGCTGGTGCCACTTTAACTTCTGCACGGTGCGATGGGGCTTCAGGTGAGCGTCGCAGTAAGAGGCCGAACAACCCAGGCAGGATTTCACAGCCTTACGTTTCCTATTCCCCTCGCAGAGGTCACAGGGAACGTCTCCAGGCCCGGCCGGGGATCCTCCATCCTCACCTGCTTTGGAAAATTAAAGATTATTTTTTCATTAAACATTTTTATAAGGTTTCCTTTTTTATATTAAAGCTCACCTAATATGATATATTTGAACAATATATTATAGGGCCATATCTATGCAAAACATGTCTCTGAAGTGTTTTGCTCAAAATACCAAACAGATCACCCATCCTAGCCTCATATCCCTCTGTTCAAGCCATGCCTAATTTCAGCCCTGTTACTAATGTGCTGATTCTGGGTCTGGCTCTTCAACTGTAACCCGAGCTGCCGTGGCCACGCCCCTTTGGAGCGTGCATGCAGCAGAGCTGCAGAGACGAGCAGAAACTCAGCTAAATGCTGCCGTGATTAAACACTATATTATGTTCCAAACCACATCAAGGATTATTGCTGAAACAGTATGGAGCTCAAACTCTTTTTCTCTCTCAGGTTTACCACCAGGTGAGTTCCTTTTTATTTCCTGCTTCTTTACACATACTCTCTCCAGTACAGGTTAGCTCTGAGTGTTAACGATGCTTGCTGGCGCTTTCGAGTCAGACTGAGCTATGCTGTACCTATTTGTATGCTTTATTGTCTGTCCATAGCCTTTATGTGTGCCTTGTATGTATTCCAACAAGTCCTCCAACTCATACGACCATATAGGCCGATTGTTCATGCCCTTATTACGACCCAGAGACACGTTTTAAAGTGGTGCACTAGAGGTGCTCTAGTGGTCGTGTAAGAAACAACATGCTCCCGGCCCGTTCATTCACAAACAACCCTCTCTGGAAAATCCTAAATTGTTGGATAGTTTGGCCATTAAAACGCTTTTTGATTAGATTTCTAGCGAGAAGTGTATATTGTACTTTAAGAATCCACGTCCAGTCGATATGTAGGATCTATAGTTTGATAGATATTAAGAAGATGATTTGAGGTTTCGACAGGAGAACATGTATATGCGGCAGCCTCCATGTAAAGTTATGGGTTGAAAACAGTATTTCCGGTCTCGACGTTTTCATAATAAAACCATTGATCAAATGATTACACAGTGATATCTGCAGAACTCATCCACTAACAAACATCAGTTTATCCTTGTTAATTATACGACATTTATTGGTTTAAATTGTGTACAATGCTTTTGTGTTTTTCCCATAGGTTTTTCTCTTTCGATTCTGAGAGACACCTTTCTTTTTTCAGAGATTTTGATAGGCAAAAAACATCGCCGCAATGCATGTTGGGATATGGTGTTTATATGATATGAAATCGAATTATTATTTTTTTAAATAGAATAATACTTTATTCGGAGTGCTCTTGCTTTTCTCTTTGGAAGTCATCACATAACGGCATTGTAATACACGGTTTGGCTGCATTCAATATTACATATCAGCCGTATATATTTATTTATAGAGCCCTGATCAGAAGACCTTTTGACAAACTGTAAGAAATGCCGCCAAAACTGAATACGTGACGTGGTTCATAAATATATTAGCAATTAAACAACATCTTCCATTTCTTTTCACACAATACGTCTCCTTGCAGTATCAACACTAATTCGGCTGACTTTTATATTTGATCCAATTGGTAGATAGGTTATATTTACACCATAACGGTGCACAGCTGATAGAAAGGGACTTTTTTGTAGTTTTTAAAGATATTATTTACTGAACTACCTTTCCAAGTCCTCATGCAGTTGACTGTTACAGGTCTATACAGGTTCATGGTACAATGCATAAGCTTCACATCGAGAGACTGAAACTGTATTTTCCTTTAATTTCACAATAAAGTTAATAGTCATATTATGTTTGATATTATTATGTTTTATTAACTACACCACTGGTTTTTTAACCCGCACCGCCTAGTGGTAAAAGCACGTTATTGAATTTTGTTGTTGAATACGTTTTATTTGATGAAAACATTTAAATATTAAGAGTAGCCTACATACAAAATTGGGGGAAAGCAGAAGGCATGATAGAAATATAGAATAGAAAATATCAAGAAGATACTGTAGTGATCTCTACAGTAAAACAGTTTAGTGCAGGACGTCCAAAGATATTAACAGGATGTGCAAAACAGACAAACTAATAAGGCTTTTGTGACGGAGCGGATCACAGAGTGACTGACTCCGCCACTGACAGCCGACACACACACACACACCAAACATTTCCTGCTCTCTTCCGTTCGTCGTGCGGCCGCCGTCTCCCCAGCAAAGGGAATGTGGAAAAGACGGAGGCGCATCACTTCTTTGATTTAAATAGGATGTCATGAACCATGCAATTTATTATTTCTTTTGCGTTTGTTAATTATGGGGAATGATTGTGTTAAGAGGTAGTTAACCTGTTTATGTTTGGGTCGGATTTTTATGTTGACAATGTGGTTTTGAGTTAATTGTGTAACCTGTTGACGGTAAGCCTGGGGGGAGGGGCTATGGGTTCAAAAGGGACAGTGTTGGCCCTGGAAGTGCTCACTCGGGAGATTGTTGCAGTGAAGGCAACAGCTGGGACGTGTTTACTCTCCATGAGTGATGGACGGCCTGATTGGTGACTTTTATTTTGTTTATTTAAGTTATACTGTTCCCTTTTTGTCAAACAATATTTTTTTTTTTGTGGTTGTTAAAAATAAAATATTTGGAGCTTAATTCCACCGACTAAGCCTATGTTTTCAAACGGACAAATAGAACCCTGTCACAGCTTTATTTAAACATAAAAGAATACTTGAAGTTAAGGTCTTTTTTTGAATAAGAAAAAAATGTTGGGGTTATCCACAGATAAATATGAAGTCTGACAAAGTACTTAACGTCCAATATATTGGATAGTTTATTTTGGCACTTGACAATCACCTTCCCTGAATTTGACTCAGGTGTAACTAAAGTCTGATTTAAGGGTTGTTTATATTTCACATCAATAATCAGAATCTGCAAAGTAACTAAAATACATGTAGTGGAGTAAAAATACCAGGTTAACCTCTGAATTGTAGTGGAGTAGAACAAAGTAGTATGATGCTGTAACAAAAACATTTCCCAACTTGGGATCAATAAAGTATATCTTATCTTAAGATGATCGATGGCTACTGCCATATTTGCAAAATGTGCCTCTGAACCTTGACAAGTGCATGTTTCAGGCTCATCAATGAACAACAGGAGGGGTCACAGACATAAGACCAGCTGCTAAATAAAGCTCTTTGTCAGGGTTTGAGTTTTGTTGTGTCTAGTTGTGGTGTTATTTTGCTGTTCTGTTCTCCCTGTCATGTTTTCCTCCTTGTTTCTTGTCTGGTCCTTCTCCCTGTGTTTTCCTCCATGTCGTTAGTTTCCCTGGTGTGTCTAATTGTCTGATTGTGTTCACTTGTTGCCCTTGTGTTTCTCCTTCCCTGCCCGGCTGTTTCTCGTCTCGTGATTACCCCTCCCTGTATTTAGTCTTGTCTTTTCCTGTGTTCGGTGTATTGTTTGTTTTCCCTTTCTCCTTTCATGTTGGTCACGATCGTTTTTTGGGTATGTTATCTTCCTCGTGTGACCTATGGATTATCCTTGCCATGTTTTTTGTTGATCGGCTTTTTTAAGAATAAAGCTTGCTTTTGTTTATAGATCTTTATCTTTTTGTAGTCTGCATTTTGGGTCCTACCTCTTTCCGCGATCTAAACAGTGACCGTAACAGAATGAACCGACCAACTTTGCACTCAGCAGACTCTGATTATTTTGCTCTACAGGCGGAATGTCTTGGGTACTCTCTGGAGTAAAAATTTTTACACTTGGAATAACGCCTCATCTAGACGGGGTAGAGAGGCTGCCTTGAAGGAGGCACGCCAGGAGGTTGCTCGCAAGCCCTGGCTCAGGAGCTTATTGCCTGAGTGGCTACAACTGTTCACACGTAGTCCTGAAGACTTGTCAGAAGCCTCTAACCCTTTCCGGGGTAAGACCAGGCCTTGGGAGGCCCACGGATCTTCCAAGAAATCTCTAGGAGACGCAAGGCCAAGATTCCAGCCTGTGCTTCAATGGTTCCGGCTCCAGAACCGGCCCACAAAGCCATGGATTCGTGCACCAGTACCGGGCCACACAGCCATGCTTCCGTGCTCCATTACCTGGCTCACACAGCCAGGGTCCAGGCTTCTGTTCCGTGCCCAACAGCCAAGGTTCCGGCTCCAGAACCGGCCCCAGCAGCCATGGTTCCGGCTTCAGTACCGGCCCCAGTAGCCATGGTCCCGACTCCAGTTTCGGCTCCAGTACTGGCTTACCGGCCGACGCCAGCTCCCCGTGTCCTGTCGGTGTTCCGGCCGACTCCAGCCCCCCGTGTCCTGTCGGCGAACCGACCGTCTCAAGTCGCCTCTCAAGTCCCCTCTCGAGACTCTTCTCGAGTCCCCTCTCGAGTCTCCTCTCGAGTCCCCTCTCGAGTCACCTCTCGAGTCTCCTCTCGAGTCCCCTCTCGAGTCACCTCTCGAGTCACCTCTCGAGTTCCCTCTCGAGCCCTCTCTCGAGTCCCCTCTCGAGTCTCTTCTCGAGTCCCCTCTCGAGTCACCTCTCGAGTCACCTCTCGAGTCCCCTCTCGAGTCACCTCTCGAGCCCTCTCGAGTCCCCTCTCGAGTCCCCTCTCGAGTCACCTCTCGAGCCCTCTCGAGTCCCCTCTCGAGTCACCTCTCGAGCCCTCTCGAGTCCCCTCTCGAGTCACCTCTCGAGCCCTCTCGAGTCCCCTCTCGAGTCACCTCTCGAGCCCTCTCGAGTCACCTCTCGAGTCCCCTCTCGAGTTCCCTCTCAAGTCCCTACTCAAGTCCCTACTCAAGTCCCTACTCAAGTGCCGTTGGAGGTTCCGCTGGGGGTCCTGCCAACTCCATGTCCTGTCCAGTTAGGGGTCCCGCCGACTACTCTTCTGGCGGGGGTCCTGCCAACCCTGTGTCCTGTGCCGTTGGTGGCCCCGCCGACGACTCTTCTGCCGGGGGTCCAGCCAACCCTATGTCCTGTGCCGTTGGAGGTTCCGCTGGGGTTCTTGCCAACTCCATGTCCTGTACCGTTGGGGATCCCGCCGACTGCTCTTCTGCCAGGGGTCCTGCCAACCCTGTGTCCTGTGCCGTTGGAGGCCCCGCCGACTACTCTTCTGCCGGGGGTCTTGCCAACTCCATGTCCTGTCCCGTTGAGGGTCCCGCCGACGACTCTTCTGCCGGGGGTCCTGCCAACCCCATGTCCTGTTCCGTTGGGGGTTCCGTTGGGAGTCCTGCCAACTCCATGTCCTGTCCCGTTGGGAGTCCCGCCGACTACTCTTCTGCCGGGGGTCCTGCCAACCCTGTGTCCTGTGCCGTTGGAGGCCCTGCCGACGCCTGCTCCGCCGGGTTTCCTGCCAACACCGTATCCTGTCCTATTGGGGTTTCCGCCGACACCTGCTCCGCCGGATTTCCTGCCAACTCCATGTCCTGTCCCGTTGGGGGTCCCGCCGACGCCTGCTCCGCCGGGTTTCCTGCCAACACCGTGTCCTGTCCTGTTGGGGTTTCCACCGACACCTGCTTTGCCGGATTTCCTGCCAACTCCATGTCCTGTCCCGTTGGGGGACCCGCCGACGCCTGCTCCGCCGGGTTTCCTGCCAACACCGTGTCCTGTCCTGTTGGGGTTTCCACCGACACCTGCTCCGCCGGATTTCCTGCCAACTCCATGTCCTGTCCCGTCTCCGCCTGAGACCTCCTCCTCAAACTCTGCCTTGCCCCCGGGCCGTCCGCCCGAGACCCCTCCATGGACTCTGCCTTGCCCCCGGCCCGTCCGTCTGAGACCCCCTCCATGGACTCTGCCTTGCCCCCGGGCCGTCCACCCGAGACCCCCACCATGGACTCTGCCTTGCCCCCGGGCTGTCCGCCCGAGAGCCCCTCAATGAACTGTGCCTTTCCTGGGCTGTCGATCCAGACCCGTCCTCCGGACCCCCTCCACCCACCCTGTTGGAGATGTTTGACTTTATGTAGGGACGTCTGGAATCTGTTCCTTGAGGGGGGGGTTATGTCAGGGTTTGAATTTTGTTGTGTCTAGTTGTGGTGTTATTTTGCTGTTCTGTTCTCCCTGTCATGCTTTCCTCCTTGTTTCTTGTCTGGTCCTTCTCCCTGTGTTTTCCTCCCTGTCGTTAGTTTCCCTGGTGTGTCTAATTGTCTGATTGTGTTCACCGGTTGCCCTTGTGTTTCTCCTTCCCTGCCCGGCTGTTTTTATCTTGTGATTACCCCTCCCTGTATTTAGTTATATGTTTTAAATTTGATAACACCACTGTGTTTCGTATCCCCTAAACCTCCAGGGTGTACACAGTTTAATACTGGCAACTTCTAATTGTGGGACGGGGGACGGGGACGGGCTGGACCCGGGGGCTGGACCCATCCAATTCCAGTTTTGGAAAGTCTGCCGTGGTTCCATTCCATTTCATAGAGCTGTTTGGCAGCGTAACCTTGTCGCACTGCCACTCCAACATCCAATCACAGGGCTTGATGACTAATCACGGGGTTTTTAAAGCAAGGCGGATGTTGTAGTCCCAAACGATAGCTGGGGATTCTGGGTAGTAGGGCGGGTCATACTCAGGTGCCAAAATGAATCTGAAGGAAATCCTAACATGAGGGGTGTCAAAATTATGTGTTTTTCTATGGGGAATTCAAATATGAGCTTATTTTTTAGATAGGATAACTCTAAGCTACATCGTTTTGTATTTCTAAATTGGCAATTTTACCCTTTCGAACGTCTATATAAGATAGTAAAATATATAAGGGAAATCATTTATATTGACAAAGCCAAATCATTTTTACATATTTATTAACAGGTGAACTGCATATGTATAACTGGATAAGATTACAAAGAAACATCTTCTGACTTTGATCTGAACTTTGTCAGGTGGCACAAGTCCTGCTTTGACTCATTCTTGGACATCAGTCTCCTGCTGGTCTCCTGAGCTCTGATCCCTCCATCCCTCTTTTCCTGTGAGAAGTACGTAGCAGAAGCCTCGGTCACCATTTTAACGACCCTCTCAATGCTTTGAGTATGGCAAGGCCAGTTTAGTACCTCCATGGGGGTTTTGATGAAGTTTTTCACCTCCGAGGTGCTTAGCAAGCAGGTGAGAGGTGGCTCTGACACACCTTCTGACCAGCTGATCAAGTCCCCAATGCTGGAAGCATCACAATTGATGTCAGGAGTCCTTCTGGTCCTGACAGAGGAGTCCCCCAGCTGAGTGTCTGGTTCCCCCTCTCCCCTAATGGCCAGGATTCTCCCCACCCCCTCAATTCTCTCCTTCTGATCCTCAGAGCACAGCAGTGTTTGGAGGATGGCTTCACTGTGGGCATACCAAGCAGATCTTCTCACAGTTGGCATCACAAGTTCCAGAACCTCCTTCCTCTGGGACTTGAGGCAGTCCAGCTGAAACAGGATGTGCCTAGGCCCTTCGATCCAGGAGTGCTTGACCTTCACGTTAAACCAACATGGATAATACACTCCAATGATGAATTCCACAATCAATTGTAGATTCTTCAGTTTCTTTCCTTTAAGTCTGTGCTTTGACACCCAGAGCCTGAGAAGTCTGTTTGCTGTGGTGAGCCAGCGGCTGTGGGTTTACTGGTCCAATCTCCAACAGAGCCAGCCTTGCAGGAAACACTCCATCCCTGACAGACAGACCATTTTATAGCCATAGTGTTGATCAGTTGAGAGATCTTGAATGACCTTGTCAGGCAGCTTGATCAGTGGAGGGCCAACAAAGATCCGGGTGAAGTTTGGATTGATATCCAAGTCTGTAGCGGAATCAAGGAGCTTTCCTATTGGCCCAGATAATTTGCTGTCTGACAGAGTAGGGCCATCAAGGCCAACAATGAGATGGCGCAGGGGAAGTTCACCAGTGTGCAGGTTGCACACCAACCACACCAGCTTTCTCCCCAGGTGCAGCTCCAGCTTTCGCATAACCCCAGCTTTCACACCAGTGTTGACATTAGTTGAGTCTCCTCCAATGGCCGATAAGGTCTTATCAAAACCCCTTTCTTTCAGCCAGGCCAACAGGACCTTAGCAATCTGCTCAGCATGTGAGTCCTCTTTAGTTGCTTTCTCTGGGGGTAAAGTGGAACAGATAGTTGCTGCCAGGCTCACTAGCAACACTATAGTGTTCTTCTTTGATCTTTGCAGGAAAAGATTGGTCACTGCCCTCAGCTTCCATCATCACATTGGTCAGGTCAATCCGCCCATCAAAGAGGATGCAGGAGATCCCCCCCCATCTCCCTGCACTTCTCCTCAAACTCTTCTCCCAGCTCTCTCATCAACTTCTCCTGTGCTCTCTTGACCTTGTTCTTATCAATCACTTTACTTGTGTTGTCTTCTGTGATGATTCCTGCATCAATCAGAGCTGCAGTTGCTATCGCTGCAGTTGGTCTCAGCCCTATGCCATACCTTACACTAGCAAGCGCAATATTTGGAATATCGTCATAGTTTTTCTGCACTTTTGTTGAAGCTGCAGGCTCAGGTTCAGTTTCAGGGAAGAGCTCAACTTCAGGGACAAACTCATCTTCAGAACCACTCTCCAATTCCAGATCCTCATCACCATCTGCCAAAATCTCTTAACATCCTTCCTGGCTGCCTTGTCTGCTGCTGCAGCATTTTCCTCCCTGCTCCTTCTCCTTTCCTCAGCCATGTTTTCCATCCCCTGCCTTTCCAATGTCCTCACCTGTCTCTTGTGCTCCTGCAGATCAGGGGCCCCCATTTGGTGGGGTCCTTTACTTCCAACCTTCTCTTTCTGTCCCTTGATGTATGCAAGATCTTTTAAAGGAATCCTGTTCTCTCTGCTGCAGCAACAGTTCATGTGGGCTTGAATCACACAGCCATCACAGCCTCCCCTCTCACAACTGCTAATCTGACACTTGCAAGTCAAAATATCAAATAGTTGGTCTAACTTGACACTGAAACCTCTCTTTTGCATCAAGTTTTCCCTTCCCAAGGGAAAACTTCACTGCCTGATTCCAGACCTCCTTGAGCTTGGACATGATGGTCACCTTTTCATTTATAACAGGTGGCTTGAAAAGAGCATTCGCTTTGGACCACTGACCAATCAGACCAGGGAAGATGTCACCCACCAGCTGGTCCACTGGGTAGTTCCTCCTATCATCTGTACTTTGATCCCTCAAGTAGATGCCATACCTCAGGATATCCCTCAAAGTTGGCAGTTCAGACACCAACAGCTCTCGCCCAGTGCCAACAAGATTACTCAAATGAGAATTCGATTTTGCCCTTGTTTTGACTTGAGCCATTTCAACTAGTTCACACTGAAAACGTTTCATTTCCTGTAATTTTCACGTCAGACAGGAACATGAAAGCCCTGACTTCAAAATAAAAGCCCTGACTTCAAAATAAAAGCCCCCCAACTTAAGTCTCTTTTTTTTCCTGAAGAATAGCTAAATAATCAAAAAATAGACAATATTCAACTGCAAATTGATGTAGCTTAGGTTTATTGAAATTGAAAAATGTCTTCAGATTTGTGTTCTACACGCCAAACTACGTTATTTGAACACCCCTCTCGGTCGATTTAGAAAAAAAAAATAGTATGGCCCGCCCTACTGGGTAGTGTAGTGCCTTCGGAAACTGTAGTGTCTAAAACTATTTGTTTCTCTGAATCGAGTTAAAAACACAAAAGCATTGTACACAATTTAAACCAATCAATATTGTGTAATTAACAAGGATAAACTGCAGATATCATTGTAATCATTTGACAGTGAGGGGAATATATCCGGTTTTATTATGAAAACTTCGAGACCGGAAAAACTGTTTTCACCCACGCTAACTTTATTTACATGGAAGCTGCATACACGTTATCCTGGCGAGACCTCAAATCATCTTCGTAATATCTATCAAACTATAGATCCTACACATCGACTGGACGTGGATTCTAAGAGTACAATATACACTTCTCGCCAGAAATCTAATCAAAAAGCATTTTAATGGCCAAACTATTCCACAATTTAGGATTTTCCAGAGAGGGTTATTTGTGAATAAACGTCCCTCCGGAGCGTTTGCAATGAACGGGCCGGGAGCGTGTTGTTTCTTACACGACCACTAGAGCACCTCTAGTGGTCGTGTAAGAAACAACATACACTTTAAAACGTGTCTCTGGGTCGTATAAGGGCTTGAACAATCGGCCTATATGGTCGTTTTTGTAGGAGGACAGGCTGATGTATTCTTGTAATATTAGATGTTGTTATAATGTTATGTTCATTGTGAAGCACTTTGGCAAACCCATGTTTTTAAAATGTGCTATAGAAATAAAGTGGATTGGATTGCTAATGTAAACAAAGACCATATTACTTCCAGAACACGTCTCATTGTTTCTGACAGCAACGTTTCTGATAGGGCCGTGATATTACATCATATCAGCAAATCTGAATCAGCTCCGTTGTTCCCCCGTTTTTAGAGATGTGGGTACGGAGGAAAAGAGAGAGGGTTTATTTTCGGACACTTTGTGAGTCTCCTGACACACCGGGGACACACCGGGGACACACCGGGGACACACCGGGGACACATATTTATGTTTAAATACATCAAAAAGTGCCTTTGGAATAATAGGTGACTTTTAAGGATTTGTGAGGACATTTTTGGAATTCCTGACTGTTTAAAGACGTTGTATTTTTGTTTTTTTATCGATATAAAAAGAATCCAGGAGTTATGTTCTTATTTAAGATTGAGGACATTTGGGAATTTGGGAAGCTTTTTTTTTTTTTAAACGGGTCCTTTAAACACAATGAGTAAAGTAAAATATCAAAATGTATATATCAATAAATGGAATTTATTTTTATTAAAATATATATACACATTATTGTTTTAAAAATATTTATATGCAATTAAAAAATTGTATTACATTACCAAAACACTTCAGTATTCAAAAGTGTAATTATTTTAAAACTAGAAAAGTGTTACGCAAATTATTTAAATCCAAGGTAATAAATTCAACATTTTAATTCTAGACAACAAATGTTTCCAAAAATCAGAAAAAACGTTCTTTGAAAAAATACCTTTTACAAATTCAGAACATTTTAGGAATTTGAGTCACCTGCTTGTTTGGTCCTCTTGGAAATCTCCAACATGTCTCTGAACTCTGTGTTGACTCTCAGTTTGGGGGCTGTGAGGAAGGTTTCTTGGCACAGCGGACACTGGATGATGGCCCCGGAGCTCCAGCAGCTGCTGATGCAGGCCCGGCAGTAGTTGTGTCCACAGGGAGTGGAAACAGGCTCCGTGAAAACATCCAAACAGATGGAGCACAGAAACTCCTCTGAAATGTTTGCAGAGGCCATTTCTGCAGAGGAAAGACAGAGGAGGGTTTCTGGTTAGGTGCTTCCTAACGTTCCAATGACCGCACTTCAACGTCGTTTGACAGTTTTTACTTAAAGGTCCCCTATCATGCAAAATGCACTTTTTGATATCTTTTATACATAAATCTGTGTCCCGGTGTGTCCCCGGTGTGTCCCCGGTGTGTCCCCAGTGTGTCCCCGGTGTGTCCCCAGTGTGTCAGGAGACTCACAAAAAAAAAAACCCTCTCTCTTTTCCTCCGTACCCACATCTCTAAAAACGGGGGAACAACGGAGCTGATCCACATTTGCTGCCGATGTAATATCTGAAATGTGGGCTGGCTTTACACCCACGGCCCTATCAGAAACTTTGCTATCAGAAACAATGCCTGACTGTTTTGGACGTAATATGGTCTTTGTTTACATTAGCAAGCATCGCTAACACCCAGAACTAACCTGTACTGGAGTATGTGTAAAGAAGCAGGATATTAAAGGTCCCATGTCATGTTTTTCCGGTTATCACCCGTCCCCTTGTGTGTTATGAAGGTTTTTATGCATGTAAACGGTCTGCAGAGTCAAAACCCTCAAAGTACACCATGTAGCGAGTAAAACTCTAACACAGAAAATACCTCCCCAAAACGCCTCGTTGGAGATACGTCACTGTCCATTTGATTCTTCCGGGTACATCATGATGTCATGTCGTCCCCGGAACGAAATGGACCAATCCGTGGAGCCGTTAGGTTACGTCCGCGGAGCCGTTACGTTAAGCCCCCGTGGATTGGTCCAAATTGACCAATCCACGGACTTCCTCACTCACTCAGTGCAGGCAGCTCTGCTGATCTCTCCTCCCTGGCTGCAGGCTGATAACAGACAGTTGGGATCGCGGCGAAATTCTCTCTGCAGACCCATTCTCACAGCGTTTATCAACCTTTTTCTTACTCAATATCAAACCACACTTATTGTTTTTACTTTGGTTGTGACTTTGTGTGTGCTCAGGGTGAGTTTGGCTGTGTTTCGCTGTGTATCGCTAAACAAGGAAATCACACCTCCACGGAGCTCAGCGCGATTCACAACGTCCCGACTGGTCCCGACCAATCGGAGCACACTGGGCTCACAGGGAGGGATGGGGGGGGCAAGAGCTGCAACGAGCCGTTTAGTGGAGAGAGTGAATACACAGACTTTACAGAGATGCTGTATGAGAAACCAATGTGAGTTTGGAAAATTGCACAGTATAATTCTATTCTAGTAGACCTCAACAATGGAATCATGATCAGTGGAAATGGCCATGACATGGGACCTTTAAAGGTAGGCCTGGCTACCCACCTTGTGGTAAACCTGAGAGAGACAAAATGATCTGTTTGGTATTTTGAGCAAAACACTTCAGAGACATGTTTTGTATTGATATGGCCCTATAATATATTGTTCAAATATAGCGTAATAGGTGAGCAGCAATTCTGACTTGAAAGTCCGAATTCTGAGAAAAAAAGTCAGAATTCTGACTTTTCTTTTAGAACAAAAAACCTTTTTGTTGCCCTAAACCTCTTCTGTAAGTCTAGCAACATAACCATTTGTTATTGTTTTTGTATGTCTTATATATATTTATGTTGCATTGTTGGAGGAGCTGGACCTAAGTTTTGTTTTGAAATATCGGTACCACTTTACAATAAGACAAAAGGAAAGGATTCATAAAGGGTTTATAATTAGGTTATAAATTAGGTTGTAAACACTTTATTAATCATTAAGAACCATTTATAAACCAGTTCTAACATAGTTTTCATACATCAACACAGGCTCACTATTTGGCAAGGTGACTATGCCTTATATTGGCTACTGAGCGAGAATCAACTCAGTGAGCAACAGATACCAAGGATGCTGGCTGATGAAGAACACGAAGTAAGCTAGGTAGCCAATATAAGGCTTAGCAGTACAGATACATGTGGGCTCACTATTTGGCAAGCAACCGGTCACAGTTGCCCTGTTTATCTCATGTCTTATAAAAGCTTAGTAATGATTTATAAAGTGTTCACAACCTAATTAATAAATGAATTACAAACTATTTGTAAACCCTTTATTGAGGGTAGTCTTAATGTAAAGTGGTACAGAAATATCTACACTGCTGTGCATGACATATATAAAGCCTTTGAACCTCCGCTGCAGCTTAATAGTTCAAATCCAATAAAAGTTACATAAAGCGTGAGAAGACGTAACAAAGTCAAAGCTTACCTGTCTCGGTGGAAAATCACCTTCACATGAGAGCTACCCTCCGTATCGTCGCTGAAAACGAAAGTCAAAGTATCATTATTTCCATAGACGGCGCGTGTCGTGAGACTCAGGTTTGGGAAGGCTGACGCTGCAAGAGGCGAAGCCCCTCCCCTTCCGGTGGAGCTCCATGGAACCTTATTTCGGAAAAATGATGTATTGAAGTCAATGGAGAGAGAAAGATTATCTTTCGATTCCGTTTTAATTGTGCCACGAATTACACATATGATGTTTGACAATTTAAAAGATAATTTTACAAGTCAAAAAAACTAAAATGTGTCGTAAAACTGTGAAGTTACACTTTTTTGTGTGAAACCGCTCAATGAACTACATCTCCCATCTCGCACCACACACCAAGACGGCCGTCACGTTGGAACATTTCACTTCTTTCTTTCAGAACGAGGCGGAAATAATTAAACAAGGTGAAAATCACTACAAGTCTGGGCACGTTGAGAGCTGCACACAAGGGGAGTTAGTCGGCAGGGCCGTCCCTGGCCAACTTGGGGCCCCAAGCGACATTGTGAGATAAGCCCCCCCAATGACAGGAGTGAAATTATTTTTTTTGGAAACAAAGTACTTTATCTACAAATATCATTCCTGTTTATTATTATTATCAACACAGTTACTTTGTTATACAGTGAGGTAAATGGTAAATGTGCATGTATGTCATTCAGTATGCGTTTACAGGTGAATACGTCTGCATTTCCTGGATGCAAAGTCATCGACAAGGTCATCGTATGACAGCTGCTGTGCCAACTGTGCATTGATGCTTATGATAGCCAGGCCACTTAAGCGTTCTTGTGCCATTTACGACCGGAGGTACGTCTTCATAAGCTTCAGTTTGGAAAAGCTTCTCTCAGCAGACGCAACTGTAACAGGAAGAGTTACTGCAATGCGGAGGGCAATCCAGAGATTTGGGTACAGTTCCTGTAACTCACTTTTGTGGAGAAATAACAACATCTCCAGAGCAGTTTTTTGTAGTGTCATCTTTGGGAGGTTGATGATCTCCTGGACCAATGCAGACAAGAAATCCATCATTCAAGCACACTTAAGATATGTTTTGATCTTAATAGTGCACTACAGAATGAATATAGCGAAAATACTAGTCTCAAAAAGATTAAAATATAATTAATGCAAATAAACTACTTCTACTAATAATAATCATAGCGTCACCATGATGATGACTGTTAGGAGTTAAGGGGAGAGGCTGAGCGTCACCATGATGATGACTGTTAGGAGTTAAGGGGAGAGGCTGAGCGTCACCATGATGATGACTGTTAGGAGTTAAGGGGAGAGGCTGAGCGTCACCATGATGATGACTGTTAGGAGTTAAGGGGAGAGGCTGAGCGTCACCATGATGATGACTGTTAGGAGTTAAGGGGAGAGGCTGAGCGTCACCATGATGATGACTGTTAGGAGTTAAGGGAAGAGGCTGAGCGTCACCATGATGATGACTGTTAGGAGTTAAGGGGAGAGGCTGAGCGTCACCATGATGACTGTTAGGAGTTAAGGGAAGAGGCTGAGCGTCACCATGATGACTGTTAGGAGTTAAGGGAAGAGGCTGAGCGTCACCATGATGATGACTGTTAGGAGTTAAGGGAAGAGGCTGAGCGTCACCATGATGATGACTGTTAGGAGTTAAGGGGAGAGGCTGAGCGTCACCATGATGATGACTGTTAGGAGTTGAGGGGAGAGGCTGAGCATCACCATGATGATGACTGTTAGGAGTTAAGGGGAGAGGCTGAGCGTCACCATGATGATGACTGTTAGGAGTTAAGGGGAGAGGCTGAGCGTCACCATGATGATGACTGTTAGGAGTTAAGGGGAGAGGCTGAGCGTCACCATGATGATGACTGTTAGGAGTTAAGGGGAGAGGCTGAGCGTCACCATGATGATGACTGTTAGGAGTTAAGGGGAGAGGCTGAGCGTCACCATGATGATGACTGTTAGGAGTTAAGGGGAGATGCTGAGCGTCACCATGATGATGACTGTTAGGAGTTAAGGGGAGAGGCTGAGCGTCACCATGCCGATGACTGTTAGGAGTTAAGGGGAGAGGCTGAGCGTCACCATGCCGATGACTGTTAGGAGTTAAGGGGAGAGGCTGAGCGTCACCATGACGATGACTGTTAGGAGTTAAGGGGAGAGGCTGAGCGTCACCATGACGATGACTGTTAGGAGTTAAGGGGGAGAGGCTGAGCGTCACCATGACGATGACTGTTAGGAGTTAAGGGAAGAGGCTGAGCGTCACCATGACGATGACTGTTAGGAGTTAAGGGGAGAGGCTGAGCGTCACCATGACGATGACTGTTAGGAGTTAAGGGGAGAGGCTGAGCGTCACCATGACGATGACTGTTAGGAGTTAAGGGGAGAGGCTGAGCGTCACCATGACGATGACTGTTAGGAGTTAAGGGGAGAGGCTGAGCGTCACCATGCCGATGACTGTTAGGAGTTAAGGGGAGAGGCTGAGCGTCACCATGACGATGACTGTTAGGAGTTAAGGGGAGAGGCTGAGCGTCACCATGACGATGACTGTTAGGAGTTAAGGGGAGAGGCTGAGCGTCACCATGACGATGACTGTTAGGAGTTAAGGGGAGAGGCTGAGCGTCACCATGACGATGACTGTTAGGAGTTAAGGGGAGAGGCTGAGCGTCACCATGACGATGACTGTTAGGAGTTAAGGGGAGAGGCTGAGCGTCACCATGCCGATGACTGTTAGGAGTTAAGGGGAGAGGCTGAGCGTCACCATGACGATGACTGTTAGGAGTTAAGGGGAGAGGCTGAGCGTCACCATGACGATGACTGTTAGGAGTTAAGGGGAGAGGCTGAGCGTCACCATGACGATGACTGTTAGGAGTTAAGGGGAGAGGCTGAGCGTCACCATGATGATGACTGTTAGGAGTTAAGGGGAGATGCTGAGCGTCACCATGATGATGACTGTTAGGAGTTAAGGGGAGAGGCTGAGCGTCACCATGCCGATGACTGTTAGGAGTTAAGGGGAGAGGCTGAGCGTCACCATGCCGATGACTGTTAGGAGTTAAGGGGAGAGGCTGAGCGTCACCATGACGATGACTGTTAGGAGTTAAGGGGAGAGGCTGAGCGTCACCATGACGATGACTGTTAGGAGTTAAGGGGAGAGGCTGAGCGTCACCATGACGATGACTGTTAGGAGTTAAGGGGAGAGGCTGAGCGTCACCATGACGATGACTGTTAGGAGTTAAGGGGAGAGGCTGAGCGTCACCATGACGATGACTGTTAGGAGTTAAGGGGAGAGGCTGAGCGTCACCATGACGATGACTGTTAGGAGTTAAGGGGAGAGGCTGAGCGTCACCATGACGATGACTGTTAGGAGTTAAGGGGAGAGGCTGAGCGTCACCATGCCGATGACTGTTAGGAGTTAAGGGGAGAGGCTGAGCGTCACCATGACGATGACTGTTAGGAGTTAAGGGGAGAGGCTGAGCGTCACCATGACGATGACTGTTAGGAGTTAAGGGGAGAGGCTGAGCGTCACCATGACGATGACTGTTAGGAGTTAAGGGGAGAGGCTGAGCGTCACCATGACGATGACTGTTAGGAGTTAAGGGGAGAGGCTGAGCGTCACCATGACGATGACTGTTAGGAGTTAAGGGGAGAGGCTGAGCGTCACCATGCCGATGACTGTTAGGAGTTAAGGGGAGAGGCTGAGCGTCACCATGACGATGACTGTTAGGAGTTAAGGGGAGAGGCTGAGCGTCACCATGACGATGACTGTTAGGAGTTAAGGGGAGAGGCTGAGCGTCACCATGACGATGACTGTTAGGAGTTAAGGGGAGAGGCTGAGCGTCACCATGATGATGACTGTTAGGAGTTAAGGGAAGAGGCTGAGCGTCACCATGATGATGACTGTTAGGAGTTAAGGGGAGAGGCTGAGCGTCACCATGACGATGACTGTTAGGAGTTAAGGGGAGAGGCTGAGCGTCACCATGATGATGACTGTCAGGAGTTAAGGGGAGAGGCTGAGCGTCACCATGATGATGACTGTTAGGAGTTAAGGGGAGAGGCTGAGCGTCACCATGATGATGACTGTCAGGAGTTAAGGGGAGAGGCTGAGCGTCACCATGATGATGACTGTTAGGAGTTAAGCGGAGAGGCTGAGCGTCACCACGATGATGACTGTTAGGAGTTAAGGGGAGAGGCTGAGCATCACCACGATGATGACTGTCAGGAGTTAAGGGGAGAGGCTGAGCGTCACCATGATGATGACTGTTAGGAGTTAAGGGGAGAGGCTGAGCGTCACCATGATGATGACTGTTAGGAGTTAAGGGGAGAGGCTGAGCGTCACCATGATGATGACTGTTAGGAGTTAAGGGGAGAGGCTGAGCATCACCATGACGATGACTGTTAGGAGTTAAGGGGAGAGGCTGAGCGTCACCATGACGATGACTGTTAGGAGTTAAGGGGAGAGGCAGAGCGTCACCATGACGATGACTGTTAGGAGTTAAGGGGAGAGGCTGAGCATCACCATGATGATGACTGTTAGGAGTTAAGGGGAGAGGCTGAGCGTCACCATGATGATGACTGTTAGGAGTTAAGGGGAGAGGCTGAGCGTCACCATGATGATGACTGTTAGGAGTTAAGGGGAGAGGCTGAGCGTCACCATGATGATGACTGTTAGGAGTTAAGGGGAGAGGCTGAGCATCACCATGATGATGACTGTTAGGAGTTAAGGGGAGAGGCTGAGCGTCACCATGATGATGACTGTTAGGAGTTAAGGGGAGAGGCTGAGCGTCACCATGATGATGACTGTTAGGAGTTAAGGGGAGAGGCTGAGCGTCACCATGATGATGACTGTTAGGAGTTAAGGGGAGAGGCTGAGCGTCACCATGAAATGTGCAAATTGACATAAAAATGAATAAAAGGGGAAAAAATGCTCCATGTTTTTTAGGCAGTAAACTGTAACTGTTATGAAGCCATCTAGACAGACAGAGTATCTTCCTCCTGTACATCATCAGATAAAAGGCATCACATACTTGAATGAATGTTAAATAAAGAATGCTGTAAGTAACTGCATCTCCATTAGCCTGTATGCTCTGCAGAGACTGCCTTCTTCATGTCGTGAATTGCAGCAGATGTTTTAATATGGAAATTGGCAATTTGACTTATACAACATTCACAAGTTGTACATTTGACTCATACAATAACTCACCTTCGAGTGATGCTCTAGTTTCTTCATGTTTTGTTTTTCCCTCTTGCTTGCTCCGGACTGAAACTGTCTTTTCGCCGACATCTCTTCACCTGCACTAGTGGCCGTATCAAAGCCGTGATTGGTCAGATATTGGTAATGTTTTTCTTGTCATTCTCACCTCCAGCAAATTGAGTGGACACTAAATATAACCCACCTTGTATGAAGACATTAAAATGGCTATATACAGTAATATGTATCTCCTGTTTTGTGCACAGTAACTTGTGTATTTGTGTATTATTAGGGTTTAGCAGAATACCATTACTGTGTGTGCACTGCCCTCAAGTGACCAAAGACAAAAACTGCATCCATTGCAGAAAACAAATATATCATTACAACTATATTTTATTTTGATATAACAATTAAAAGTGAATCTTAACAGCCGAAGAAAATGGCAAACGATACCCAAACACGAGTATGACTAAAGAAGCCAAATACAAGTTAGCTGAGGAATATTATTGATTATTCTTTAGGATAAGATATAACTTAATAAACCCCAAAATAAATGATTCCTTCAGAGATTGCTCAGAAATCACCAACACAGCATCAGAAAGGAAAACAATAGAGTCAATCAAAGTGTACAATGAGTTATATACTGTGTACATGAGCAGCAGCAGTTTAGGCATTACACATTGAATAAAGTACAGTCTCAATAAAATCACAAAATAAACAGCACATTTTAAAATATAAACATTTCATTAGAGTCACAATAAAGGTGAGCCAAATGTCGTAGAAATAGGAAACTATGATAGAAAGTAGTGGTGCACGATAATTATCGGTCCGATATTAGGAATTATGACGTCATCCCGATAAACCCGATAACAGTATTAATAGCCCCGATAATATACAATATATTATTTGGGTAACAAAAAAAAAGAATAAATCCTGCGGTGTGGGTGGATTGGGATGAGGGGCGCTTGTTTTTCACTCGGCTCCTCCCGTTTTGCCAGTACTGTGGTATTAGTGGTTTAGGAAGAGGGGAGTTCTTCACAAACCCAGCGCTCCCTAACTCATGCCTGGCTGTGACGTAAATGGTGTGCGGCCGTGAAGCCAGGACAGTAAACATACATGTCGTCGGTAGTATGGGACTATTTCAAAGTTTCAGAGTTAGATAGTTCGCTTGCTATTTGTATTAACAAATGCAGAAGTTCCACGAGGAGGGAACAAGGCAACGAGCTATAATACTTCCAACCTGATTAGTCACCTGAAACATCGCCATCGCTACGATGGTGTGTTCAAAGCGTACGAAGACGCCTGCGCTGCTAAACTAGCGGCGAATCCAAAGCCAGCTGCAAAGGCACCGGGGCTTTTACCTATCGACGAGGCTTTTGAAAAAGGCAAGAACTTTATTTGGGAAAATAAATATGGTCACTTTGAAGAGTCAAAACTGTTCTTGGCTTTGTTTTGTTCATAGTAGTAATGCTCATGTCATTTGCTCACTACTAGTCTTTTTTTAACCACCAGGTGTGCAAAAACTACAGGTACATTTAATATATATATATATATTATATTATTATCGGTATCGGTCTTGAGAAGCAGGAAGTTATCGGTATCGGTTTCAAAAAACCAATATCGTGCATCCCTAATAGAAAGTAATAATGATCACAATATTTAAGGTATTATTTGCCATATGTGAATTTCTTCCTTAATATAAAGTTGTTGTTTTTTCTGTTTTAACCATGAAATGAATAAGTTTAGTTTTATTCTACTTGCTGCTGCAACACACACATTTTAAAGAAAAAGCTTTATCTTGTTGTTTTCAGGAGTAAGAGACAAGTTGACACCTTTCCTGTTAATGGACTCTCTCACCACTCCCACTTCCATCCTGTCAGTCCTTTAAGGCAGGGAGGGGAACCTCTGGCCTCGAGACCATTTGATACGGCCCGCGAGGTAATTTATAAACACACGCAAAACAAATGAAAGAAATGTAGACAGCAACAGAATTAAACAAGCGACTGCCTGTTTTTCCTGGCCAAGGACAGGTTCCTTGAACACAACACGAGTGTAACGTGTCATCACATGGTGTAGTGTTGCTGGAGAGCACCGGAACGCTGCTCCGGCACTTCAAAAAATGCAGTAGGCTACACATAAGGAGCCGTACACATGCCGCAGACATCTGTCATTCTGATCATAAAATAACGCCATCGAAAATAATATGCTACATTACAGAGAAAAACTACTTCTGGGTCTTTGTGTGTCATTCAAGCTTGTGTGTGTGTGTGTGTGTGTGTGTGTGTGTGTGTGTGTGTGTGTGTGTGTGTGTGTGTGTGTGTGTGTGTGGCACGAGCGTATTTTGTGTGAGCGAACGAGAGAGAGAGAGCTGTACCATACCGGGGATTATTGCTGTTAGCATCTGGTTAGCTAGCTATGCTAAGTGATTTGTAAAATATCCATAAAGAAAAAGAAAATCTGTTTACAGTTCTGTTTCACATTGGTGTTGAGATCCATAGATCTCTTAATTTTTATGCATCAGATGCTTTTAACTTCAATATTAAAAAATAAATCTTCCCGGGGGAGCATGCCCCCCTAGAGAATGTTAGGTTTCCCCCCCCCCCATGGACCCCCCTAGAGGATGTTTGGTCCCCCCCCCCCCCCCATGGACCCCCCTAGAGGATGTTTGGTCCCCCCCCCCGGACCCCCCTAGAGGATGTTTGGTCCCCCCCCCCCCCGGACCCCCCTAGAGGAGGTTAGGTCCACCCCCCACTTAAATCATGTTCACATGGATAAGATACTAAATACATTTGCACATCTTGTGTCCATATCTTTCTGTTTTGGTGTTCATGCCTTTTACACACTTTGAAAATCAAACAGAAAGATATCTGGATTAAGAAGTTGCTTTTTCTTTGCACAGCATGAAAGAAAGGCGAAATGAATGGGCTGTGATTTGAGTTTTTTTTAGCAGAGGTTGAGTTCAATAATTTGTACGGCCCTCGGAGAATGTTGTAAAAATTGAAATGGCCCTTGAGAGGACAAAGGTTCCCCAAAGGTGAACGGCGGCTCCAAAGGTTCATCGTCAAACAGGGTTTGCTGTTCTTCAAAGGCCTCCTCTTCCTTATCCCCCTCAATGACCTCTCTGATAATCTTGTCCATGTGTTCGTTGAGCGTCTCCTCGATTTTAACCACCGCTCTCCAGACTTCCTCTACTTGCAGGAGACTTTTGCGTTCTGTATAGCGATGCTTTGTGTTTGTTGCAGAGGGGATGGATGGTAGGTTCTGCAGGAGTTGAAATTCGTCCTCTGTCTTTAAAACCTCTTCCATCTTCAGACTCGTCTGACGGAGTTCTGCGAACTCCAGCCATAGCTGTCTCTTTATAGCTTTATCCCTTTGCTCTTCAGCTTCCTGATTCTCCTCCAGAACCTCCATCAGCTTAGCTTTTTTACTGAGAATCGCGGCAACCAAACCATCGAAGGCCTGGTTCGCTTCCACCTTAGTTTCCTCCACCTTCTGCCTACTTTGCGTCATCAAGTTTTCCACCCTTACAACCGTGTTGCATTTATCTGATATAGCGTTGGCCATAGATGTTTTTGCACCCTGCAGAAAAGTTTTCCTCGCCTTAAACTCTTCCTCCAAAGAGACGACGTCATGCCCAACATGGTCTTCCTTCAGGCACACGGAACAAACGCAGCACTGGTCTCTCTTGCAGAAAGACTCCATCACTTTGTTGTGCTTCCTGCAGACCCTTTCCTCGAGGGAATCCACGGGGTTGATCAGCTGGTGCCACTTTAACGTCTGCACGGTGCGATGGGGCTTCAGGTGAGCGTCGCAGTAAGAGGCCCAACAACCCAGGCAGGATTTCACAGCCTTACGTTTCCTATTCCCCTCGCAGAGGTCACAGGGAACGTCTCCAGGCCCGGCCGGGGATCCTCCATCCTCACCTGCTTTGGAAAATTAAACATTATTTTTTCATATATATTCTTATTTTTTTTTACAAGGTTTCCTTTGTTTTTATATTAAAGCTCACCTATTATGATATATTTGAACAATATCTTATAGGGCCATATCTATACAAAACATGTCTCTGAAGTGTTTTGCTCAAAATACCAAACAGATCACCCATCCTAGCCATGCCTCATACCCAGAGGTCGCGTTAACCGAATACTTTCCGTCTATGACAGATTTTTTTTAACAATGACGGAAAATCTGAAAGCAGTCCGTCATTTTGACAGATTAGAACAAACTCGGAACAGCGCCAACGTTTCCCCGCAGCGAGGCTCCGGTGTTATGCCGTGTTATGCATGCCCGCCAAAAGGAAATGATATCGTTTCCAAACCGTACTTTGCCGTACAGATCATTGAAATGTCTGGGAGTTTTTGCTTTACGCTGTGCGCGCTCCCGTGAGGTGCATGCATAACACGGCATAACACCGGCGCTAACAATTCTCAAGCGTGCTCTCTCCCCTCCCCGTCCCCCGTCCCCCCGTCAGCGTGACACGTGAGTGACGAGTTGTGTACAGACGCGATGGGTAATAATGGATTATGACGGAAATGTTACGATCCTGTCCGTCTAAAGCAGTGGTTCCCAACCTGGGGGGGGCGCCTTGGGGGGGAGCCAAAGATCGCAGGGGGGGGGGGGCCAGGCCTCAGATGATTTGAGGCCAAATATCATATTTAGACTTTTTTTTCCTTTTACATATAATTGTAACGGAATACATGATTGTCACTAAAAGCCTTGTCTCTACATTACAATAAAATATAAAAAATAATTGATTAATTAATTTGAATAATAATTGAAGTTAGTATTAAAGGCATAAAAAGACAGAAATGTATAATTCTTTCTTTAATAGAAATGTTTCTTCTGCCCGTAAAGTGTCCAAACCAGGCTTTTCTGGATAAGCGCATTTTTAAAACATAGTCATTGTCCATGCCGGTTTCAGTTGGATTATTCGTCACAGTTGCTCCGATCAGATCGGTCTCCTCCATTTTGTAGATTATTTACGACTTTTGAATCCACATAAACACATCGGCAACATCCGGCTTCCTTTGAGCATGTGTTTTAAACAGTTTAATCCCTTTGTGAATTGTTTCCACTTCCGCCGTCCTTTCATTTCTTCATTCAGCGGGAATCCAAATGAATTAATCCTGAGTCCAATAACCATCAAAGTCACTCCAATAGTGCTCCTTAATTACGCTTTCATCCTCCTTTAACAAAATACTTCACATTCACCCAGTTTGTGACAGTAGTTGTAGCATTTTTGAGACTTTTAAATTTTAACCTGTTAAACCCGAAGGTCCCCGCCGGCGAGTACTTTAGTTTTTTTTTCACGACACTGTGTCTCAGGGGATCTTATTATTTAAGAACCTATTAATGTGTTATACCGGATTAACGGGAATAATCTCAGCTAACTGACGATACAAACCATTTTTACCAAAACACAAGTCTCATAAGAAGCATCTAAATGACCCCTGAGCGAAAAATGCTAACCTATTACTGCACCGATAATCACTCCTAGCTCCCTTATTACTTATCCTAGGTGCACATCCAACACATTGTTTATGATCGCAAGGAGACACAGAATCTAACGGTGCCCACCTCAACACTGAAAGATACAAACTCGCGACGTTATCAACAAAAGCGTACATCAAAACAAGTGGCGCTAGGTAGCCCACAACGCTAACATGGCTTACCTTCGTCTTTGTCTGGTCTAAACTGGTCTTCAATGGCATTAAAACGATAACAACGATGCTGTAGTTAATCCATAGGTTAATCCAATGTGTCTGCGTCCCCTTTGAAATGTTCTGATAATCCATAAGCAATAAAACAGCTTTTCCGTTGCTTGATATCAGAGCAGCGATATTTCTCCCCTCTGCTGCAAGCTAGGATGCTCAGAGAGGCCACCATTTTTTTTTAACATGCTTGTGTGCGGGACGATTTCCCTTGGATTCCATTGGCTCTAACGGTCAGAAAGAGATGTCACATGTCAACATCGAACAAGGGGGCCCAGAGATAAGGAAAATCCACCCAAATGGCCCCAGAAGAGGTTTTTCTGTCTAAAAAGGTCAAATATCACTTATTTTGCATCAATCTTGATACAGGGTACTTATTATATGTTGTACTTTGGATTCCTAAAGCTTTTAGTCTACTAACCCATCATCCAAGGTTAGTTTTCACTATAAGTACAACATATCTTGTGGACGGACACTATAATTTACAGTTTTTTACCATGTTCAATCTGAATTTTCTTTAAAATAAAAAACATCTATATTGATTCTGACTTTTCTACATCCAACTCACAGGTTTATCATTACTTTGAGAAAAAAGATTATTAATTTAACCCTTTTAGAAGATATGGTCATTTGTTCTGGGAATGTCATTTTCCGAGCCTGAAACCTGAAAAACAGGCTTGGGGCCTAACAGGTTAATTACCGCTGTTGCCCCCCCCCCCCCCAACACCCTCCCCACCCTGGGAACCCCTGGTCTAAAGGACGGTTAGCGAAAAATTCTAACGCCAACACTGATCACACCCCTCTATTTCAGCCCTGTTACTAAAATGCTGATTCTGGGTCAGCTTCAAATTTAACCCGAGCTGCCGTGGCCACGCCCCCTTTGGAGTGTGCAGAGAGAAGCAGAAACTCAGCTAAATGCTGCCGTGCTTAAACGCTATATTATGGTCCAAACCACATCAAGGATTATTTCTGAAACAGTATGGAGCTCAAACTCTTTTTATCAAGGTGAGTTCCTTTTTATATTTCCTGCTTCTTTACACATACTCTCTCCAGTACAGGTTAGCTCTGAGTGTTAGCGATGCTAAAGTAAACAAAGACCATATTACTTCCAAAACACTTTGTGCATTGTTTCTGACAGCAACATTGGTCTTGGGTGTAAAGCCCGCCCACATTTCAGATATTACATCATATTGGACGCAAATCTGGATCAGCCCCGTTGTTCCCCCGTTTTTAGAGATGTGGGTACGGAGGAAAAGAGAGGGGGTTTTATTTCCTGACGCTTAGTGAGTCACATCAAAAAGTGCCTTTTGCATAATAGGTGACATTTAAGGATTTTCGAGGACATTTTTGCAAATCCTGACTGTCTAAAGTCCTTGTGCTTCTCTTTTTATCAATATAAAAAAACTAATTTTTCCGAAAATAAGTTATTACAAATTCTGAACATTTTGGGAATTTGAGTCACCTGCTTGTTTGGTCTTCTTGGAAATCTCCAACATGTCTCTGAACGCGGTGTTGACTCTCAGTTTGGGGGCTGTGAGGAAGGTTTCTTTGCACAGCGGACACTGGATGATGGCCCCGGAGCTCCAGCAGCTGCTGATGCAGGCCCGGCAGTAGTTGTGTCCACAGGGAGTGGAAACAGGCTCCGTGAAAACATCCAAACAGATGGAGCACAGAAACTTCTCTGAAATGTTTGCAGAGGCCATTTCTGCAGAGGAAAGACAGAGGAGAGGGTGGAAGAAATACAAATTGTAAAAAGGTTCTTCTTAAAAGGTAGGGTACGTTGGAGAAACCGGCTCGAGATCGCTAGAATTTGAAAATACACGACCGGAGAAAATCTGCCCCTTCCTTCAGACTTCTTCACAGAGCCCCTCCTCTAACACACACGAACGCGCACATGACCAATGAGGGCACGAGATAAGTTTGTGCACAGATGGAAGGCTGACAGGCAGGTAGGCCATCCAGTTACTTTAGCCGGCTAAGATGATTGGTCGTGCTTTTTACAGTACCACGGCTTCCACAGATGATATATTTTTATGTTTATTGTCAAAGCACTTCAGATATTCAGTGCTATCGGGATGTTAAGAGCATTCCATGGAATATAACAACAAGTGTTTCTCGAGCCGGTTTCTCAAACTTACCTACCCCACCTTTAAGTAAAAGTAATGGTAAATTACCCAAAATACTCTGTTATGAGTAAAGGTACATTCATTCATCTAACTTAAGTGAAAGTACAGAAGTATTGGCATACAAATATACACAAAGTAACAAATGCAAACATAGATGTAACGGCTCATTTCAGAACCATATTTATTGAAGAAGACACATGATGCTCATCTTCAGGTGTATATCAGTGTGTAGTGTCTCTACTTTAAAGAGTCCTCTCCATCTGATCTTCAGGTGTATATCAGTATGTAGTGTCTCTACTTTAAAGAGTCCTCTCCTGCTGATGTTCAGGTGTATATCAGTATGTAGTGTCTCTTCTTTAAAGAGTCCTCTCCTGCTGATGTTCAGGTGTATATCAGTATGTAGTGTCTCTACTTTAAAGAGTCCTCTCCTGCTGATGTTCAGGTGTATATCAGTATGTAGTGTCTCTACTTTAAAGAGTCCTCTCCTGCTGATGTTCAGGTGTATATCAGTATGTAGTGTCTCTACTTTAAAGAGTCCTCTCCTGCTGATGTTCAGGTGTATATCAGTATGTAGTGTCTCTACTTTAAAGAGTCCTCTCCTGCTCATCTTCAGGTGTATATCAGTATGTAGAGTCTCTACTTTAAAGAGTCCTCTCCTGCTGATGTTCAGGTGTATATGTAGAGTCTCTACTTTAAAGAGTCCTCTCCTGCTGATGTTCAGGTGTATATCAGTATGTAGTGTCTCTACTTTAAAGAGTCCTCTCCTGCTGATGTTCAGGTGTATATCAGTATGTAGTGTCTCTACTTTAAAGAGTCCTCTCCTGCTGATGTTCAGGTGTATATCAGTATGTAGTGTCTCTACTTTAAAGAGTCCTCTCCTGCTCATCTTCAGGTGTATATCAGTATGTAGAGTCTCTACTTTAAAGAGTCCTCTCCTGCTGATGTTCAGGTGTATATGTAGAGTCTCTACTTTAAAGAGTCCTCTCCTGCTGATGTCCAGGTGTATATCAGTATGTAGTGTCTCTACTTTAAAGAGTCCTCTCCTGCTGATGTTCAGGTGTATATGAGTATGTAGTGTCTCTACTTTAAAGAGTCCTCTCCTGCTGATGTTCAGGTGTATATCAGTATGTAGTGTCTCTACTTTAAAGAGTCCTCTCCTGCTGATGTTCAGGTGTATATCAGTATGTAGTGTCTCTACTTTAAAGAGTCCTCTCCTGCTGATGTTCAGGTGTATATCAGTATGTAGTGTCTCTACTTTAAAGAGTCCTCTCCTGCTGATGTTCAGGTGTATATCAGTGTGTAGTGTCTCTACTTTAAAGAGTCATCTCCTGATGATGTTCAGGTGTATATCAGTATGTAGTGTCTCTACTTTAAAGAGTCCTCTCCTGCTGATGTTCAGGTGTATATCAGTATGTAGTGTCTCTACTTTAAAGAGTCCTCTCCTGCTCATCTTCAGGTGTATATCAGTATGTAGTGTCTCTACTTTAAAGAGTCCTCTCCTGCTCATCTTCAGGTGTATATCAGTATGTAGAGTCTCTACTTTAAAGAGTCCTCTCCTGCTGATGTTCAGGTGTATATGTAGAGTCTCTACTTTAAAGAGTCCTCTCCTGCTGATGTTCAGGTGTATATCAGTATGTAGTGTCTCTACTTTAAAGAGTCCTCTCCTGCTCATCTTCAGGTGTATATCAGTATGTAGAGTCTCTACTTTAAAGAGTCCTCTCCTGCTGATGTTCAGGTGTATATGTAGAGTCTCTACTTTAAAGAGTCCTCTCCTGCTGATGTTCAGGTGTATATCAGTATGTAGTGTCTCTACTTTAAAGAGTCCTCTCCTGCTGATGTTCAGGTGTATATGAGTATTTAGTGTCTCTACTTTAAAGAGTCCTCTCCTGCTGATGTTCAG
This sequence comes from Pogonophryne albipinna, assembly GCA_028583405.1. Classification (NCBI taxonomy): domain Eukaryota; kingdom Metazoa; phylum Chordata; class Actinopteri; order Perciformes; family Artedidraconidae; genus Pogonophryne; species Pogonophryne albipinna. The sequence continues at coordinate 3,564,560 of CM053252.1, forward strand.
GTGTATATCACTATGTAGTGTCTCTACTTTAAAGAGTCCTCTCCTGCTGATGTTCAGGTGTATATCAGTATGTAGTGTCTCTACTTTAAAGAGTCATCTCCTGCTGATGTTCAGGTGTATATCAGTATGTAGTGTCTCTACTTTAAAGAGTCCTCTCCTGCTGATGTTCAGGTGTATATCAGTGTGTAGTGTCTCTACTTTAAAGAGTCATCTCCTGCTGATGTTCAGGTGTATATCAGTATGTAGTGTCTCTACTTTAAAGAGTCCTCTCCTGCTGATGTTCAGGTGTATATCAGTATGTAGTGTCTCTACTTTAAAGAGTCCTCTCCTGCTCATCTTCAGGTGTATATCAGTATGTAGTGTCTCTACTTTAAAGAGTCCTCTCCTGCTCATCTTCAGGTGTATATCAGTATGTAGAGTCTCTACTTTAAAGAGTCCTCTCCTGCTGATGTTCAGGTGTATATGTAGAGTCTCTACTTTAAAGAGTCCTCTCCTGCTGATGTTCAGGTGTATATCAGTATGTAGTGTCTCTACTTTAAAGAGTCCTCTCCTGCTGATGTTCAGGTGTATATGAGTATGTAGTGTCTCTACTTTAAAGAGTCCTCTCCTGCTGATGTTCAGGTGTATATCAGTATGTAGTGTCTCTACTTTAAAGAGTCCTCTCCTGCTGATGTTCAGGTGTATATTAGTATGTAGTGTCTCTACTTTAAAGAGTCCTCTCCTGCTGATGTTCAGGTGTATATCAGTATGTAGTGTCTCTACTTTAAAGAGTCCTCTCCTGCTGATGTCCAGGTTTATATCAGTATGTAGTGTCTCTACTTTAAAGAGTCCTCTACTGCTGATGTTCAGGTGTATATCAGTATGTTGTGTCTCTACTTTAAAGAGTCCTCTCCTGCTCATCTTCAGGTGTATATCAGTATGTAGTGTCTCTACTTTAAAGAGTACTCTCCTGCTGATGTCCAGGTGTATATTAGTATGTAGAGTCTCTACTTTAAAGAGTCCTCTCCTGCTGATGTTCAGGTGTATATCAGTATGTAGTGTCTCTACTTCAAAGAGTCCTCTCCTGCTGATGTTCAGGTGTATATAAGTATGTAGTGTCTCTACTTTAAAGAGTCCTCTCCTGCTGATGTTCAGGTGTATATCAGTATGTAGTGTCTCTACTTTAAAGAGTCCTCTCCTGCTGATGTTCAGGTGTATATCAGTATGTAGTGTCTCTACTTTAAACAGTCCTCTCCTGCTGATGTTCAGGTGTATATCAGTATGTAGTGTCTCTACTTTAAAGAGTCCTCTCCTGCTGATGTCCAGGTGTATATCAGTGTGTAGTGTCTCTACTTCAAAGAGTCCTCTCCTGCTGATGTTCAGGTGTATATCAGTATGTAGAGTCTCTACTTTAAAGAGTCCTCTCCTGCTGATGTTCAGGTGTATATCAGTATGTAGTGTCTCTACTTTAAAGAGTCCTCTCCTGCTGATGTCCAGGTGTATATCAGTGTGTAGTGTCTCCACTTTAAAGAGTCCTCTCCTGCTGATGTCCAGGTGTATATCAGTGTGTAGTGTCTCTACTTTAAAGAGTCCTCTCCTGCTGATGTCCAGGTGTATATCAGTATGTAGTGTCTCTACTTTAAAGAGTCCTCTCCTGCTGATGTCCAGGTGTATATCAGTATGTAGTCTCTACTTTAAAGAGTCCTCTCCTGCTGATGTCCAGGTGTATATCAGTATGTAGTGTCTCTACTTTAAAGAGTCCTCTCCTGCTGATGTCCAGGTGTATATCAGTGTGTAGTGTCTCTACTTTAAAGAGTCCTCTCCTGCTGATGTCCAGGTGTATATCAGTGTGTAGTGTCTCTACTTTAAAGAGTCCTCTCCTGCTGATGTCCAGGTGTATATCAGTATGTAGTGTCTCTACTTTAAAGAGTCCTCTCCTGCTGATGTCCAGGTGTATATCAGTATGTAGTCTCTACTTTAAAGAGTGCTCTCCTGCTGATGTCCAGGTGTATATCAGTATGTAGTGTCTCTACTTTAAAGAGTCCTCTCCTGCTGATGTCCAGGTGTATATCAGTATGTAGTGTCTCTACTTTAAAGAGTCCTCTCCTGCTGATGTTCAGGTGTATATCAGTATGTAGTGTCTCTACTTTAAAGAGTCCTCTACTGCTGATGTTCAGGTGTATATCAGTATGTTGTGTCTCTACTTTAAAGAGTCCTCTCCTGCTCATCTTCAGGTGTATATCAGTATGTAGTGTCTCTACTTTAAAGAGTACTCTCCTGCTGATGTCCAGGTGTATATTAGTATGTAGAGTCTCTACTTTAAAGAGTCCTCTCCTGCTGATGTTCAGGTGTATATCAGTATGTAGTGTCTCTACTTCAAAGAGTCCTCTCCTGCTGATGTTCAGGTGTATATCAGTATGTAGTGTCTCTACTTTAAAGAGTCCTCTCCTGCTGATGTTCAGGTGTATATCAGTATGTAGTGTCTCTACTTTAAAGAGTCCTCTCCCGCTGATGTTCAGGTGTATATCAGTATGTAGTGTCTCTACTTTAAAGAGTCCTCTCCTGCTGATGTTCAGGTGTATATCAGTATGTAGTGTCTCTACTTTAAAGAGTCCTCTCCTGCTGATGTCCAGGTGTATATCAGTGTGTAGTGTCTCTACTTCAAAGAGTCCTCTCCTGCTGATGTTCAGGTGTATATCAGTATGTAGAGTCTCTACTTTAAAGAGTCCTCTACTGCTGATGTTCAGGTGTATATCAGTATGTAGTGTCTCTACTTTAAAGAGTCCTCTCCTGCTGATGTCCAGGTGTATATCAGTGTGTAGTGTCTCTACTTTAAAGAGTCCTCTCCTGCTGATGTCCAGGTGTATATCAGTTTGTAGTGTCTCTACTTTAAAGAGTCCTCTCCTGCTGATGTCCAGGTGTATATCAGTATGTAGTGTCTCTACTTTAAAGAGTCCTCTCCTGCTGATGTCCAGGTGTATATCATTATGTAGTGTCTCTACTTTAAAGAGTCCTCTCCTGCTGATGTCCAGGTGTATATCAGTATGTAGTGTCTCTACTTTAAAGAGTCCTCTCCTGCTGATGTCCAGGTGTATATCATTATGTAGAGTCTCTACTTTAAAGAGTCCTCTACTGCTGATGTTCAGGTGTATATCAGTATGTAGTGTCTCTACTTTAAAGAGTCCTCTCCTGCTGATGTCCAGGTGTATATCAGTGTGTAGTGTCTCTACTTTAAAGAGTCCTCTCCTGCTGATGTCCAGGTGTATATCAGTGTGTAGTGTCTCTACTTTAAAGAGTCCTCTCCTGCTGATGTCCAGGTGTATATCAGTATGTAGTCTCTACTTTAAAGAGTCCTCTCCTGCTGATGTCCAGGTGTATATCAGTATGTAGTGTCTCTACTTTAAAGAGTCCTCTCCTGCTGATGTCCAGGTGTATATCAGTGTGTAGTGTCTCTACTTTAAAGAGTCCTCTCCTGCTGATGTCCAGGTGTATATCAGTGTGTAGTGTCTCTACTTTAAAGAGTCCTCTCCTGCTGATGTCCAGGTGTATATCAGTGTGTAGTTTCTCTACTTTAAAGAGTCCTCTCCTGCTGATGTCCAGGTGTATATCAGTGTGTAGTGTCTCTACTTTAAAGAGTCCTCTCCTGCTGATGTCCAGGTGTATATCAGTATGTAGTGTCTCTACTTTAAAGAGTCCTCTCCTGCTGATGTCCAGGTGTATATCAGTATGTAGTCTCTACTTTAAAGAGTCCTCTCCTGCTGATGTCCAGGTGTATATCAGTATGTAGTGTCTCTACTTTAAAGAGTCCTCTCCTGCTGATGTCCAGGTGTATATCAGTATGTAGTGTCTCTACTTTAAAGAGTCCTCTCCTGCTGATGTCCAGGTGTATATCAGTATGTAGTGTCTCTACTTTAAAGAGTCCTCTCCTGCTGATGTCCAGGTGTATATCAGTGTGTAGTGTCTCTACTTTAAAGAGTCCTCTCCTGCTGATGTCCAGGTGTATATCAGTATGTAGTGTCTCTACTTTAAAGAGTCCTCTCCTGCTGATGTCCAGGTGTATATCAGTATGTAGTGTCTCTACTTTAAAGAGTCCTCTCCTGCTGATGTCCAGGTGTATATCAGTATGTAGTGTCTCTACTTTAAAGAGTCCTCTCCTGCTGATGTCCAGGTGTATATCAGTGTGTAGTGTCTCTACTTTAAAGAGTCCTCTCCTGCTGATGTCCAGGTGTATATCAGTGTGTAGTGTCTCTACTTTAAAGAGTCCTCTCCTGCTGATGTTCAGGTGTATATCAGTATGTAGTGTCTCTACTTTAAAGAGTCCTCTCCTGCTGATGTCCAGGTGTATATCAGTATGTAGTGTCTCTACTTTAAAGAGTCCCCTCCTGCTGATGTCCAGGTGTATATCAGTATGTAGTGTCTCTACTTTAAAGAGTCCCCTCCTGCTGATGTCCAGGTGTATATCAGTATGTAGTGTCTCTACTTTAAAGAGTCCTCTCCTGCTGATGTTCAGGTGTATATCAGTATGTAGTGTCTCTACTTTAAAGAGTCCCCTCCTGCTGATGTCCAGGTGTATATCAGTATGTAGTGTCTCTACTTTAAAGAGTCCTCTCCTGCTGATGTCCAGGTGTATATCAGTATGTAGTGTCTCTACTTTAAAGAGTCCTCTCCTGCTGATGTCCAGGTGTATATCAGTATGTAGTGTCTCTACTTTAAAGAGTCCTCTCCTGCTGATGTCCAGGTGTATATCAGTAGGTAGTGTCTCTACTTTAAAGAGTCCTCTCCTGCTGATGTTCAGGTTTATATCAGTATGTAGTGTCTCTACTTTAAAGAGTCCTCTCCTGCTGATGTCCAGGTGTATATCAGTATGTAGTGTCTCTACTTTAAAGAGTTTAAAGAGTCCTCTCCAGCTGTTTATGTTACTGTAGTCAGTTCAGTAAAGTCATACTTGTGAAAGGAGTGGATTGTTTCATAAATGCTGAACAAACAAAGACATTCAGGAGAAGAAGTTGAACCGGTCCCATGCTGACGCACATAGATGGACCCTCGCTGCATCACATTAGTAAAAAGTAAAACATATTAAATGTATTGATTGTGTATTATTGATAATATTGATTATTGATATATATTATTTTATTAATAGTTATTTTATATATTCAGAAAGAAATGGTTAAAATTCAAGACATTCATTTTCTAAAAACACGAAAGACTTGTAAGTAAAAACACCTTGGTGTAGGAGTACTCAGTTACCAGTCAAAGTATTGCATTACGCCCCATTTCAAAATATGACTATATATTATTGCAGTATAAATATTTGAGAACATACTGCCTGTGTCACGATACTTTGGGGTTATATGTACTCTTGTATCAGTAGCCCACTAATTTACCTCATGTTTTAGCTATCTCATCTACTTCTTGGCTACATGTTACGTGCTGTAGTGGGTGCTTGTGTGTGTGTGTGTGTGTGTGTGTGTGTGTGTGTGTGTGTGTGTGTGTGTGTGTGTGTGTGTGTGTGTGTGTGTGTGTGTGTGTGTGTGTGTGTGTGTGTGTGTGTGTGTGTGTGTGTGTGTGTGTGTGTGTGTGTGTGTGTGTGTGTGTGTGTGTGTGCCTGATTGTCTCCCTCCAGGTGCAGCCTCTCCCTCAGGTGCTCCCAATCCCCAACCTCCATAAAGGACCTGAGGAAGGCTGCAGTCTCTCTCGTCCTTCTCCTGTGAGCTGCATGGATGGCAGTGGATGATCTGTGCAGCAGTGTAGTGTTCTTCTTCTTGTTGTCTACGTGAGAAGTGCAACTTGTAGAAGTTCTGAGTAGTGTTATGGTTTACTGTTGTTGCTTTCTTTTATGTGAAAGTTTTTTTGGTTTTGTTGTAAGTTTGCAAATTGGCTGGTGAGCCTCCTTTTCTTTTCTTTATTAAAAGACCATCTTGTGGCTTCAGAAATCAGTTTTCTCTCTCCCGGTTATTTTATATTTTGCTACTTCCCTTTGTACAGGAGGGAACGTAACACTACATAACAGCTGAATCCTATCAGTTAAAATCCAATAAAAGTGACATACAGCGTTAGAAGAAGTAAAGAAATCAAAGCTTACCTGTTTTTTGTGTGCAGTGCGCGAGCCAGAAACACAACGGAACTATCTGAGCGCAGATCTGAATGCAGGACACACCTCTTCTACCTGTGTGTGTCTATTCCTGTATTTCCCCCTTTGTGAGGACCAACCTCCACTTCAGGTCTTTTTAGGAGACTTTCAATTAAAAAAAATGTCATTACATTTAAATTCATTTAAAATATATTTTGTAATGAAAATGCCCTAAATACAAAAAAAATACAATTATTTATATTCAAGACAATACATTAAAAAAGTTATAATAACACTTAAAACAAATATTTTGGAAACTAATTTCACATTTTTAGGAATGTATTTAATTTCTTTTTTAAATATGAAAATGTTTGGGAAATGTAAGAACAATATGTAGCCTGTCATTACTTACTTTTTTACATCTTTTAATTTGTATTTTTGTAAAGTGCTGTATTCCATTTATGAATCACTGTATGTTAATAGCTCCGTGACGTCAGCAGAGCGTCAGTGACACGAACTGAATTAAACTAGAGAGAGAGGGAGGGAGAAAAAGGGAGAGAGAGCATCAGTGTTATTCTGCATCACACACAGAGAGAGAGAAGCTCATCACACACCACAACCAGCGGCTTGTTTTCAGGTAAGAACACCTTCAGCTGCGGGATTTAACACACATTTAATCTTTATTATCCTGAGAATAAGTGTGTGTTCTTGAAATGTGTGTGTGTGTGTGTGTGTGTGTTGATTCGTGTTAAAGATGGAGAGATGCTGAGAGGGGGGCGCTGTTCAAAACAACAGCTGCTTTGCATCCATTACAAGCTGCATTTATGACATTTATATAAACCATTTTGAAACGTGTATTATGTGTAAACGCGTTACCGTAACGTGTGTTTTGGTGCGTGTGCGCGTGTTTTCATTGTGCGTCCGCGGGGCGTTTTTTCCTCCCATCCTGCCCTTAACTACGCACATTGGCACAAACCACAAACACGGTTTCTAAACATCGATATGTATTCCATGTATTCGCTTCTTAATCATTGCGTGTGTGTGTGTGTGTGTGCAGAATAAGGTGTGTGTGATTGGTCGTGTTTTTTGCATGGTGCATGTTCAGTGTTTGTGGTGGTGTTTTAAAATGGAGGCTGGAGGAGGAGGAGGAGGAGGATGCTGGCCTTCCTCCGCACATCACATGGAGACCCTTAAAAGCATCCGAAATACACATAAAAAGACAATGAATCATTCTTTTGTTCTGCTGTGACTGATGGTGCTTCGTTTAAAATACGCTTATTCTCGGTTATTACGGTCGTGTTCATGCCCAGTATTCCCACTGGGACTCAATGTGAGAGATGCTGCTTTAGAAAATACCCGTAATGGGTGAAATTGACTAATACTGCAATTTAAACACATACATGCATCATAAATTGTACTTATAAGTCTTATAAGTAAGCTAGTATAATTGATGCTTAACGTTAAATGTATAATTCCCATGCAGCCAAATGTTTGTTTTTAGCTGTTATACTATTATAATATATTAGATAAGGCTGCACAATTAATGTATATTTTATTTAAAGCCCAACATGGTGTAGTGCAATATTCAAATAGCAGGAAGCACAATATTCTTTTAAGGCTTAATAATGTGTTAAAATGCCATATTGATAGTGATATGAAGATATTCTGTTCTATAAATAAATGTTGAAAGACTTAATGAAACATATTTGTTTGGTACAGATCATTTTACAAGATCACACCTTGATCATTATAAAATATTTTAGTCATTTTATCAGATTTGAAAGTAATTGTCCTCAAAAATCCTGTAAGAGTCGGACTTTACTGTGTGTGTGTGTGTGTGTGTGTGTGTGTGTGTGTGTGTGTGTGTGTGTGTGTGTGTGTGTGTGTGTGTGTGTGTGTGTGTGTGTGTGTGTGTGTGTGTGTGTGTGTGTGTGTGTGTGTGTGTGTGTGTGTGTGTGTGTGTGTGTGTGTGTGTGTCCAGGCAGCGACTACATTTCATAAATCCCATTACAGATAAAGAATAATATTACATGACGTTTCAGAGCGTCTGGATTCTCCCTGAGAAAATCACGAGTTGTTTTCATGCAACTTTATCATTTTGTGATCTCACAATAACACGACATTTTGTGTTGTGACCAGAAAGTATCTTCTCTGAGGTGAGGAGAAACACATTTACTAAACCAAATATGTTTACATCATGCATTAAAAGGTACATTTCCATCGACAAAATGTACATTTTAAGGCAAAGTCAAAGAAAGTGTCTTCCAAAAACACAAGGACACACGATGCAACAGAGACACATTATACATGACATTTAAATACAACTTAAAACAGTCGTTAAAAAGCAGAGAAATAGGAATTAAAAGTCAAATATAATCTTTCCTTCAGTCCAGATGTGTGGATGTCTGATAGCAACGGTTAGCTTAGCATTCAGATGACTTTATGCTCCAAGACATTTACATACACAATGGATATTTCAACCCGGAGAGACGTGATGTATGGAATACATATTTATTGTTACACGTCATATGAATCAAATGATTGTCATGAGGGCGGTGGTGGCGAAGTCGATAGGGACTTGGCTTGGCAACTGGAAGGTCACCAGTTCAAGTCCCGGCAAGACCAAGTGCTACCGAGGTGTCCCTGAGCAAGGCACCGTTCCCCACTGCTCCTAACACTAGGATGGGTCAAATGCAGAGAAACTATTTCCCCACGAGGGATTAATAAAAGTCCATTTTATGATAATACAACAGGAGGATGGAATGGTGTTTGGCGATTAGGCCCCGGTTTGCAGGATGCTCATTCAGGAGGGAAAGAACCGATGAAATCCCCGGGGTCTAGACGCTGGTGGTGGTGATAGGTAGGTGGGACCGGTCTGAAGGAGGAAGGGTTAGCTCTGTCCTGGAGGAGACGGGAGGAGAGAGGGGTGGAGGAGGGTTGCGTGTGGTCACCTGGAATGACAACTGACGGGGAGGAAGAGCAGGCATTTAAGGAATTTAACGTGTGCAGCAATTGGCTGCTGAGGGGTGACGCCCTCATGTTTAATGAGGGGGGAGGGAGCAATAGAGTGACGTGTAAGTGACTCATTGTTAGGTCTTCCTTATTCAACTTGCGCTAAAGCTTTCATTTGTCTGCACATCGTACAGTTTGTACACAATACTCAAAACTGAAATGATTTCATCCTAAAGTCATTAATGTTTGTTAATCTGTAAGCGCCTGTATATATATATACACTTTGATTTGTTTAAGAACAGGTGATGGTGTGTGTGTGTGTGTGTGTGTGTGTGTGTGTGTGTGTGTGTGTGTGTGTGTGGACATGTTTCTGCGTTGCTAAGAGCTAGTTTAGATTGAAATATAATGTCTAAGCAACCCTTACAGATTAACATTTGTATTGAAACTATTAGCTCATACATAAGATAAGATAAGACAGAGCTTTATTGTCTCCCTTTGGAGAAATGAGTCTTGGGCATCGAGATAATACACATAAACATCAACGCTTTACTCTGGTTTGCAAGTGAAGGAATTACAACATATTTGGTACGTTGATTTATAAAGCACATTTCCAGAGAGCAATTCAAAGTGCTTTCCATCCACGTTAACACTTGAGACCAAAGGAAGGAACACAATGTGATGGAATAAAAGAGATACAGAACAGTTTAAAACAACTTTGTAAATACAGTAGGTGCTAAAACAAGTTAAAAGACTTCTGGGTGAGCAGCTGAACAACGTGGTGTTGTCAGCCTCGACTTAAAGAACTCAGTTAGTGAAGACTCAGGTTTTGTGGAAGTGTGTTCCATTTGTAGGGAGCATACAAACTAAGGGAAGGAATGAAGTAACTATCATCCGTAAGTATTCTCCTATTCATTTGTGAGTCTGTAAAAAGGACCAGAGCTCGCTGACAGTCTGCAGTGTGGTTAACGCTTTATTAAATCAGCTGCTGGTCGCTCTTCCTCTGTTGGTTTCAGGAGATCCATACTTTCTTTATGGGCCAGGCGTTTCTTGAGAGTCTCGGTGCTTCAAAACGTATTCACCTCCATGTGACAAAATATTCTGGCAAATCTCACAAAAACTCGGAGGGACTCGCCGTCCTCCGTCTACACCCATAAGTAAACTGTTGATTGATTGACATCTGACGCAGCTAATGGTGATAGCTTGTTTTTGACAGTTTCTTTCAGTTGCTAACACACTATGGCCGTATCCATGATCCGTGTATCCATCATTTCCTGGGGCCTCATTTATAACGCCGTGCGTAGGATTCACGTGGGAAGGTTGCTTACGTAGTAGAAATCCAAAAAATAGGTACAGAAATGTTCCGACATTTTCCGATTCACCAAACATTGCGTACCGGCGAGGAAAGTGCGTACAGCACTTCCTACGCCGGTTTCCCTTTATAAATCACAACCGACTCGAAATGCGGTGCAGCTTTTGCGGGCTTCACGTAACGCCCATATGTGCCTATAAATAGTCAAAGAAACGCCCATTCATTCATTTTTGACTGACTGCATGAAGAAGATCGCAGGAAATGACGACAGAACAGCTAAAAAAGACGTCTCACACCGTGTCAGATTTTGGTTATTTTGGGGAGGTGGAGATAAATCATATTGTTTGGTGGATGCAGTTTGAACCAGAGTAGCAGCATGGAGGTCGGATCGTCACCAACATAAATAAACAAGTGGTCCGAAAAAGGTTCATGACAAAAACAATACACAGCCTTCCTCAGGCAGTGTGTTTGCACCGGGGACAGGAGACGCCTCCTTGATGAGAGACTGTAAGAGATGATCGGGGAATCCCTCCGGAGGGGAGTCATGACGACTGGATCTGAATTATGTGTTTGTATTTGGTGGTTTGTGTCCCAGCTGTCGATCAGCTGTGCGCAGCGTCTCCACTGCAGCAACTCTATCCACCAGTTAAAGGAAATACAACTAATGTGTTGTGTTATATTAGCTGTACAGTTTACCACATATGGTGTTCTTAGCTTCCAGACCTCCTGTGTTTTACGAGCGACTTATCAAGTCTTAGCAAACGGCATAAAACATGTTTAAACATGGTAGTATATAAAACCATGCTCGTACAACCTAGAAATGCAAAACCGCATCATTTATGAGAAAACATTTCATAACATTAACACAACATGTTCGAGGTGGTTTTAAATAACATATCCGTATTTATTTATTTCTCCAGGTGATGTGTTTGTGTGTTTCTGAGGAGTCTCAAACAGGCGTTTGTTTAATCATTTTAAGATCAGCTTTAATCAATGTTTGAAAATGAATTCTTCATATATGATAAATGAGAGGTAACATTTTGTTTATGGTATTATTTCCACATATTTCTCTCCATTCTTTCTTCTGTCAACGGTGTCGCAGTTTCTCGTCTCTCCCGTTTTTGTGCTTAGTGCGTACGCATGGGTTAGAGTTTGCGTGGAGGACCGCACGTTTTCCCGTCAAGTTAGTATTTTATAAATCGCAAACATTGCGTAGAAACTGGCGTACGCCTTTTTTTTTTGCGTATATCCCTTTATAAATGAGGCCCCTGGTCTTCTCTAAAGAAGAGGGACCAATGGAAACGTTGTCATGTTGCCGTTGTTCAGCATGGAAACATTCATTAGCTAACAATGACATTATTGTTCTATTAATATAAAGGGAGGTCACATAAAGCACAATTCTTTTTATCACACACTCAAAGAGAAAAACATCAGCTCAAATCTCCAACACTCTCAGTGCTTCTCAAAGCGCCCCCTAGTGGTCCGTGAGTATATTGGTACAATTTCACATTTGAAATAAATAAATGTATTTAAGTTTTTCGCACTCTCGCGGGAATATCTCCGCAATGGAACGAGCTTAAGTTTCACTTTCGATTGCATGATATAGCCCAGATAAACACCTTCATCACACATGTGGCCACTTGTTTGTACCATTTTCAGGCGATTTGTAAAAAACGATGTGTTTTTTATATTTGTGGAGTTAGGTGGTCCGCGAGTGTTTTTTTATTGGTTAAGTGGTCCTTGGTATGAAAAAGTTTGAGAAACACTGCTCTAACACATGTTCAGCTCTGCACCCAAGCAATTAGCAATTGAAAAAACTGTAAACACCTTTGGAGAAAAGCAACAGGCAAATGCAGGACATCGGGTAAATGCTGTGAACACCTGGTCACCCTCAGTCCACGTTTTAGAGTTGTTGTCACAGATGAAGTCCTGATTGAGGACCTGTGTCCGTTTGTTATGTTGTTTTACTGAGAGGTTATTAAACGTGTAATACTCTCAGTTTTGTAAACCACAGACCTGGTGTTAAAGCTCCTTAGTCTCCAGAGTAAGTCGACATGCTGCCTTTCTTGGAGATGTAATCAACATTGTCTGTTATTTTTCCCAGATATTTGAAGGGCCTGCTGCACCTTCTGGCCCTTTGTTGCTTCCTGCATACACATCAGATAGACAGTAGCTTATTCAATATGAAACACAGAGCTGCTGTTAGGGTGGGTTTAGCAACAGCTCAGACTGTATGACCTACTAACTGTTCCGTGTGTGTGTGTGTGTGTGTGTGTGTGTGTGTGTGTGTGTGTGTGTGTGTGTGTGTGTGTGTGTGTGTGTGTGTGTGTGTGTGTGTGTGTGTGTGTGTGTGTGTGTGTGTGTGTGTGTGTGTGTGTGTGTGTGTGTGTGTGTGTGTCACTGGGTTCTTTTACGAGCTTAATGCAGTTTAAAGCCTTTCTCTCGGATAATATCAGTTAAAACTAAGATTTTCCATTTCACAAAAGCGTGATTTCCTCCTTTCTTTGTGCACTGGAAACTTTCCCAAGGAGTCAGCTTTTAATATCCAATGCTGATGGTCAGTGCGAATGCAAGGAGGACTAAACCTGGTGTTTAGCACACACTCTGGTTCAATTAGTTATTTCCAGAGGTGGGAAGTAGTGGAGAACAAATACTTTGTTACTGTACTTAAGTACATCTTTCTGGTATCAGTACTTTACTCAACTACTTATTTTTCTGACAACTTTTTACTTTGACTTCTTACATGCAGGTATTTGTGTTCAACATGTAAGAAGTAGAAAGTACAGGTATTTGGGTTTAACATGTGAGAAGTAGAAAGTACAGGTATTTGGGTTCAACATGTAAGAAGTAGAAAGTACTGGTATTTGGGTTCAACATGTAAGAAGTAGAAAGTACAGGTATTTGAGTTCAACATGTAAGAAGTAGAAAGTATAGGTATTTGTGTTCAACATGTAAGAAGTAGAAAGTACAGGTATTTGTGTTCAACATGTAAGAAGTAGAAAGTACAGGTATTTGAGTTCAACATGTAAGAAGTAGAAAGTACAGGTATTTGAGTTCAACATGTAAGAAGTAGAAAGTACAGGTATTTGGGTTCAACATGTAAGAAGTAGAAAGTACAGGTATTTGAGTTCAACATGTAAGAAGTAGAAAGTACAGGTATTTGTGTTCAACATGTAAGAAGTAGAAAGTACAGGTATTTGTGTTCAACATGTAAGAAGTAGAAAGTACAGGTATTTGTGTTCAAAATGTAAGAAGTAGAAAGTACAGGTATTTGTGTTCAACATGTAAGAAGTAGAAAGTACAGGTATTTGAGTTAAAAGTGTAAGAAGTAGAAAGTACAGGTATTTGTGTTCAACATGTAAGAAGTAGAAAGTTCAGGTATTTGTGTTCAACATGTAAGAAGTAGAAAGTACAGGTATTTGAGTTCAACATGTAAGAAGTAGAAAGTACAGGTATTTGAGTTCAACATGTAAGAAGTAGAAAGTACAGGTATTTGAGTTCAACATGTAAGAAGTAGAAAGTACAGGTATTTGTGTTCAACATGTAAGAAGTAGAAAGTACAGGTATTTGGGTTCAACATGTAAGAAGTAGAAAGTACAGGTATTTGAGTTCAACATGTAAGAAGTAGAAAGTACAGGTATTTGTGTTCAACATGTAAGAAGTAGAAAGTACAGGTATTTGGGTTCAACATGTAAGAAGTAGAAAGTACAGGTATTTGGGTTCAACATGTAAGAAGTAGAAATTTCAGGTATTTGAGTTCAACATGTAAGAAGTAGAAAGTACAGGTATTTGGGTTCAACATGTAAGAAGTAGAAATTTCAGGTATTTGAGTTCAACATGTAAGAAGTAGAAAGTATAGGTATTTGTGTTCAACATGTAAGAAGTAGAAAGTACAGGTATTTGAGTTCAACATGTAAGAAGTAGAAAGTACAGGTATTTGTGTTCAACATGTGAGAAGTAGAAAGTACAGGTATTTGGGTTCAACATGTAAGAAGTAGAAAGTACAGGTATTTGAGTTCAACATGTAAGAAGTAGAAAGTACAGGTATTTGTGTTCAACATGTAAGAAGTAGAAAGTACAGGTATTTGTGTTCAACATGTAAGAAGTAGAAAGTACAGGTATTTGTGTTCAACATATAAGAAGTAGAAAGTACAGGTATTTGGGTTCAACATGTAAGAAGTAGAAAGTACAGGTATTTGGGTTCAACATGTGAGAAGTAGAAAGTTCAGGTATTTGAGTTCAACATGTGAGAAGTAGAAAGTACAGGTATTTGAGTTCAACATGTAAGAAGTAGAAAGTACAGGTATTTGGGTTCAACATGTAAGAAGTAGAAAGTACAGGTATTTGAGTTCAACATGTAAGAAGTAGAAAGTACAGGTATTTGGGTTCAACATGTAAGAAGTAGAAAGTACAGGTATTTGGGTTCAACATGTAAGAAGTAGAAAGTACAGGTATTTGTGTTCAACATGTGAGAAGTAGAAAGTACAGGTATTTGGGTTCAACATGTAAGAAGTAGAAAGTACAGGTATTTGGGTTCAACATGTAAGAAGTAGAAAGTACAGGTATTTGTGTTCAACATGTAAGAAGTAGAAAGTACAGGTATTTGAGTTCAACATGTAAGAAGTAGGAAGTACAGGTATTTGGGTTCAACATGCAAGAAGTAGAAAGTACAGGTATTTGAGTTCAACATGTAAGAAGTAGAAAGTACAGGTATTTGAGTTCAACATGTAAGAAGTAGAAAGCACAGGTATTTGGGTTCAACATGTAAGAAGTAGAAAGTACAGGTATTTGAGTTCAACATGTAAGAAGTAGAAAGTACAGGTATTTGGGTTCAACATGTAAGAAGTAGAAAGTACAGGTATTTGGGTTCAACATGTAAGAAGTAGAAAGTACAGGTATTTGGGTTCAAAATGTAAGAAGTAGAAAGTAAAGGTATTTGTGTTCAACATGTGAGAAGTAGAAAGTACAGGTATTTGTGTTCAACATATAAGAAGTAGAAAGTACAGGTATTTGGGTTCAACATGTAAGAAGTAGAAAGTACAGGTATTTGGGTTCAACATGTGAGAAGTAGAAAGTTCAGGTATTTGAGTTCAACATGTGAGAAGTAGAAAGTACAGGTATTTGAGTTCAACATGTAAGAAGTAGAAAGTACAGGTATTTGTGTTCAACATGTGAGAAGTAGAAAGTACTGGTATTTGAGTTCAACATGTAAGAAGTAGAAAGTACAGGTATTTGTGTTCAACATGTAAGAAGTAGAAAGTTCAGGTATTTGGGTTCAACATGTAAGAAGTAGGAAGTACAGGTATTTGGGTTCAACATGTAAGAAGTAGAAAGTACAGGTATTTGTGTTCAACATGTGAGAAGTAGAAAGTACAGGTATTTGGGTTCAACATGTAAGAAGTAGAAAGTACAGGTATTTGTGTTCAACATGTAAGAAGTAGAAAGTACAGGTATTTGAGTTCAACATGTAAGAAGTAGAAAGTACAGGTATTTGTGTTCAACATGTAAGAAGTAGAAAGTACAGGTATTTGAGTTCAACATGTAAGAAGTAGAAAGTACAGGTATTTGTGTTCAACATGTAAGAAGTAGAAAGTACAGGTATTTGTGTTCAACATGTAAGAAGTAGAAAGTACAGGTATTTGAGTTCAACATGTAAGAAGTAGAAAGTACAGGTATTTGTGTTCAACATGTAAGAAGTAGAAAGTACAGGTATTTGTGTTCAACATGTAAGAAGTAGAAAGTACAGGTATTTGTGTTCAACATGTAAGAAGTAGAAAGTACAGGTATTTGAGTTCAACATGTAAGAAGTAGAAAGTACAGGTATTTGTGTTCAACATGTAAGAAGTCAAAGTAAAAAGTCGTCAGAGAAAGAAGTAGTGGAGTAAAGTACTGATACCAAAAACATGTACTTAAGTACAGTAACAAAGTATTTGTACTCCAATACTTCCCACCTCTGATTAAAAGTGTCCTTGTTCTTCTTCTCTCTCTTCAGGCCATCATGACTAAAGAGGAGAATCTGGAGGTGCAGGAAAAGGAAACGCACGACCGCGAAGAGCAGGAGGAAGGAAAGGTCAACAAAGAGGAAGAGGAAGCGCTGACCGAGGAGGAGGAAGAGGAGGAAGAGGAGTATGAGCTAGGAGAGCAGAGGGAGCTGGAGGAGAGGGCTGGGGTTGATGAAGAGGAGGAGGAAGAGCCAGAGGAGAGAGAGGAGGAGAGAGAGGAGGAGGTTCCAGCTGGTGATGAAGAGCGTGAAGTGGAGCCCGAGCCTCTGTCCGTGTCTCAGTTTCAGAGTCCGGTTCACGAGCCCCGCAGAAGACCCATAGTGCATCACTCCGCCCAGGCCCCGCTGCCCAAAGACTACAGTACGTCATACCGCCTTAAATACACATTGTCATACCACCTTAAATCAAGACCATCTTAAATACACATCATCTTAAATACATACTGTCTTACCACCTTAAATTAAGAACAGCTTGAATATATACTGTCATACCACCTTAAATACACATCATCTTGAATACTGTCATACCATCTTAAATACACATCATCTTAGATATAGACTGTCATACTACCTTAAATATATACTGTCATACCACCTTAAATACACATCATCTTAGATATAGACTGTCATACCACCTTAAATACACATCATCTTAGATATATACTGTCATACCACCTTAAATACACATCATCTTAGATATATACTGTCATACCACCTTAAATGTATACTGTCATACCACCTTAAATATACATCATCTTAGATATATACTG
The DNA here is from genome assembly GCA_028583405.1 of Pogonophryne albipinna. NCBI lineage: Eukaryota > Metazoa > Chordata > Actinopteri > Perciformes > Artedidraconidae > Pogonophryne > Pogonophryne albipinna. The sequence continues at coordinate 3,581,641 of CM053252.1, forward strand.
TCATACCACCTTAAATATACATCATCTTAAATACATACTCTCCAGGTATCCTTTACCTGAGGACTAAATACACACATTCATACCACCTAAAATAAATGTTGTCATACCACCTTAAGAATATACCATCATACCACATTTAATACAAACTTTAATAGCACCTTAAAGATCAAATATGTAACATTTCCACACGTTTAAAAACGATTAAACCCTGGCTAAATCATCAGTAATTCACTTCAGTTATATATTGTAGACTATGGCTTTGGTCAGTTCAGAGTTCGGCCTTGAATTAGCATAAAACAGCTTCAAAACCCTTAAAACACACACACACACACGCAAGCACACACACATACATGTATACATCACTTCAGGGGACATTACATTGACTTACATGCATTTCCTGGAGACTTATCCTAACCTTAACCATAACCAACACATGCCTAACCCTTAACCTTACCCTAACGCAGCGTCCACACGGCGGAGTGCATTGAAGCTTGCCGGTGAGCGTGTCTGAAACTCGACCAACAACCAATCACATGAATCTCCCGCCCCGGACACACAAGCACGCGGTTTGATTGGCTAGAGCTTGTACTGGCATATGATTTGATTGGCTAACGCTTCCGCTGAAGCTTCAAAAGTTGAACATTGCTCAACTTTTGAAGCGAGCGACGCGAGCAAAGCGAAGAGACGGAACCACAATGCAGTTCGGCAAAGCGTGACGTCACCCCATTCAAAGTGAAGGGCAGAAGCGTTGAAGCTTCGGCGCACGCCACCGTGTGGACGGGCCGTAACCAAGTCTTCACCCTAAAATTAATGATTCCCATGATGTCCCCATAAGGGAGGCAAGTCCCCACACGTGACTGTGTAAACAGATTTAGGTCCCCACAAGGATAGTAATGCTAGGCCACACACACACACACACACACACACATGCACACACACACACGCGCACACACACACACACACACACACACACACACACACACACACACACAGAGAAGCATAACATGATAATGAAACTGAGTCACAGTCTGTATTCGAGACGGCGTTGATTGATCAGAAGCTTTTAAAAATCTCTGCATTGACTTCTGTTTGGAGGACAGGCTCTTTGATATTCCTCTCACACACTCAGCTCCATTGTCCAGCAGACACACACTCTCCTGTCTGCATGTTTAACTGGGAGTTTTTACACAAACTCACTTACTAATATTATAAGGTGAAGATATCTGATGCCATCAAACTGCATCTTCCTAAAACCTGTTTCCTAGTGATGTCACTATGTTGTGGAAGTAAACAAAAACCTATAACACTACAGGAAAATTACATGAATGCATACAAAGAACATAATATCTGTTTTTTGTTAATACTGCACATATTTTATTCCATTCTATTTCTATGTAAATACTGCTATAGTTATTTCATGTTGGTAATGTATTTGTAAGAAGGGGCATTTCAAATGAGATGTTCTTCTCCCTGCTCCTTTCCACCATGCGCTATAAACAAACAAATAAATCAACCAGTATAAGTGAACATGTTTTGTTTTAAAATAACTGCCATGTGTGGAATAAACACATTTTCCCCTCGTCTCGTCTTCAGGCTTCACCTTCTTCGACCCGAACGACCCGGACTGTCTGGAGATCCTGATGGATCCTCGGACCTCCATCCCTGAGCTGTTTGCCATCGTGAGGCAGTGGGTTCCTCAAGTTCAGCACAAGATCGACATCATCGGGAACGAGGTGAGCTGTTGGGAAAACACTGAGTGTCCTCCTCCAACATGAGAGCAACGTGACATCAAAGGTATCCCGACTGTAGCTGAGAACATGACAGGATGTGTGATTACCTAGAAGAGCATCAGGACTGTTCCTGACTACTTCCATTCTGGAGAGGATCACAAATACATGGATCCCCAGACTGAAGCTCAAGCCGGGACCAGGGAGATTTAAAAATGAACAATTGAGAATTTTTCCAAAAATTGAGAGTTTTGAGAGAAATTGAGAATTTTTTGAAAAAGTCAGAATTTTTTGATTTTTAGAAAAAAGCCAACATTTTGAGAAAAAGCTCAGTATTTTGTAGAGGACACTGTTCAGGAACTAATGCTCTGTGTGTGATGACTACTTCCACTCTGGAGAGGATCATAAGATCCTGAGATTGAAGCTCAAGCCGGGGACCAGTGAGATTTTTCTACTTTTTATAAACTATTTTTCTTAGTTTATAACAAATCTTATTACGTGTCACACGGATCCCCCCTTTTCTGTTTTTGTTTGTCTCTTTACGTATTTTCTTAATTTTGTCGTTATTCTCTGTCAAAGCGTCTTTGAGTTTTTAGAAAAGCGCCAAGTGTCATTTATTACTATTATTATTATGAAGTATTAACTAGTGGGAATTATTTTGATTTGATTAGATCTACTTCCAACGCACACACACACATACCATGTATACAACACTTCAGGGGACATTACATTGACTTACATGCATTTCCTGGAGACTTATCCTAACTTTAACCATAACCAACACATGCCTAACCCTAACCCTAACCAAGTCTTCACCCTAAAATTAATGATTCCCCTTATGGGGACCTCCAATTTGTCCCCATAAGGGAGGCGAGTCCCCACACGTGACTGTGCAAACAGATTTAGGTCCCCACAAGTATATTAATGCTAGGCCACACACGCGCACACACACACACACATACACACACACACACACACACACACACACACACACACACACACACACACACACACACACACACACACACACACACACACACACAAACACACACATGGCAGCTTAACAATAAGTACATTTAACCATGAAGAAACAGATGCAGATCTCCATGTTTGTTATTGTTGTTGTTGTTGTTGTCTCAGATCCTGAAGCGCGGTTGCCATGTGAACGACCGAGACGGTTTGACAGACATGACGCTGCTGCACTACAGCTGCAAGGCCGGGGCGCATGGAGTCGGTGAGGAGAAGTTCAGTAGAAGTGGATCCGTGAAAGTAGACCAGAAATAAACTGATAATACCAGCAAATATAACTTATATCGTTTTCTACATTAAAAGTAATGTCTCCTCCTCCTCCTCCTCCTCCTCCTCCTCCTCCTCCTCCTCCTCTTCCTCCTCTTCCTCCTCCTCCTCAGGTGACCCCGCTGCAGCGCTGCGTCTCAGTGCTCAGCTGATCTCTCTCGGTGCTGATGTGAGTCTGAGGAGTCGTTGGACCAACATGAACGCTCTGCACTACGCTGCGTACTTTGATGTTCCAGAACTGATCCGAGTGCTGCTGAAGGCCAGCAAGCCCAGAGGTACACACACACACACACACACACACACACACACACACACACACACACACACACACACACACACACACACACACACACGCACACACACACACACACACACACGCACACGCACACACACACACACACACACTCACTTTATTGATCCCGATTTGAGCATTCTTGCTCAGTTTGATTTTATTGAAACACGAAGCCGACTGTTGAAAACTCAGTATGTTGTTGCTTCTTCTTCTGTGGTTTCTTCCACAGTGCTGAACTCCACCTGTAACGACTTCCACTACGGCACGGCTCTGCACATCGCCGCCTCCAACCTCTGCCTGGGAGCCGCGAAGTGTCTCCTGGAGCACGGAGCCAACCCCGTCCTCAGGGTGAAAACACTTCAACATGTTATTATTTATCAACATCTACCTTTTATATATATCTTGTAGCTCGATATTACTAACAAACTACGGCCCTCAGACACTCATGAAACTTGTGCTTATCATGTATTGTGCTAATTAAATGTATATGTAACAATTTACCAGTGGCGAACCGTCAGGGCCTTCAAGGTGTTCAGAGAATACCCTGGAACACTCAGATAAAACAAACAAAACATCGATTTAATAAAATGTATATAAAATGTAATAAATGAGAATGGTATCTGTGTTGTTGATCTGTAATATCACAGTGTTACGTTGATTTGTTTGTCCTTCTCGGACCATGCTCTACGCATTTCAGTGGTTTTGTGTTAGAAAAGAAAGCAACCAATCAGATCTTGTTCTGGGTCTCTGGGTAGAATATCCTTCAACAAGGTATTCTACATCCTTGATCGAATGCCCTGGCCGTTGCACTGAATGAGAGCGTACGTTTGGACTGACAGTTTGATCAACCAATCAGATATTGATTTGTAGCCAATGGGCGTGTTCTTTCAGAGTTCCCCTCGGTTCCAGGTGCTCTAGAAGGCCCGCTAGTTAACTGGCTCGAGACAGAGGATCTAATGCGACGAAGCAATTCATGCCGTTTTATTGTTTCTAACGTTGAAATGACAAGTGCAACAGGTGGAGAGGAAGTTGTTGCGGAATTGTTGTGAGTTCCCTTTTCAAGACGACAATTCAGTGAAAAGACGGACATTATAACGCCGGGGGGGGGGGGGGGGTGGGGGGGGTCTACAGAAGGTCCAGTTGTGATAGACACGGTTCGCCACTGCAATATATATATATATCACAGTATTCATGTGTGCCCACTTTTCAAATAAATTCAATTAAAGTTGGAAACATTTCAAACAAATCTTAGTTGATAAAATAACGTATTTACATAACAAGCTTTCAATCTACCCGTTCTCTCTCCTCTTTTTATAAATCTGAAGCTTCTGTTGTAAGGAATGAGCTCCGAACAGAACACATGGAACCCTCTGGAGAGCTGGGATGTAGGCTGTTGTGTTTCTTAAAGCATTATGAAGCTTCATTTACGCACATTTGATTCATTTAGCTAACTTATAGCTTAACTGATAAGGCAGTATACCCTTCGTATATATTTTACGAGGTTTGGACACCCCTGCATTAATCGATCATATTTTGTGCAATAATCTGCTGAATCCACACTTTCTTCATGAATACGTCTCTGTCAGATATTAGGTGTGTTTCCATTTACCTATCTCTATGTACATTTTAAATTTGCTCATCATGTTTTGTGCAAGAATGTCCTAAATCCACACTTCTCCCCCTCTCTGCAGAACGATAAGGGCCAGGTTCCCGGAGACGTGGTCCCCGACCCGGTGGACATGAGTCTGGATAAGGCCGAGGCGGCGATGGTGGCTAAAGATCTGAAGCAGATCCTCCTGGACGCCGTGCCGCTGAGCTGCAACCTGCCCCGAGCCACGCTGCTCAACTACGACAACATCCCCGGGAACCTGATGCTCACCTCGCTGGGCCTGAAGCTGGGCGAGAGGGTGCTGCTGGAAGACATGAAGGTCAGAGGTCACACACGGGACATTAGTCTGTGCTCAAAATGTCTTTTACTGACAATATGCATGCTTCCTAGTTAACACTAAGCTGCCTTTGCCTCTTTTGCTGTAACTCATTTCCCCTCTGTGGGACGGACACAGGTCTTCTGATTCTGATTATATATAACATTCAAATGTTACAGGTATTTTAAAGCAAAAATAGAAGAAGTTTCCAAATACCGCAAAATAATCCGTTTGTGTGTATTGTGTTTGTTTCCCGGGGAAACACTCACAAGAAACCCAGGCTGTTGTTATGCCTGCTGTGACCTTAAAGGTGGGGTAGGTAGTTCCCTTCAGAAACACTTGTTGTTATATTCCATGGAATGCTCTTAACATCTCGATAGCAATGAATATCTGAAATGCTTTGACAATAAATCCATAACAAAGGTCATCAGTGGAAGCCGTGGAGCTGTAAAAAGCACGACGAATCATCTGAGCCGGTTAAAGTAACTGGATGGCCTACCTGCCTGTCAGCCTTCCATCTGTGCACAAACTTATCTCGTGCCCTCATTGGTCATGTGCGCGTTCGTGTGTGTTGGAGGAGGGGCTCTGTAAGGAAGGGGCAGATTTGTTCCGGTTGTGTATTTTCAAATTCTAGCGCACTCGAGCTGGTTTCTCCAAAATGACCCACCCCACCTTTAAGATACAGCTTGTAATTATGCCTTTACAAGCTTAAAAGTTGCATTTATCTTCTGCATTAGTTTAATATTCTAAAAACCAAGACTTTGTTTATTTGAAATCAGATGAAAACAAACTGTCACGGACCCTGCCGTGTTATCTATGATTACTATACGCTTTTCATTCCTAATGTCAGCGGGAGGGAGGGGGAGCGGCGCTGAGGAACAGCAGAGTGCGGGCTGACAGGGGTCTGTGTGGACACTCCCCTTATTGTGCGTCAGCAGAGGCTACAAGTGTCTTAGGTTCAAGTTAGACAACTAATGTCTGAGTTAGTGTTCATGACTTCATGCTTATGTCATCTTAATGGTTCATCTCAATGCACACACATTTTCCGTGCTTTCCAAAAGTTTAAATAGTTTTATTCCACTGTTAAATAACCTGTTCAATACAAACACGCCACTTGCTAACATTTCTGTTAACTGATATTTGCTTAGTGACTTTATTAGAGGATGTTCTCAGAGAGATTATAACATGTCAATGAAGGTGTGTGTGTGTGTGTGTGTGTGTGTGTGTGTGTGTGTGTGTGTGTGTGTGTGTGTGTGTGTGTGTGTGTGTGTGTGTGTGTGTGTGTGTGTGTGTGTGTGTGTGTGTGTGTTCCAAGTGAATCTGCGGCCCCCTGGTGGCCAGTATATACATGATGTGGCCCCCCTGCTCTAAATCAACCTCATTAAGGAAATATTGTCAAGTTAGGTGGAGGTCAGAGGTCACTGAGGAACACAGGATATTAGGTCTGTGCTCAACATGTATTTTACTGAGAGGAGAGACGAAAGGGAAGCTGGCATTTTAAAGTAAAAATAGGAAGTTCCCGAGGATATACAAATCAAAACGATTAAAACTATAAATATGAGTATCACAAAGTAATCTAAAAGTCACTCTAAAGCAAACATTTCCCAAATTGGGATCAATAAAGTACTTCTTATCTTATCTTATCTTAAATCAACCTCATTAAGATATTTATCCAGTGTAATAACTAATGGTTTAAACAGATAAAGGAAATAATGTGTCACTGGTATTTTAAGAAAAACAAGAAGGAAACAACCAGTTCCCAATGACATACAAATACACTGAATAAACTGAAACGTTGACTTTAATTAAATGTATTATGTCGAAAAATGTCACATAACTGTTCTAGGTTTTAATTAACAATAATATCAAGTTGAACCTAAAATATATTCATACTTTTTTATTTAACCTTCATATTGTTGCTTTCAGCTGAGCCATAGTCGCCCGCCGTGATTTAAAAAAACGTGGCATTAGCTTGAAATCGTTCAATGTGTAAGTTCCTGTTCACAGTTTGAATGTCCATCACTTAATCAGCATTCGGCTTAAATGTCCTGAAGAAAAAAGATCCATGAGTGGTGGCAGATAAAAAAAAACACTAATGCGTTAAGCGAACAAAACATATACTCAGAATACTTTTTGACTTTTTTGCGCTATTGTAACTCTGCTACGTTGCTGTTAATCGGGAGCGACATTTTCTTTACTATTCTCTCTTCACAGGTCCAGAAATACACCCAGAAAGTGTGAACAGCCCTCCAGATTGCACATGTGTTCATAGTGTACAAATCTGTGTGCACGCTGTTTTCAGAACACGTTTCACAAATGATCCACATGCAAAGTGGTGGAGGTGACAAAGTGGTGTTCCTGGTGTTCCTGGTGTGAATGATGCCTATAGAGCGGAGCAGGGATGATGTATTTCTGTAGGCCGACCAGGAAGGAAGCTGCCGGTTCCCTCGACAAAAAGCAACGGGATTTCTCCATAGGATTTTGGAATATTGTAAAAAATAATGTCTGTGGAAACGAACCTGTTTGATAAATGCACGTTTTGTTCAGCCGGATAATCTCCACATGTCTACTTTTATAATGTTCTAATCATAAATCTAATGTCCAGAAGCTAAATGCTAACGTGATGCTATAAAGGAACTACAGGCGAGTCCAGCAGCACGACTTCAACGTCACGCCGACTTCAGATCCATATTCAAACACACAGATTCTAAATGGAACGAGTTGAAGCGTTTGTTTGAACAGTCTGCAGGAGGCAGGGACTTGCTTTCAAGCAGAACAGAAACTAACTTAGAGGACTGTTCACGTGTTCGGCGTAATGACGTACAACGACCTCCACGACTTCTGTAGTCCTATTCAGCCACTTGGTAACAACCATCGTTTTTCAGACACGTCAACTCTTCAGAAATCACCAGTGGGGTCACTGCTGATGATTTAATGTCCTAGAACAAAACGTGATCCGTCTCTTCAATGTGTCTCAACCACAGACCTTAGTTCAGATACTTTCCTAAACCCTATGGAGAGATCCCATTGGCTCTGAGACGAGGGAACAGGAAGTGGAGAAATGCTGACTCACCTCTGGGTTTTTGGACGCACTGCACCGCTCTATGGTTGCTGGTGTTCCCTTCCTGCAGGAGAGAGTAATGTGGGGGTTGTTTAGTGTGATGGCTGTTTGTCCTCCACCCCCCTGTCTGAGCTCTTTATGTCCTCACTGTGTAGCTCCAGAGAGACCTGAGCAGAGACGACAGCCCGGCGAAAAACCTTCGACAGGTCGGTCAAACCGGGGCAGAAACAAAGTCTAACTCACTGACTGACTCATTTTAAGGGCTCTTATCATGCAAAATGCACTTTTTGATGTCTTTTATACATGAATTTGTGTCCCCGGTGTGTTGGGAGACTCACAAAGTGAAAAAAACCCTCTCTCTTTTCCTCCGTACCCAAATCTCTAAAAACGGGGGAACAACGGAGCTGATCCAGATCTGCGTCCGATATGACGTAATATCTGAAATGTGGACCCACGGCCCAATCAGAAACGTTGCTGTCAGAAACAATTTTGGACGTAATATGGTCTTTGTTTACATTAGCTATCATCGCTAACACTCAGAGCTAACCTGTAACTTTTTTAAGCCACGGACCCAGAATCAGCACTTTAGTAACATGGCAGAGGGAGATGAGGCTAGAATGGGTGATCAGTTTTGTATTTTGAGCAAAAGAACACTTCATAGACATGTTTTTTATACATTTGAATAGATCTGAGACCTATAATATATGCCTAAAAATAGCATGATAGGAGATCTTTAAAGGGTCCCCTATTTTTACGGAAGAGACATGAGGAAGAGGGGACACATGTTGATGTAGAAGAGACATGAAGAAGAGGGGACACATGTTGATGTAGAAGAGACATGGAGAAGAGGGGACACATGTTGATGTAGAAGAGACATGAAGAAGAGGGGACACATGTTGATGTAGAAGAGACATGAAGAAGAGGGGACACATGTTGATGTAGAAGAGACATGAAGAAGAGGGGACACATGTTGATGTAGAAGAGACATGAAGAAGAGGGGACACGTGTTGATGTAGAAGAGACATGAAGAAGAGGGGACACGTGTTGATGTAGAAGAGACATGAAGAAGAGGGGACACATGTTGATGTAGAAGAGACATGAAGAAGAGGGGACACATGTTGATGTAGAAGAGACATGAAGAAGAGGGGACACATGTTGATGTTGAAGAGACATGAAGAAGAGGGGACACATGTTGATGTAGAAGAGACATGAAGAAGAGGGGACACATGTTGATGTAGAAGAGACATGAAGAAGAGGGGACACATGTTGATGTAGAAGAGACATGAAGAAGAGGGGACACATGGTGATGTAGAAGAGACATGAAGAAGAGGGGACACATGTTGATGTAGAAGAGACATGAAGAAGAGGGGACACATGTTGATGTAGAAGAGACATGAAGAAGAGGGGACACATGTTGATGTAGAAGAGACATGAAGAAGAGGGGAAACATGTTGATGTAGAAGAGACATGAAGAAGAGGGGACACATGTTGATGTAGAAGAGACATGAAGAAGAGGGGACACATGTTGATGTAGAAGAGACATGAAGAAGAGGGGACACATGTTGATGTAGAAGAGACATGAAGAAGAGGGGACACATGTTGATGTGGAAGAGACATGAAGAAGAGGGGGGACATGTTGATGTAGAAGAGACATGAAGAAGAGGGGACACATGTTGATGTAGAAGAGACATGACAAAAGTGGATTTTGCAGAATAGGTGGCCTTTAAACAGCAGGTACGGTGTTCCTCTTGTTTCCATCCTAACTCAGGTGTTTGTGTCTCTCAGGCCGGCACTCTGAGGTTCTGCGGCACCACAGAGTTCGCCAGCGGTCAGTGGGTCGGCGTGGAGCTGGACGAGCCGGAGGGGAAGAACGACGGCAGCGTGGGGGGCGTCAGATACTTCATCTGCCCTCCAAAACTAGGTACCACTGCTTCTTCATACAGGATGATAGGATTAACAAAGATATTAACAATGCTCTATAATAACCACAGGTTGGAAGTAGTGGAGTACAAATACTTTGTTACTGTACTTAAGTACATTTTCTAGTATCAGTACTTTACTCCACTACTTGTTTTTCTTGTACTTTCTACTTCTTACATGTTGAACACAAATACCTGTACTTTCAACTTCTTACATGTTGAACTCAAATACCTGTACTTTCTACTTCTTACATGTTGAACCCAAATACCTGTACTTTCTACTTCTTACATGTTGAACTCAAATACCTGTACTTTCTACTTCTTACATGTTGAACACAAATACCTGTACTTTCAACTTCTTACATGTTGAACACAAATACCTGTACTTTCTACTTCTCACATGTTGAACTCAAATACCTGTACTTTCAACTTCTTACATGTTGAACTCAAATACCTGTACTTTCTACTTCTTACATGTTGAACCCAAATACCTGTACTTTCTACTTCTTACATGTTGAACTCAAATACCTGTACTTTCTACTTCTTACATGTTGAACTCAAATACCTGTACTTTCTACTTCTTACATGTTGAACACAAATACCTGTACTTTCTACTTCTCACATGTTGAACTCAAATACCTGTACTTTCTACTTCTTACATGTTGAACTCAAATACCTGTACTTTCTACTTCTCTCATTTCCCAAACAGCTGGTTCCTTTAGTTTGAATGTGTGTTTGGTGGCGTGATCATTATTATTTAGAGTCATTGCGTGTATCGTTACAGAATATGAATACGACCGTCTGTCCTTAGGACCCGTCACATCAGAGGGGGTCGTATTCATAACATTTGTGATATTGGGCTATATAAATAAACATTGATTGATTGATTGATGATAGGATTAACATGAATGCTGCTGCAAGACCAGGTCAAGCCGGATGACACACATTACACCAATTTAAAAATCCTTACATTGGCTCCCCACCAGTTTTAGAATTGACTTTAAGGTTCTGGTTATTACATATAGAGCCCTGCGTCAGTGGCGGTTCTAGACCAATTTGACTGGGGGGGCCACTGGGGGGCCAGTTATTTTCTGAGGGGGGCACAATAAATGCAGGACGAAAAAGAGAACTAGACAGTATGAAGTAATTGCGCATAAGAAAACAATGCAATACAGTTATTGGTATTTGTTTCAGGACACTTATTTATTTCAGATAGATCTTATAGTTATTACTGTTAGCTTCAGCTTAAGTTATAGTGCAATGTTTGCACTAACACATTTAACATTTAAAAAAAAAAAAAAAAAAAGAACTTTTCATTGTTAGGGGGGCCACAGGGGGGTCAGAGGTCAGTGTTAGGGGGCACTGGGCCCCCCTGCACCCCCTAGAACCGCCCCTTCCCTGCGTGGAAATGCACCGGAGTATATATGTGACCTTCTCCATCCTTACATCGCCAGTAGGTCCCTTAGGTCTTCAGACCAGGAACTACTGGCTGTCCCACGGTCTCGTCTACAAACTAAAGGTGGCCGTGCCTTTCAGGTGGAGCTCCAACACTGTGGACATTCTCCCTACAGTCAGTCTCTGTAGAAGCTTTTAAAAAACTACTGAAGACCCATCTTTTTACATTGGCTTATGTTCCTACTTGAGATGTGTGTGATGTGTTCTGTTCTTATGTTTGTTCCTTTCGGGACTCTGTGTTTTGTTTTTGTGTTAACCTTACATTTCTGCCTCATGTTGTGATTGTATTCATGTTTCTGTGGTCTTCATTTGCACTTTGTTAATTTGTTTTTTTTTTGCTAATATTTTCCGCTTGCAGGGATTTTTGCCCCGGTGTCGAAGATTTCCAAAGCTGTGGATCCGGCCCCGCCCTCGGTCACCTCGACGCCCCGGACCCCCCGCATGGACCTGACCTCCCGTCTGACCGGGAAGATCAAGAAGGAGAAAGGAAAGAAGGACAAAGAGAGGCAGAAAGGTATTTAAGTTAGCTAAATGTGGCAGTTTGCAGAGGTGGGAAGTAGTAGAGTACAAATACTTCGTTACTGTACTTAAGTACATGTTTCTGGTATCAGTACTTTTAACTTTGACTTCTTACATGTTGAACCCAAATACCTGTACTTTCTACTTCTCACATGTTGAACACAAATACCTTTACTTTCTACTTCTTACATGTTGAACTCAAATACCTGTACTTTCTACTTCTTACATGTTGAACTCAAATACCTGTACTTTCTACTTCTCACATGTTGAACACAAATACCTTTACTTTCTACTTCTTACATGTTGAACTCAAATACCTGTACTTTCTACTTCTTACATGTTGAACACAAATACCTTTACTTTCTACTTCTTACATGTTGAACTCAAATACCTGTACTTTCTACTTCTTACATGTTGAACCCAAATACCTGTACTTTCTACTTCTCACATGTTGAACTCAAATACCTGTACTTTCTACTTCTCTCATGTTGAACTCAAATACCTGTACTTTCTACTTCTTACATGTTGAACCCAAATACCTGTACTTTCTACTTCTTACATGTTGAACACAAATACCTGAACTTTCTACTTCTCTCATTTCCCAAACAGCTGGTTCCTTTAGTCTGAATGTGTGTTTGGTGGCGTGATCATTATTCTTTAGAGTCATTGCGTGCCTATTGATTTGAACACGATCCGTGTATCCATCATTTCCTGGTCTTCTCTAAAGAAGAGGGACCAATGGAAACGTTGTCATGTTGCCGTTGTTCAGCATGGAAACATTCATTAGCTAACAATGACATTATTGTTCTATTAATACAAAGGGAGGTCAGGTACTCTTTAAAGCAGCTGCTAGTTATGGGTACTTTTTACTGAAGTACACTTCAAAGCCTCTTTACTTTCACTTGAGTCAAGAAGTTTAGTCAGTACTTCTACTTTCACCAGAGTATCTTTAAACACGAGGATCTGTACTTCTACTTGAGTAAAGGATGTGTGTACTTTTGCCCTCTCTGTAGGTTTGTACTCACAGTATACTCACCAGTCTAATGTGAAAAGTGCTAATAGTGGATGTGTGACTTGGAGCTACTTCAGTAAATTCTGGTTAAGATAAGAATTACTTTATTGATCCCAATTTGGGAAATGTTTACGTTGCAGCAGCATAAAAAGACATGGCATCGAACAATACAAAATTAAAAGACTAGAAATAAACAATCCAAAATGTAAACATCTCTATAGAAATAAAATAGCATTAAAAAAAATAAAATATAAAATATACATTTGAATATACGTTGAATTACAAATTGACAGCAACAAAATATAAAGCAGGATATTTTATATACATGAGTATGTGAGGAATGGAATATTAAATATTAGATTTAATTTGGTTGCAGGTAGAGAAGAAAATGGGCATCCAATTACCAACAAGGAAATACACAAATGGCGCATTTCCACTGCAGCGCGTAGCACGGTTTCCACTAGGGGTAGTTCCGGCTAAGCGGGTACTTTTTCACAGTTTTAGTGGCCCTCCAAAATCGTGGTTCTTTGCGGGCCAACAACCAGGCTGAGTCGGGCTGAGTATGCTAAACTAGAGAGAGAATCGCTGGCAAGAGGGCTACAACTACAACAACATGAACATATTTGACCGTGATTTAATTGTAATACACGTTTCTAAATGATGCCGAAGTAACAACATACTGATACCGTTTAGTAAAAACCATGAATTAATGCTTTGACAAGTCTGCAGACAGACGGCAGGCGAAAAACCTTTTAAAATGCCTGTTTTCTGAATAGAGCTTGGCTAAGCTAACGCTAGTATATGCTCCGACCGTCCACACTCACAACAACGGCCTATACAGACATAAATAAACCAGCGACTGTATTCTCCATGACACAGACAGTCTGTGGTTTGTACTTGTTTCACTGTTGTCTAGTTTCTGAACAGATATGAAGAGCTGTGAGCTCTGAGTGCTAAGAGCTAACGGCTGATGTTGGTTTTGTGGTTAGCATTGAAGATGACGTCACGGCTCCGCCTACACTGCGTTACTATAGTTACTGCCCTAGTTACTAAACTGTAATGGAAACGCAGCATAAAGTGAGCCTGGCCTACTAAGGCCTAACCTATACCGTACTAAGCCGTTCGAGGCCCTGCAGTGGAAAAGCGCCAAAAGTTGCCTCTTCTTCTTCTTCTTCTTCTTCTACTAATCCCCTGATTTCTGCCGTGTTTTCCAGCCCAGAAGAAGAAGGCGTCGCTGGCCAGTCTGGACCCGGACGCTCTGAACGTGGAGGTGGGGGATCAGGTTCTTGTTGCCGGGCAAAAACACGGCATCGTTCGTTACTACGGGAAAACAGACTTCGCTCCAGGTCTGAATCTGAGCTTTATCCTGCACACTGGGAGATAGAGACACTGTTTAAGATAACAAGATGTTTTTGCATGAATATTCAAAATAGTGAGTTTAAAATCCTCAATAATTGGACAAAAAACAGGCTATTGTCAGAAAAAAAATGCTACTATGCTGCTATGTTAAAATCCATTTTATAAGTTACTGCATTAATAAAAATAATCTAATATTATATAAAAGCAACATCAGTGGAAACGCAGGACTTTTACTTGAAGCTAAGTGTTTTTTTAATGACATTAAAAAAACACTTAGCTGAGGCTTTAATCCAAAAAGTCTCTTTCTTCAGTCCTGAGCTTTTCCTCCCTCAGATCAGATCTCAGTTTCTCTCCGTCTCTCTGCAGGTTATTGGTTCGGTGTCGAGTTGGATCAGGCGACAGGAAAACACGACGGCTCGGTTTTTGGAGTCCGGTACTTCAGCTGCCTGCCGAAATACGGAGTGTTTGCTCCACCATCCCGCGTCCAGAGGTGAGACGCCACGAGAGGACTCTTTAAAGTAGAGACTCTACATACTGATATACACCTGAACATCAGCAGGAGAGGACTCTTTAAAGTAGAGACACTACATACTGATATACACCTGAACATCAGCAGGAGAGGACTCTTTAAAGTAGAGACTCTACATACTGATATACACCTGAACATCAGCAGGAGAGGACTCTTTAAAGTAGAGACTCTACATACTGATACTCTTAAGTAGAGACACGACATACTGATATACACCTGAACATCAGCAGGAGAGGACTCTTTAAAGTAGAGACTCTACATACTGATATACACCTGAACATCAGCAGGAGAAGACTCTTTAAAGTAGAGACACGACATACTGATATACACCTGAACATCAGCAAGAGAGGACTCTTTAAAGTAGAGACTCTACATACTGATATACACCTGAACATCAGTAAGAGAGGACTCTTTAAAGTAGAGATACTACATAATGATATACACCTGAACATCAGCAGGAGAGGACTCTTTAAAGTAGAGACACTACATACTGATATACACCTGAACATCAGCAGGAGAGGACTCTTTAAAGTAGAGACACTACATACTGATATACACCTGAACATCAGCAGGAGAGGACTCTTTAAAGTAGAGACACTACATACTGATATACACCTGAACATCAGCAGGAGAGGACTCTTTAAAGTAGAGACACTACATGCTGATATACACCTGAACATCAGCAGGAGAGGACTCTTTAAAGTAGAGACACTACATACTGATATACACCTGAACATCAGCAGGAGAGGACTCTTTAAAGTAGAGACATTACATACTGATATACACCTGAACATCAGCAGGAGAGGACTCTTTAAAGTAGAGACATTACATACTGATATACACCCGGACATCAGCAGGAGAGGACTCTTTAAAGTAGAGACACTACATACTGATATACACCTGAACATCAGCAGGAGAGGACTCTTTAAAGTAGAGACACTACATACTGATATACACCTGAACATCAGCAGGAGAGGACTCTTTAAAGTAGAGACACTACATACTGATATACACCTGAACATCAGCAGGAGAGGACTCTTTAAAGTAGAGACACTACATACTGATATACACCTGAACATCAGCAGGAGAGGACTCTTTAAAGTAGAGACACTACATACTGATATACACCTGAACATCAGCAGGAGAGGACTCTTTAAAGTAGAGACACTACATACTGATATACACCTGAACATCAGCAGGAGAGGACTCTTTAAAGTAGAGACACTACATGCTGATATACACCTGAACATCAGCAGGAGAGGACTCTTTAAAGTAGAGACACTACATACTGATATACACCTGAACATCAGCAGGAGAGGACTCTTTAAAGTAGAAACACTACATACTGATATACACCTGAACATCAGCAGGAGAGGACTCTTTAAAGTAGAGACACTACATACTGATATACACCTGAACATCAGCAGGAGAGGACTCTTTGAAGTAGAGACACTACATACTGATATACACCTGAACATCAGCAGGAGAGGACTCTTTAAAGTAGAGACACTACATTCTGATATACACCTGAACATCAGCAGGAGAGGACTCTTTGAAGTAGAGACACTACATATTGATATACACCTGAACATCAGCAGGAGAGGACTCTTTAAAGTAGAGACACTACATACTGATATACACCTGAACATCAGCAGGAGAGGACTCTTTAAAGTAGAGACACTACATACTGATATACACCTGAACACCAGCAGGAGAGGACTCTTTAAAGTAGAGACACTACATACTGATATACACCTGAACATCAGCAGGAGAGGACTCTTTAAAGTAGAGACACTACATACTGATATACACCTGAACATCAGCAGGAGAGGACTCTTTAAAGTAGAGACACTACATACTGATATACACCTGAACATCAGCAGGAGAGGACTCTTTAAAGTAGAGACACTACATACTGATATACACCTGAACATCAGCAGGAGAGGACTCTTTAAAGTAGAGACACTACATACTGATATACACCTGAACATCAACAGGAGAGGACTCTTTAAAGTAGAGACACTACATACTGATATACACCCGGACATGATCCAAATTCTTTAGTAAATTGATTGTTTCTTTTGTTGCTCTTTCAGAATCGGAGGTCCCAAAGAAGGCTCACAGAATGAAAAGTCCACGGTGAAGAAAGTCCACCAAGTCACCAGTAAGTGCTTTTTCATTTTCTTAAAGTTCAGTCACCTACAGCTACTTTTCTGACGACATTAATACGGGTTTAACATTTCCTCCATCAGTTATAATAACATTTAGCTGACGTTGTTTTTAAAGTGTGCTATATAGATGAAATGGATTATTATTATTATTCATTTGTTTGTTTGTTTGTTTCCTGCAGTGTCGCAGCCGAAGCGTAACTTCAACACGATGCGAAATCCTAAAGATCTGACCTCCGAGAACTCAATATCCAGGTATGAATACTGGAAATATGACTTATACCTATTGTGCAAAATCCACTTCCTCATGTCTCCTCTACATCAACATGTGTCTCCTCTTCTTCATGTCTCTTCTACATCAACATGTGTCCCCTCTTCTTCATGTCTCTTCTACATCAACATGTGTCCCCTCTTCTTCATGTCTCTTCTACATCAACATGTGTCTCCTCTTCTTCATGTCTCTTCTACATCAACATGTGTCTCCTCTTCTTCATGTCTCTTCTCCATCAACATGTGTCCCCTCTTCTTCATGTCTCTTCTACATCAACATGTGTCCCCTCTCCTTCATGTCTCTTCTACATCAACATGTGTCCCCTCTTCTTCATGTCTCTTCTACATCAACATGTGTCCCCTCTTCTTCATGTCTCTTCTACATCATGTGTCCCCTCTTCTTCATGTCTCTTCTACATCAACATGGGTCACCTCTCCTTCATGTCTCTTCTACATCAACATGTGTCCCCTCTTCTTCATGTCTCTTCTACATCAACATGTGTCCCCTCTTATTCATGTCTCTTCTACATCAACATGTGTCCCCTCTTCTTCATGTCTCTTCTACATCAACATGTGTCCCCTCTTCTTCATGTCTCTTCTACATCAACATGTGTCCCCTCTTCTTCATGTCTCTTCTACATCAACATGTGTCCCCTCTTCTTCATGTCTCTTCTACATCAACATGTGTCCCCTCTTCTTCATGTCTCTACTACATCAACATGTGTCCCCTCTTCTTCATGTCTCTTCTACATCAACATGTGTCCCCTCTTCTTCATGTCTCTTCTACATCAACATGTGTCCCCTCTTCTTCATGTCTCTTCTACATCAACATGTGTCCCCTCTGTGGAAAGAGACTCTGAAAGTTTCAGGAACAAAGATTCTCTCTCTTTTTGATCAATTTCTATAAAAACCTGTCTGAAAATGAGCTGATCAGATTTTGACCACTTTATGATGTCATAACGATGTGTTGTCTTGAGTAACCATTAGCCAATCAGCAACCAAGGTAACCCCCCCCCCCCCCTTATCACCTGAATCTCCTCCTAGAGCACCATTGAGTTCTTTGTAACCAAATGTCTCTCAGAGGGGCGTGGGGAGGGACTCCTTATTTTCATCTAAAGTCACAGACAGAGAATCAGCACTTTGGAAACAGGGCTGAAACAGAGGGGATTATGGGTAATGCTGCCATGATCTGTTTGGTGTTTCAGCCAATCAGAGACAGGCTCTGTATATATCTGAGACCTGTGATATATTGATGACAACAGTAGAATAGGGGACCTTTAAATGTGGTATATAAATAAATAAAGATTGAGATTGATTTTTTTTCTTCTTCTTCTTCCTCTCGTTATCTCCCTCCTCTCCCTCCTCTTCCTCCTCTTCCTCCTCTCCCTCCTCTTCCTCCTCTTCCTCTTCAGGTTGCTGTTCTGCTGTTGGTTTCCGTGGATGCTTCGCACTGAGATGCAGTCCTAACAACTTCCTGCGATCGATCTCTCTCCATCTTCTTGTTGCTCTCCTCACCGTCAGTCCTCGTAGTGAAACCCTCTTTTCTCTCAGCCCTCTAATTTAGCCGTTCTATAGCAAATCTATAGTGCCTTGTATCTGATCAAAATGTCCTTTGTTCCCCTCAAAGAAACTGAGCTAAAGCAACCCTAAAATATTCTCTTTACACACCTTTTCATCCAGCCTCACGTCATCGTTGTGTCTTTGTTTAAACATCAGTTTGTGCTGCTGCTCCATTTGGGTCTCTCGCTTAAAATTAGAAACCAATGCAGAGTAACGTCTCAGTTTACAAATATATGCATTAAAGGTGGGGTAGGTAGTTCACTTCAGAAACACCTGTTATATTCCATGGAATGCTCTTAACGTCCCGATAGCAATGAATACATGAAGTGATTTGACAAAAAATCCATCACAATATATCATCTGTGGAAGCCGTGGCGCTGTAGAAAGCACGACCAATCATCTGAGCCGGCTAAAGTAACTGGATGGCCTACCTGCCTGTCAGCCTTCCATCTGGGCACAAACTGATCTCGTGCCCTCATTGGTCATGTGCGCGTTCGTGTGTGTTGGAGGAGGGTCTCTGTGAGGAAGGGGCAGATTTTTTTTGGCTGCGTATTTTCAAATTCTAGCGCACTCGAGCTGGTTTCTCCAAAATTACCTACCCCACCTTTAATGTTATATTTGCCAAACCAAAAGCCTGAGGAAGCTCGTTAGACACACGTTCAATTAGCCAATTAAATGGCTGTTTTCAGTGATTTCTGCCTTCTTGCTGCTTCCTCGTCTGAGACTTAGATCTCAATCCTAAAAACGTAATAAGTGTGTGTGAAGTGACTCTCCTCACCTGCATGCTTTAATCTCAGATGTCAAACTGAAAACAGGGTTAATCAATTGCTGAATTTATCGTAGTGTCAGTTATTTTTGATTTGTATATCTTTTTTTCTAGTTGTTCTTGGTCTCTATAAACACGCTGCTCTGTAATTATCGTGGATGCAGACATGTTGTTCTCAGCAGGTCAAATTTGATGTATCGTTCACGACAAATTGGAAAACATCGTGCTGTTTCCAGAAAGCATTTAGCTAATTCAGTTGAAGTACTGTTGGCCTGTAATTATAAATCAGTGTATTGTGCAATAGAAATTAGTCAATAGTTAGCGTTGAAATCTTAAGACGAGCTGCAATCATATTTTGTCGTTAACCAAAAGCTAACAAACCCAAACTTTCTTTGATGCAAATTTAAAATCAAGTGTTTTTCGTCCCGCTACATGTGATATGTTTTTGTGCCATCACTCTCGCGTGTGCAAAATAAGCTTCTTTAAAAACACCTGTATGAAGTTTAGTATTTGTTTAGTGTCCTTTCATCTCATCCATGTCGGGGTTTCATTTCTAGAAATCTGAACCCTCGATAAACTCTCTTCACGACATTTGAAAAAGTTTCCTCTCTGCTTCTATCCCTCTTTTCTCCTCCCTCTATCCGCATTTATAAAAAAAGACTTTGCTTCCTTTTGTGAACGTGAGCATCTGTGCAAAAAGTTAATCTCAGTGTGTTTGCTTCATGTTAAAATCTCTCTCGAAGTATGTGCATAACTGCAATATGTAAACAGTGTCTCTGTGGAAATGTGTTGATGTTAATCTCTACACTCTGTAAGCACACAAATACACGGAGATAATAAATAAAAAACACGCTCACATGCTCTGATTTCCAGGACTGCAAATAACAAATGTTTTCACGCTGTTAAAAAATAACCTAACGATTGCTTTTTTGCACATTCAGACTTTTTTGTTGGTATTTTTCACTGTTTCTTGTAATAAAATACAGTTAACTTTAACACAAAACGAATAAAGCTAAAAGTGGACATCCAAAGCGAAATCTAAACCTATACATGAAGAACATCTATTCCACCGTACAGGCAATACCATGCGTTCAAATTCTTCAATATATTTCTGCATTCTTCTAATGTTTTTTGGGAAAACTAAATTGAATGATAACCAAAAATATCAATATTTTCCACATTTGAAGTCAGATTTATTCTCCACTGTTTTCCATTTCCCTGAAACCGTCATTAAAGTGTTTGAAAGATCGTTAAAGTCACTCCGCAGACGACTCAACGCTTTACCGTCCCAAATTCATCTCCTTTCCCCAATCCGAACCTGAACAAAAGAGCCTGAGGAACGGAATAATAATAACACCACGTTTTAGTGTTTTTATAATCTCACGGTAAGGGAGGTGTTTTGCTGAAGCTGCAGGTGATCATTATAGACGTCAGTGGACACAGTGATGGTCTTTGTACAGTAAACGTACCGTAAAGTCAATTTGTCTCCGTGCAGAACGTAGTGTTCTTACAGCTGTGTAAACGGCCTCTAAGTGTCACTATCAAGACACACAACATGTCACACACCTTTCTTCATTATAACATAAAGGGATGTCACAAAAATCAATACTTAGTGGATGCAAAGAGGCCTATTATGGTGGCGTTAAACGTTCTGGTTATTCGTCATTATTACAGACAAGGTTGAGAATTGGCCTGGCTCTTGATTTTAGGATAAGGCATATCCAATTGCATTTAATACTGAATACAACTAGCTTTTTGGCATACCTTCATTTCATCGAAAGTTTTTCGATGATAATGCTACATTGTGAACGACAAATCTGCTATCTGCTGGTTAACATTAGCTGTTAGCTGCTAAATGTTTTAGCTGTTAGTTGTTAGCTGTAAGCTGTTAGTTGTTAGCTGTTAACAGTAAGCTGTAAGGAGTTAGCTGTTAGCTGTTGGCTGTAAGCTGTAAGGAGTTAGCTGTAAGGAGTTAGCTGTTGGCTGTTAGCTGTTAGTTGTTGGCTGTTAGCTGTTAACAGTAAGCTGTAAGGAGTTAGC
Source organism: Pogonophryne albipinna (assembly GCA_028583405.1). Lineage (NCBI taxonomy): Eukaryota > Metazoa > Chordata > Actinopteri > Perciformes > Artedidraconidae > Pogonophryne > Pogonophryne albipinna. Next base: position 3,603,539 of record CM053252.1, read on the forward strand.
TGTTAGCTGTTGGCTGTAAGCTGTAAGGAGTTAGCTGTTAGCTGTTGGCTGTAAGCTGTAAGGAGTTAGCTGTAAGGAGTTAGCTGTTGGCTGTTAGCTGTTAGTTGTTGGCTGTTAGCTGTTAACAGTAAGCTGTAAGGAGTTAGCTGTTAGCTGTTGGCTGTTGGCTGTAAGCTGTTAGCTGTAAGGAGTTAGCTGTTGGCTGTTAGCTGTTAGCTGTAAGCTGTTAACAGTAAGGAGTTAGCTGTTAGCTTTAAACTGTTAACAGTACAACACAGTCTCACGGCATTTCGTGTTATAGTCACGAAATTAATCTATTGATTCGTGTTCACCAACACGATTTCGCCATGTTTTTCGTGTCACACAGAACGATTTTAAAAGCAATGTAAATAATTAGAAGGAAAAACAGATACAAGAAATACAGATTTCAGTATTCTGAGGCTCTGAGCCATTTCTTTTCCTCGCGGACGGCAAAAATACTCCGACATTATACAATTTAAAATAAAAGGGATAGGGTTAGGCTTAGGGTAAGATATTGAGTAAGAAAATGTTTTTATGAACCACACAGCTTCTGGTATTCCAAGACCCGACCGGACAAAAAAACGTGGTGCAGGCACGAAACATACTACCAATAGAAATACGTTGCTTTTAATCGTGTTGGTGAACACGAATCAATAGATTAAATTAATTTCGTGACTATAACACAAAATGCCGTGAGACTGGGTTGAACAGTAAGCCGTAATCAGTTAGCTGTTAGCTGTAAGCAGTTAGCTTTTAGCTATTAGCTTTTAGCTGTTAGCTGTTAGCATCTGGTGAACAGAGGTCCCATAGCGTTACTTTATGATGAGTTCTTGAATATTGGTTGAATATAAATCATAACTTTATTATGATATGTTCCAATGTCAATTTGTAAAATTTAATTTGAATTACACTTTTACATTTACGTTACATTTGAACGGTTTTTCCCGATTTTCTCAGCAATTTACAAAATTTAAAGGCAATTATGACTTTCTAAACAAAAAAAATCATCTTCAAATTGTTTTGTTTTTTACCGTGGTATCGAGGATCGTGAAATCTGCTGGTATTGGTGTCGACTGCTAAATTGATGGTATTGTGACATCCCTTATTACATATTGTCTATTTCATTTTCTACATTTAATGGATTTAGCTGGTTCCACTGAGCTCTTTAACTACAAATACAGTACCTATAAATCTTGCTTCTATCAAATTAAAGTCACGTTTATATTTGTCTCACCTCCATCTGGTGGCGTATACGTGAAACAAGGTATTTGTAATTTTAATTAACATCCAGAAATGCCGGTTTTGTCCTCTTAATTCCTCTATAATCGATCGGTGTTTGTGTCTGAGAATAAAACGTTACAGTCTCATAGAAACTAACTCAGCCCGGGTTCTTTTAACATCAATAAGAGTATATAGCATATATTTTGATAACTTCACTAAGTGTACTTTTTGGTTCTCTGGTTTTGTAGTGTGTGTGTTTTACTTTGTGCTCAGTCCATGTGTGTGAATAACTCCTGTTTTAAAAGTGTGTGAGGCTGACGGACGTTAGGGGGAAACAGGAGAGAAGGAGCATCGGACAGAATCCTAATCTAACAGAAACTCACTGCATGAAACTCTCTCTCAGTATTCTCTCTTTTGGGTTTTTCAATATGTGTATCTTCTTCTCATCAGCATGGAAAATGCTTGATAACAATGACAACTCTATGAATATAATAAAGAATTTGGTGTGGTTTTTCTACCCTTCGTGTCCTTTGCTTTTACTCACAGAACACTCGTTTATTTTGATCAGTTATAGTTATATTATAGTGGATTTTTTTATTATCAAATCATATTTAAATGTGATTTCCAGAGGGGGAAAGTAACTAAGTACATTTACTAAAGTACTGTTCTTAATTACAATTTTGAGGTACTTTACTTGAGTATTTCCATGTTATGCTACTGTGTACTTCTACCCCACTACAGTTCAGAGGTACATGGTGTACTTCTACTCCACGACAGTTCAGAGGTACATGGTGTACTTCTACTCCACTACAGTTCAGAGGTACATGGTGTACTTTTCCTCCACTACATGTATTTAATACCTTTAGTTACTTCACAGATCTGGATGAATGATGTGAAATATAACCAAGTGTTGAATCAGACTTTAGTTCCACCTGGAGTAAATCCACCAGCTACCCTGCAGTCTACAAAGCCATTCAAACTAGCTGCACCTTCACCAGCTTTGAGAACACTTTCATGATCAATCATTATAAAACATATCATATATATTATTCTGAAATGGACCAATCTGCACAACGACTACTTTCACTGTCTTTCACTATATTTTGATGAGAATACTTTTCTACTTTCACTTGAGGAACATTTTGAATGCAGGACTTTTACTGTAACAGAGTATTCCTACACTCTGGTACTTCTACTTTTACTCAAGAACAAGATCTGAGTACTTCTACTTTTACTCAAGTACAAGACCTGAGTACTTCTACTTTTACTCAAGTACAAGATCAGAGTACTTCTACTTTTACTCAAGTACAAGATCTGAGTACTTCTACTTTTACTCAAGTACAATATCTGAGTACTTCTACTTTTACTCAAGTACAAGATCTGAGTACTTCTACTTTTACTCAAGTACAAAATCTGAGTACTTCTACTTTTACTCAAGTACAAGATCTGAGTACTTCTACTTTTACTCTAGTACAAGATCTGAGTACTTCTAGTTTTACTCAAGTACAAGATCTGAGTACTTCTACTTTTACTCAAGTACAAGACCTGAGTGCTTCTACTTTTACTCAAGAACAAGATCTGAGTACTTCTACTTTTACTCAAGTACAAGATCTGAGTACTTCTACTTTTACTCAAGTACAAGATCTGAGTACTTCTACTTTTACTCAAGTACAAGACCTGAGTACTTCTACTTTTACTCAAGAACATGATCTGAGTACTTTGTCCACCTCTGCATGTTACTGTACTGCATTTATTTTTACATCTTTAACATTTCATTCTGCATTAGTACTTTTGGTCATTTAAGTGTTTATACTTTTACTGAAGATATTACCATTTTAGTATAATTTAAACACAATGTTCTTAACCATCTATTTAGATATTTATGCAATTTATTTTAATAGTCTCTCGAATTCACAGCTGAACAATAAATATTGAATCACTATTTTGATAATCCATTAAATGTTGATGTGATTTTTTTTGCAACAAAGTCAGAAATTACAGTTTTCAGCCTCAAAATGATGGATTACTTTGGAATTTGAGAAAGCCATTTTAAACACCACTCAGCTATTAATCTAGAAAATACTCAGCAGATGAATTGATAATGAAAATAGAGTTAGTTGCAGCCTTAATCACTGCTTCCATTGGGTAATGAACTGTTGCTTAAACATAATCTATACATATAAAATCAATTAAAAAACAAAACAAGACAAAATTCATTTCAACTGTTTATTTTTCAAGTAAAACCCGACACATGCAGACACAGGTTCCAATAAATTACATAATAAAAACACAAAATAATTTAAAAAGTCACTCCAAAGAGACTAAACTGCATCTTAACCCACACGTCTCTTTAATCCAGTCTCAGGTGTATCTGTGATTTCCCCAGCTGCACCTGAATGCATCATCACAGTTCATAACCTCTGCAGTCAGATGACCTTTGACCTCAGGAGGAGTTTGATCTCTGACCTCAGGAGGAAGGTGTGTGACTACCCGATTTGTACGTCTGCTCGATTTGCACTGCGTAAGCGCGAGTTGGTCCGCTATATTGAACAGCTATATTGAACAGCTATGTACGGCAAGCCAAACAGGACATTTGACGTCCGTACTGATCTAATAACAGAGTTTTGTTCTTGAATCAACTTTTTTTATGAAAAGTAATTTCCCTTTTCCAGGAATCTCAACAGAAAAAGTTATGCCAGACGAATACATTTAAATGAAAACAATTCACAGTTAAGTATTAGATATGAATTATGAATGCCATAAATGATTGCATACATTTACAGTTTCTTATCTTTCCAGTGTGAAGGCTGTCAAACAAGTTAAATCCATTTCTCACTTATTCTAAGAATGTACTAAAAGAACTTCTTCTCAAATAATCGGGAGATGACGTTGTTACAACAATAACTCATCTCTCTCGTTCAGAATGTTGTTGTGTATGTTTTGTGTGTGTGAGGACCCCAGGGAGAATAGCCAATGCTCATGCTAGTGCTAATGGGGATCCGAATAAAGACAAAGATTAATGTGGTTCTTTTTTTTTCTTCTTTGCCAAACACCGCTTTGTCAAATGTCCCACTTGGGTTGCTGTACGTAGCGGTCCAATATGGAGGAACAACTCGCGCTTGCGCAGTGAAAATCGGGAAGTCACAAGGTGTACAGGGTTCAGAGGAAGGAGGTGAAGAACGTGTTCTCCTTCCCTAGAGACGGGGATTCGACCTTTGACCCGCTGCGCTGCCGTCTCCTCCTTCGAGCTCTGCGGTTCTTAAACCACACCTGAAAAACACAAGAGAGGAAGAATTCACTGCATGTTCACTTAACACCTTTCAAAAATAAAACATCTCTACTTGTCACACAATGTAAGGATATTTTTAGTCTATTGAGTCTTATTCAAAAGCTGAGAATTAAGAAAACCAGATTGTCTAAGCAGGAAAGTTGTTTTTTAGACAAATGCATCACTAAAATGACATGAAATTGTCAAATAATTTGGAGAAATGAATGATAAAATGAGTGAATCTTAACCTGCCTGCCCACACTGTAAACACTGTGTAAATGACACAAATCAATGTTGTTGTTCTTTTGCAATTCATCCAAACATTAGATCAAGTTCCACTTAGAAATTATGTTTTCATGAAAAAATGTCTTTAAATGTTATTGTTGTTTGAAAGCTTAAAAATGCTGTTGTATATAATATAAAGTAAAAATTAAAACATATACTAATAAACAAAATACGTATTAAAGTTATGAAATGAGAAAACTGGCTGTCAAAACAACTTTTATTTTTAAATTGGATGATCGATAGTCTGCTACAGACCGTGCGTACAAATGCCCCATGGAGAGGTGTTACGCACATGGGTAGTATGTGTTAATCAGCATTTGTTATAGCAACGTTAAATATTACTTCCAGATAAAAGGAAAAACCTAATTTGTCAAATTAAAATAAAAACCTCTCGGTAATTCGGTTTTACGCATTCTGTCTCTTCGTCTGAAATGATGATGATGTCACACTCACCCTGACAGTCTCCTCGCTCAGCCCGGTCCTCCTCGCGACCTCAGCTCGCACGTCCACCGCCGGATAGTCGGTGTGCTCGTGCAGCGCCTCGAGCCTTTTGGTCTGACTGTTGGTGAACACCGTCCTCAACCGGGTCTTCTGATGCGACTGAGACTGCGCGGACACCCCATTCTGATGGTAACCATGGTATCCGTGGTAGCCTGGTAGGAACTGCTGAGCATCTGCTAAAAACAAAAATAGATCAAATGGTTAATACATATGTTTGATTGTAGTGAAATGTCCACGTTTCATTTCAACTTCTTATTTTAAGTTTCAGATTTTTTTTTTCAAATGTTCAGTACACACTATTTAATACAGATAACCCTTTAAATTACTGATATGTCAAAGACTATCAACTATATTTGTTCAGAGGCAATTGTTTTGTAAAGAATCAATGAAAATAGCGTGTTTTTGTCCCATAGAAAACAAGAGAAAACGTCTCAATCTAAAAAAGTCGAAAGTAGACATTTGATAAAGGGCTTTAGATGTCAATCCGTATAGAAAACGAGCTGCTATGTCGTAATGGCATTACGTTTAAAGCATTGTGGATTCAATGGGTTTAAATGCGGACATTTCGGTGGCGAAACACTTTATTACAAACTTGTTTTAGTGGTTGAAATGAAACTCACTCCCTTTCCAAAACGTACACAAATCCAAAAAACTCGAGACAACGGTGAGGAAAAACGGCTGCGCATCCATCATCTCTGAACTTATTATTATAAGCATTGTGGATTTAATGGGTTGAAATGCGGACATTTCGGTGGCGAAACACTTTATTGTAAACTTGTTTTAGGAGCTGTGGTTAAAAAGAACTCACTCGCTTTCCAAAATGCATGCCATTCGCATTTCAATCAAAAGAACTCGAAACAACAGCGAGGAAAAACGGCTGCGTTACCACTTCAATATAAAAGTGAAATACACGAGCAATCATTTTATCATTATCAGTCAATTTGATCATTTCTCCGAGATTAAAGTATTTTGGATTCATGTTATCATCACTACCACATATGTAATACATGTAACCCTTTAAATTACTGATAAGTCGATGTTATGTTGTAATGACAGTAGGCTACGCTTAAATACTTATGGATTTAATGGGTTTTAAATGCGGACATTTTGGAGTATAAACACTTTATTATGAACTTGTTTTAGGAGCTGTGGTTGTGCGAGAAACAACAGCAAGGAAAACTGTTGCGCATGTGTCGTTATTTCACTTTAAGTTACCACTTATACAAGTTAAACAAACGAACAATCATGTTAACATTATCATTGCAAGACGTGCTCTTACCTGCGGGGTCCTGGCTGCTGAAGTGAAAATGAACCGTGGAGTTTGGATAAAAGCTGCTGAAATCTGCGGGATGAAACGCGGGTCCGTGCGGGTAAAACGCGTCTCCACAGTGGACTCCTCGGTACTGAATGCAGCCTGGATCCGGGTATTGGACCGGGATCGATACCCATGGTGATCTGATATCCCCAGAGGATACCTGCCCGGTCATCCACTGGAGGAATGGATCCGGGGGAAAGTCTCTCATTGTCGGCTTGAGTCCCAGCTGAGGGGAGAGGATGCGCTCGATGCTGAAATCTGACACTCTGTTTCCGGACATGGTTCACCTGGAAAACCTGCAGATATCTGAGCTCTGCGGAGTTCCTGTGTCCATTTAAACAGAAACAGTGCCATCACACACCTGAGAGATGCTAATGGGGGCTGGAGTCAGTGTTTGATGCAGGAGATCAGAGGAGATCTGAGCTTTGATTTGACCTCTCTGACTTTATATAATGATGGGCCATCAGTCTGTGTTCACCCTTAATGTGTACTTAATGTGAGATGATTTGTTCATTTTAACATCACTTCCTTAAGTACCTTTGCCTGAAACCCATCTTTTACTTTTATTTCTGATCTACAAACTACATTTCTTGTACTTATTCTGTATCTTTTGGTTTATTCCTGACCACAATGTATCACTTAAGTCTCTATTGTTATATTCTGTATCATAGTTTGAAAGACCTGAGATCTGCTTTCATGATGGACCGTCGGTTTTCAACCTTAATTTGTACTTAATGTAAAATGATTTGTTCATTCATTTTAACATAACTTCCTTAAGTAACTTTGCCTTAAGCCTTAGATTTCAGATCTTCAAAGTCTATTTTTATATAATGATGAACCATGAGTCTGTGTTCACCCTTAATGTGTACTTAATGTAAGATGATTTGTTCATTTTAACATAACTTCCTTAAGTACCTTTGCCTGAAACCCATCTTTTACTTTTATTTCTGATCTACAAACTACATTTCTTGTACTTATTCTGTATTTTTTGGTTTATTCCTGACCACAATTTATCACTTAAGTCTCTATTGTTATATTCCGTATCATAGTTTGAAAGACCTGAGATCTGCTTTCATGATAATGAGAGTCTTCAGTGTTTGATGGAGGAGATCCGAGCTTTGATTTGACCTCTTTGACTTTATTTAACGATGAACCATCAGTCTGTCTTCACCCTTAATTTGTACTTAATGTGAGATTATTTGTTTAATTACATTTACCTTACTTAAGTAACTTTGCCTTAAGCCGTAGATTTCAGATCTACCAAGTCTATTTTTATTTAATGATGAACCATGAGCCTGTCTTCACCCTTAATTTGTACTTATTTTAAGATGATTTGTTTAATTACATTTACCTTACTTAAGTACATTTGCCATAAGCCCATCCTTTACTTTTATTTCTGATCTACAAACTACATTTCTTTTGTACTTATTCTGTGTTTTGTTATCGTATTGTTGTTTATTCCTGACCACAATGTATCAGATAAGTCTCTATTCTTATTTCTATAGTGTAAAAGGTTTTATTTGGTGTTGTTGAAACATCCCATAGGATCTGGATTCCCCTTTCACATAATTTCTCTTAAACCTTAATGTCAGCATATTTTAATGTGTATTTATAGTCTTGTATGCATGCGTTTGTTACCCTTTTTTACTTGTCATTGTGTGTACTATAATATTACGTGTGTTCTCTCTGTGTACATGGAGGTAAGGAAGTGTGTTTGATAATGAGACTCTGAATGCAGTGTTTGATGTCAGAGATCTGAGCTTTCTTTGACCTCTTGAACTCTGTGAAGTGATTTAACAGGAAACACTTGACCTCATTTAATCTCTGAATCACCTGTTAGCACTCACCTGTCTTCAAAGGATTGATCCTGCCGGTATCAGGACGTCAATGTGGTGTTTATTCAGATACTAAGACATCTGTGTTCAATAGGTTTTTTAATTATTAGCACAGAACAAGTCTTTGTCAGTTATGTTGTAAAATAACAGAGAAAGTCAACTAAATGTCCAAGTTGTAAATCATAGACACATTTTTACATTTATTGCAAAATATTATGTTTTAATTCGTTTTTCCTCTTCGATTTCACTGATTACAGGATGTTTTTATTCCCTGAAGTCATTGAGTAAATGCACAACTCACCCGTTCATCCATACAATAAAAAGATACCCTTTTTCTTTGATGCATTGAAACACAAACTTAATATTTTCCTCTCAACTGTCTCATTTGTATTTCTTGCATTACCTGTCATGACTTCAGTGTGGTTTTGATGATTTGGGGGAATAATCTTCGGGGGCGTGTCTTATGTCAGAAGTGTTCATTTGTTTATGATTAAAATCAGCAGTTCAATCAGGAGAGACTTCATTTTGTTTAAAGAACATTTATTGACACATGCCATATGATAAATGTTAAGTCTTTGGCGATTAGACCCCGATCCTGAGATGGTATATCTAAAGGGGGAAATGCAGCCGTGAGCATAGGGAACCCCCCGGGGGTCTAGACACTGGTGGTGATCTGGATTTGATGAGGAGAAGGGATGAAGAGGAGGTGTGATGAGAGGAGGTGTGATGAGGTCTTTGGATTAACTCTCCTGGCACTGGATGTGATGAGAGGAGGTGGATTGAGAGGAGGTGGATGGGGAGGAGGCGGGCGGCAGCATAAACACCTGAAATCACAGCTGACTGCAGGAGAGAGGAGAGCCATTTTAAAGTTTGGCTGCAGCACGGTGATTGGCTGCTGGAGAATGAGGTGAAATGTAATAGGTTAACAGAAAGCCTGTGATGAGCTGATTATAAGCAGCTGCGGAGTGAATGTATACCCGGGGTGTTTCTCAATCTCGAGGATGCTGGCTTGGTAGTCGCGTACTTCCAAGTCACTTCCTTCAGAAACGAAGCAAGTATACTTCCAAGCCACGGCTTCGGAAAACGAAGAAGAATGGAACAGGCTAACAAGTGTGCCACTCTCTCTAACGGTTTCAACATAAACTGTACCGAAAATAAATACCTCACGATGTCTATCTAATTATGAACTTGCTTTACTTTCATGGAACACATTTTTGGTGATAACAAAGTAACATATTTACCAACACATGTTCTACGCCACTACATACTTACATTTAAATGTGTGCTGCGTCCGTTCAGCCATTCTCCGCAAGGGTTTTTGAAATTGGTCCGTGCGCAAAGCATTGTGGGGATTTTAAGGACGCGAAGTCTACCCATGTGCAGCCTCGAAATTTCCCCCCAAACCAAGGACGCGGCCTCGGTGGAATTCCAAGTATGCTGGAGATTCCTCGGCGGCACTCAATGACGTAGCATCCTTGAAATATTGGCTTGGAAGCCAGAATCCTCGAGAGTGAGAAACGGCCCCAGTCTTCCTGAAAGAACTTGCGCTGAGCTTCATCACCTGTCATGACTTCAGCATGATTTCAAATATTGGGGGGAATAATCTGCAGGGCGTGTTAATTTGTTTATGATAAAACACAACATAAAAAGGATCAAAGCCAGCAGTTAAACAGGATATTCCAGTATGAACTGTCACCCTGTGCTGCACTGAACAGTGATGTATATATAATTATAAAACAGACAAGTCAAATCAAGCAATCTGATTGGTTCTTAGCCGTGATATACTGAGCGTATACCATGGGTAGAATTGTAAGTTACTTTTCACAACAAGTCAGTATCCCTCCGCGTCTGAGAAAAAGAGTATACCGTTGGGCTGAAAGCAGTTTGTTTTTCAAACTGGAACAAGAAAGCAGCGGAGAAGTAACGGGGCAGAAACCCTCCTTTTTACGCAGCGGCCCAGACATAGACATCAAACGGCAAAACATATTCAGTGTGCAGTTCCTTTGGCATTAGCGCAGGGATATCTAGATACTTTCCAAGGTTTGACACATAGGTTTGACATAATGAATTGTGCTACTTTTAAAGCAAGCAACAATGTTTTCAAATCTGTAATCAAAGAGGTCCGCAAAACGCTATCGACCAATCAGATTGCTTGATTTCCTTAGCTGTGATATAATGAGCATATACCACGGCCTGTCGTGAGCTATTGCTTAAATACATTACAGTGAAACCAGAGCACATTAATGCCGCTTTGATCTGCCGCACATCAAAGCAGGAGCTTTCCCTACATATTTAATCCAAACTTAAACTCTGTGAAACTAGAAAAGATACATCTTAAAAAATATATTGATACATGTACAGTATATTGTTAGGGTGTACATTTTGATTATACTATCAATATATGTTTTTATTTTATCATTGAATATTTGATCTTATTCTAAAACAACTGTCATTATTTTTCCTGGGATAAAAAATGTATTCTGATTTTGTGTCTGAACATTCCTCCTGAATTCACCAGAAGTAATCATTTGATAATGCTATTCATTTGATCTTATTCACCTTTAGTGTTTAACATTTTAAACCAAATTAAAAATGGATTTGTGTTTTTTAAATGTCTTTGTGATTGTTCCTGCCCTTGATTTCCTGTGAGTTTGATGGGATGTTATCTCAGTCTGACTTCAGTCAAAGATCAATCAGTGATTAACAGCAGATACATCATCAACCCTCTCTGATCTGACCAACATTAACACACTGGAAAGCAATAAACAACTGAAGATTAAAGAGCACATTTAGACATTTAAACATTGATTAAAATAATATCATTAAAAAAGCTGTACTGCAAAATATACAACATTTAAAGCAAGGAAAATATTAAATATCATCAAGAAAGCTTTTCAAAAATTGAGCAGAAACTGATATTTTGTGAACAGATGTTTAACTTGTTTTTTTTTCAACTGTTATGTTTGAAATGTCCAAATCATTTCCTATAGAGACGAATGTGGAACTACATTTAATTGGTCCAAAAATAATAGTTACTGTAAGTCTCCTAAAAAAAAATGTAATATGGTACAAGCTTTGGAAAGAAAAGAAAACCTTTAGGTACATTTTCTTTTATGTGTCGTTAAATTTGAAATTGTGTTATCATATGATTTGTCGGACCTCTTCCTTTATCCCTTTAACTGAAAAAAAAAACAGCTCTACCATTTGGTTGACATGTTATGCACAAAACAACCTCTAGATGTCACTGTGATTCGAACAGAATGCCATTCAGCTAGCTTCCACTGAGAAAGTTGGCATGCTAAAAATCACTCTCCTGACGAAATCATTTTTGACATATTTTTGTGTCGGAGTGACTGAACATAATTAGATGACTTGATGCACAAAAAAAGTTGCAAAGGGAACCTATCATGCAAAATGCACTTTTTAATGTCTTTTCTACATCACTATGTGTCCCCGGTGTGTCAGGGAACTCACGCAGCATCAGGAAATAAAACCCTCTCTCTTTTCCTCCGTACCCAAATCACTAAAAACGGGGAACAACGGAGCTGATCCAGATTTGCGTCCGATATGACGTAATATCTGAAATGTGGACCCACGGCCCAATCAGAAAGTTGCTATCAGAAACAATGCCCGACTGTTTTGGACGTAATATGGTCGGTGTTCACATTAGCATCGCTAACACTCAGAGCTAACCTGTACTGGAGAGCATATGTGTGAAGAAGCAGGAAGTAAAAAGGAACTCACCTTGTGGTATAACCGGCAAGAGAGAAAGCCTTTGAGCTCCATACTGTTTCAGAGAGAATCCTTGATAATCCATGATATGGCGTTTCATCACGGCAGCATTTAGTTTAGACAGTAGCTGCCGGGTCCCGCATGAGCTCAGACCCCTCCTTTTTAAAGCTTTATCCCCAGAATCAGCACTTTAGAAACAGGAAGTGAAACAGAGGGATATGAGGCATGGCTAGAATGGGTGATCTGTTTGGTATTTTGAGCAAAACACTTCATAGACATGTTTTTTTATATATTTTTATATATCTGAGTCCTATGCTATTGCCTAAAAATAGCATGATAGGTGACCTTTAACAAGGGTGTAATTATTTTGGGGAAAATATGCTCAACCAATCGGTCAAATTGGCCTTTTATGGTAAACTAGCAATATGATTTTTTCAGAGTTTCAGAGATGTTTTCCAATAAAATATGCTAAATAAATAGCTGGATTCATGGTAATATTACTAAATCTAGTACTGCCTTATGAGTCTCAGAGTGAAAGAGTGATACAAATGTAAATAACACCTTTCATGCATGGCATTCAGCCCAAAGTTGCACACAGATGAGCAAGTCAGGCCAACACAGGATATAGACATTTGCTGTTAGGCCAGTGGTTTCCTGTTAGGCCAATTCAGCATACACAGTAAGATGAAAATGCAAACAAATAATTTTTCCATAGGTTTTTTCTTGGTCTGGTAGTGAAAGGGTTATTATTCAAATTAAATGAAAATGAAGAAAATGAAAGCATGTAATATTTAGTTGTACTTTCTCTATGATTAAAGAACAGAAATTCAAAGATTGTGGGTTCAAGTCCCAAAGGTTTCATAGCAGAAGCATAGAACACCATTTCTAGAGATCAAACCTGCCAACAAAAATGTTGATGTTTATGACCAATAATGTGGCTCTGTGGCGCAATGGACAGCGCATTGGACTTCTAGATGGGGCAATGGACTTGAATGGAGGCAAACTACATAATCACATAATCCATTGACATTTTGGTTGGTTCATGTATCTTGATTATGAACAACTTTATAAACCTTTAAATGTCGACTCTGGTGGGACTCGAACCCACAGCCTTTGAATAAATTCTCATGGGTATATCTAGAAGTCCAATGCCCTGTCCTTTGCACCAAAGAGCCATATTATTGGTTACGAATGTGACTTTTTTGCTTGCGGATTCTCTAGAATTTGTGTTATATGCTTCAGAGAAAAGTACTACATCAGATTTATGAACCTATAACTTTGTGTGGCAATGGACTTGAATGGAGGTTCAATTCCAAGCAGAGTCTACTTTTGAATGTTCACATGGTTGCAAACTACATAATCACATAATCCATTGACATTTTGGTTGGTTCATGTATCTTGATTATGAACAACTTAAAAACCTTTAAATGTTGACGCTGGTGGGACTCGAACCCACAGCCTTTGAATACTTTCTCCTGGGTATATCTAGAAGTCTAATGTGCTGGCCATTGCGCCACAGAGCCATTTTATTGGTTATGAATGTGACTTTTTTGCTTGTGGATTCTCTAGAATTTGTGTTATATGTTTCTGAGAAAACTACTACATCAGATTTATGAACCTATAACTTTGTGTGGCAATGGACTTGAATGGAGGTTCAATTCCCAGCAGAGTGTACCTTTGAATGTTCAAATGTTTACCGACTACATAATCACATAAACCATTGACATTTTGGTTGGTTCATGTATCTTGATTATGAACAAATTTATAAACCTTTAAATGTTGACTCTGGTGGGACTCAAACCCACAGCCTTTGAATGCCTTCTCCTGGGCATATCTAGAAGTCCAATGCGCCACAGAGCCACATTATTCAATGGAGGTTCAATTCCCAGCAGAGTGTACCTTTGAATGTTCAAATGTTTACCGACTACATAAACACATAAACCATTGACACTTTGGTTGGTTCATGTATCTTGATTATGAACACTTTTATAAACCTTTAAATGTCGACTCTGGTGGGACTCGAACCCACAGCCTTTGAATACCTTCTCCTGGGCATATCTAGAAGTCCAATGCGCTGTCCATTGCGCCACAGAGCCACATTATTGGTCACGAACGTGACTTTTTTGGTTGCAGATTCTCTAGAATTTGTGTTATATTCTTGTAAGAAAAACTACTGCATCAGTTTTGTGAACCTATATTTTTGTGGGGCAATGGACTTGAACGGAGGTTCAATTCCCATTAGAGTGTACCTTTGAATGTTCAAATGTTTACCGACAACATAATCACATAAACCATGGACATTTTGGTTGGTTCATGTATTTTGATTTTGAACACTTTTATAAACCTTTAAATATCACCTCTGGTGGGACTCGAACCCACAGCCTTTGAATATCTTCTCCTGGGCATATCTAGAAGTCCAATGCGCTGTCCATTGCGCCACAGAGCCATATTGTTGGACACGAATGTGACTTTTTTGCTTGCAGATTCTCTAGAATTTGTGTTATATTCTTGTAAGAAAAACTACTGCATCAGTTTTGTGAACCAAAAACTTTGTGTGGCAATGGACTTGAATGGAGGTTCAATTCCAAGCAGAGTCTACTTTTGAATGTTCACAGGGTTGCAAACTACAAAATCACATAAACCATTGACATTTTGGTTGGTTCATGTATCTTGATTTTGAACACTTTAATAAACCTTCAAATGTCGACTCTGGTGGGACTCGAATCCACAGACTTTGAATACCTTCTCCTGGGCATATCTAGAAGTCCAATGCGCTGTCCATTGCGCCACAGAGCCATATTGTTGGACACGAATATGACTTTTTTGCTTGCAGATTCTCTAGAATTTGTGTTATATTCTTGTAAGAAAAACTACTGCATCAGTTTTGTGAACCTATATTTTTGTGGGGCAATGGACTTGAACGGAGGTTCAATTCCCATTAGAGTGTACCTTTGAATGTTCAAATGTTTACCGACAACATAATCACATAAACCATGGACATTTTGGTTGGTTCATGTATCTTGATTTTGAACACTTTAATAAACCTTTAAATGTCGACTCTGGTGGGACTCGAACCCACAGCCTTTGAATACCTTCTCCTGGGCATATCTAGAAGTCCAATGCGCTGTCCATTGCGCCACAGAGCCATATTATTGGTCACGAACGTGACTTTTTTGCTTTTGGATTCTCTAGAATTTGTGTTATATGCTTCTGAGAAAACTACTACATCAGATTTATGAACCTATAACTTTTGTGGGGCAATGGACTTGAATGAGGTTCAATTCCCAGCAGAGTGTACCTTTGAATGTTCAAATGGTTTACAGACTACATAATCACATAATCCATTGACATTTTGGTTGGTTCATGTATCTTGATTATGAACAACTTTATAAACCTTTAAATGTCAACTCTGATGGGACTCGAACCCACAGCCTTTGAATACCTTCTCCTGGTCATATCTAGAAGTCCAATGCGCTGTCCATTGCGCCACAGAGCCATATTATTGGTCACGAACGTGACTTTTTTGGTTGCAGATTCTCTAGAATTTGTGTTATATTCTTGTAAGAAAAACTACTGCATCAGTTTTGTGAACCTATATTTTTGTGGGGCAATGGACTTGAATAGAGGTTCAATTCCCAGCAGAGTGTACCTTTGAATGTTCAAATGTTTACCGACAACATAATCACATAAACCATGGACATTTTGGTTGGTTCATGTATCTTGATTATGAACAAATTTATAAACCTTTAAATGTTCGACTCTGGTGGGACTCGAACCCACAGCCTTTGAATACCTTCTCCTGGTCATATCTAGAAGTCCAATGCGCTGTCCATTGCACCACAGAGCCATATTATTGGTCACGAACGTGACTTTTTTGCTTGCGGATTCTCTAGAATTTGTGTTATATGCTTCTGAGAAAACTACTACATCAGATTTATGAACCTATAACTTTGTGTGGCAATGGACTTGAATGGAGGTTCAATTCCAAGCAGAGTCTACTTTTGAATGTTCACAGGGTTGCAAACTACATAATCACATAAACCATTGACATTTTGGTTGGTTCATTTATCTTGATTTTGAACACTTTAATAAACCTTCAAATGTCAACTCTGGTGGGACTCGAACCCACAGACTTTGAATACCTTCTCCTGGGCATATCTAGAAGTCCAATGCGCTGTCCATTGCGACACAGAGCCACATTATTGGTCACGAATGTGACTTTTTTGGTTGCAGATTCTCTAGAATTTGTGTTATATTCTTGTAAGAAAAACTACTGCATCAGTTTTGTGAACCTATATTTTTGTGGGGCAATGGACTTGAATGGAGGTTCAATTCCCAGCAGAGTGTACCTTTGAATGTTCAAATGTTTACCGACGACATAATCACATAATCCATTGACATTTTGGTTGGTTCATGTATCTTGAACACTTTTATAAACCTTCAAATGTCAACTCTGGTGAGACTCGAACCCACAGCCTTTGAATACCTTCTCCTGGGCATATCTAGAAGTCCAATGCGCTGTCCATTGTGCCACAGAGCCATATTGTTGGACACGAATGTGACCTTTTTGCTTGCGGATTCTCTAGAATTTGTGTTATATGCTTCTGAGAAAACTACTACATCAGATTTATGAACCTATAACTTTGTGGGTCAATGGACTTGAATGAAGGTTCAATTCCCAGCAGAGTCTACTTTTGAATGTTCACAGGGTTGCAAACTACATAATCACATAATCCATTGACATTTTGGTTGGTTCATGTATCTTGATTATGAACAAATTTATAAACCTTTAAATGTCAACTCTGATGGGACTCGAACCCACAGCCTTTGAATACCTTCTCCTGGTCATATCTAGAAGTCCAATGCGCTGTCCATTGCGCCACAGAGCCATATTATTGGTCACGAACGTGACTTTTTTGGTTGCAGATTCTCTAGAATTTGTGTTATATTCTTGTAAGAAAAACTACTGCATCAGTTTTGTGAACCTATATTTTTGTGGGGCAATGGACTTGAATAGAGGTTCAATTCCCAGCAGAGTGTACCTTTGAATGTTCAAATGTTTACCGACAACATAATCACATAAACCATGGACATTTTGGTTGGTTCATGTATTTTGATTTTGAACACTTTTATAAACCTTTAAATGTTGACTCTGGTGGGACTCGAACCCACAGCCTTTGAATACCTTCTCCTGGTCATATCTAGAAGTCCAATGCGCTGTCCATTGCGCC
Organism: Pogonophryne albipinna; assembly: GCA_028583405.1. NCBI lineage: Eukaryota > Metazoa > Chordata > Actinopteri > Perciformes > Artedidraconidae > Pogonophryne > Pogonophryne albipinna. The sequence goes on from CM053252.1 coordinate 3,620,948, forward strand.
ACAGAGCCATATTATTGGTCACGAACGTGACTTTTTTGCTTGCGGATTCTCTAGAATTTGTGTTATATTCTTGTAAGAAAAACTACTAGCATCAGATTTTAGTGAACCTATACTTTTGTGTGGCAATGGACTTGAATGGAGGTTCAATTCCCAGCAGAGTCTACTTTTGAATGTTCACATGGTTGACAGACTACAAAATCACATAAACCATTGACATTTTGGTTGGTTCATTTATCTTGATTTTGAACACTTTAATAACCCTTTAAATGTCGACTCTGGTGGGACTCGAACCCACAGCCTTTGAATACCTTCTCCTGGGTATATCTAGAAGTCCAATGCCCTGTCCTTTGCACCAAAGAGCCATTTTATTTGTTACGAACGTGACTTTTTTGCTTGCAGATTCTCTAGAATTTGTGTTATATTCTTGTAAGAAAAACTACTGCATCATTTTTGTGAACCTATATTTTTGTGGGGCAATGGACTTGAACGGAGGTTCAATTCCCATTAGAGTGTACCTTTGAATGTTCAAATGTTTACCGACAACATAATCACATAAACCATGGACATTTTGGTTGGTTCATGTATTTTGATTTTGAACACTTTTATAAACCTTTAAATATCACCTCTGGTGGGACTCAAACCCACAGCCTTTGAATACCTTCTCCTGGGCATATCTAGAAGTCCAATGCGCTGTCCATTGCGCCACAGAGCCATATTGTTGGACACGAATGTGACTTTTTTGCTTGCAGATTCTCTAGAATTTGTGTTATATGCTTCTGAGAAAAGTACTACATCAGATTTATGAACCTATAACTTTGTGTGGCAATGGACTTGAATAGAGGTTCAATTCCCAGCAGAGTGTACCTTTGAATGTTCAAATGTTTACCGACTACATAATCACATAATCCATTGACATTTTGGTTGGTTCATGTATCTTTATTTTGAACACTTTTATAAACCTTTAAATTTTGACTCTGGTGGGACTTGAACCCACAGCCTTTGAATACCTTCTCCTGGGTATATCTAGAAGTCCAATGCCCTGTCCATTGCACCACAGAGCCATATTATTGGTCACGAACGTGACTTTTTTGCTTGCGGATTCTCTATAATTTGTGTTATATGCTTCTGAGAAAACTACTACATCAGATTTATGAACCAAAAACTTTGTGTGGCAATGGACTTGAATGGAGGTTCAATTCCAAGCAGAGTCTACTTTTGAATGTTCACAGGGTTGCAAACTACATAATCACATAAACCATTGACATTTTGGTTGGTTCATTTATCTTGATTTTGAACACTTTAATAAACCTTCAAATGTCAACTCTGGTGGGACTCGAACCCACAGACTTTGAATACCTTCTCCTGGGCATATCTAGAAGTCCAATGCGCTGTCCATTGCGACACAGAGCCACATTATTGGTCACGAACGTGACTTTTTTGGTTGCAGATTCTCTAGAATTTGTGTTATATTCTTGTAAGAAAAACTACTGCATCAGTTTTGTGAACCTATATTTTTGTGGGGCAATGGACTTGAATGGAGGTTCAATTCCCAGCAGAGTGTACCTTTGAATGTTCAAATGTTTACCGACTACATAATCACATAATCCATTGACATTTTGGTTGGTTCATGTATCTTGAACACTTTTATAAACCTTCAAATGTCAACTCTGGTGAGACTCGAACCCACAGCCTTTGAATACCTTCTCCTGGTCATATCTAGAAGTCCAATGCACTGTCCATTGCGCCACAGAGCCACATTATTGGTCACGAACGTGACTTTTTTGGTTGCAGATTCTCTAGAATTTGTGTTATATTCTTGTAAGAAAAACTACTGCATCAGTTTTGTGAACCTATATTTTTGTGGGGCAATGGACTTGAATGGAGGTTCAATTCCCAGCAGAGTGTACCTTTGAATGTTCAAATGTTTACCGACTACATAATCACATAATCCATTGACATTTTGGTTGGTTCATGTATCTTGAACACTTTTATAAACCTTCAAATGTCAACTCTGGTGAGACTCGAACCCACAGCCTTTGAATACCTTCTCCTGGTCATATCTAGAAGTCCAATGCACTGTCCATTGCGCCACAGAGCCACATTATTGGTCACAAATGTGACTTTTTTGCTTGTGGATTCTCTAGAATTTGTGTTATATGCTTCTGAGAAAAGTACTACATCAGATTTATGAACCTATAACTTTGTGTGTGGCAATGGACTTGAATGGAGGTTCAATTCCCAGCAGAGTGTACCTTTGAATGTTCAAATGTTTACCGACTACATAATCACATAATCCATTGACATTTTGGTTGGTTCATGTATCTTGATTTTGAACACTTTTATAAACCTTCAAATGTCGACTCTGGTGGGACTTGAAACCACAGCCTTTGAATACCTTCTCCTGGGCATATCTAGAAGTCCAATGCGCTGTCCATTGCGCCACAGAGCCATATTATTGGTCACGAACGTGACTTTTTTGCTTGCGGATTCTCTAGAATTTGTGTTATATGCTTCTGAGAAAACTACTACATCAGATTTATGAACCAAAAACTTTGTGTGGCAATGGACTTGAATGGAGGTTCAATTCCAAGCAGAGTCTACTTTTGAATGTTCACAGGGTTGCAAACTACAAAATCACATAAACCATTGACATTTTGGTTGGTTCATGTATCTTGATAATGAACAACTTCATAAACCTTTAAATGTCAACTCTGGTGGGACTCGAACCCACAGCCTTTGAATACCTTCTCCTGGGCATATCTAGAAGTCCAATGCGCTGTCCATTGCGACACAGAGCCACATTATTGGTCACGAATGTGACTTTTTTGGTTGCAGATTCTCTAGAATTTGTGTTATATTCTTGTAAGAAAAACTACTGCATCAGTTTTGTGAACCTATATTTTTGTGGGGCAATGGACTTGAATGGAGGTTCAATTCCCAGCAGAGTGTACCTTTGAATGTTCAAATGTTTACCGACTACATAATCACATAAATCCATTGACATTTTGGTTGGTTCATGTATCTTGATTTTGAACACTTTTATAAACCTTCAAATGTCAACTCTGGTGGGACTCAAACCCACAGCCTTTGAATACCTTCTCCTGGTCATATCTAGAAGTCCAATGCGCTGTCCATTGCGCCACAGAGCCATATTGTTGGACATGAATGTGACCTTTTTGCTTGCGGATTCTCTAGAATTTGTGTTATATGCTTCTGAGAAAACTACTACATCAGATTTATGAACCTATAACTTTGTGGGTCAATGGACTTGAATGAAGGTTCAATTCCCAGCAGAGTCTACTTTTGAATGTTCACAGGGTTGCAAACTACATTATCACATAATCCATTGACATTTTGGTTGGTTCATGTATCTTGATTATGAACA
>CM053252.1:3625332-3658701 GCA_028583405.1 Pogonophryne albipinna
TTCCCAGCAGAGTCTACTTTTGAATGTTCACAGGGTTGCAAACTACATAATCACATAATCCATTGAGGTTGGTTCATGTATCTTGATTTTGAACACTTTTATAAACCTTCAAATGTTGACTCTGGTGGGACTCGAACACACAGCCTTTGAATACCTTCTCCTGGATACATCTAGAAGTCCAATGTGCTGTCCATTGCGCCACAGAGCAACATTATTGGTCACGAACGTGACTTTTTTGGTTGCAGATTCTCTAGAATTTGTGTTATATTCTTGTAAGAAAAACTACTGCATCAGTTTTGTGAACCTATATTTTTGTGGGGCAATGGACTTGAATGGAGGTTCAATTCCCAGCAGAGTGTACCTTTGAATGTTCAAATGTTTACCGACTACATAATCACATAATCCATTGACATTTTGGTTGGTTCATGTATCTTGATTATGAACAAATTTATAAACCTTTAAATGTCAACTCTGGTGGGACTCGAACCCACAGCCTTTGAATACCTTCTCCTGGTCATATCTAGAAGTCCAATGCTCCGTCCATTGCGCCACAGAGCCATATTATTGGTCACGAACGTGACTTTTTTGGTTGCAGATTCTCTAGAATTTGTGTTATATTCTTGTAAGAAAAACTACTGCATCAGTTTTGTGAACCTATATTTTTGTTGGGCAATGGACTTGAATAGAGGTTCAATTCCCAGCAGAGTGTACCTTTGAATGTTCAAATGTTTACCGACAACATAATCACATAAACCACAGACATTTTGGTTGGTTCATGTATTTTGATTTTGAACACTTTTATAAACCTTTAAATGTCGACTCTGGTGGGACTCGAACCCACAGCCTTTGAATACCTTCTCCTGGTCATATCTAGAAGTCCAATGCGCTGTCCATTGCGCCACAGAGCCATATTATTGGTCAAGAACGTGACTTTTTTGCTCGCGGATTCTCTAGAATTTGTGTTATATGCTTCTGAGAAAACTACTACATCAGATTTATGAACCTATAACTTTGTGTGGCAATGGACTTGAATGGAGGTTCAATTCACAGCAGAGTCTACTTTTGAATGTTCACAGGGTTGCAAACTACATTATCACATAATCCATTGACATTTTGGTTGGTTCATGTATCTTGATTATGAACAAATTTATAAACCTTTAAATGTCAACTCTGATGGGACTCAAACCCACAGCCTTTGAATACCTTCTCTTGGGTATATCTAGAAGTCCAATGCGCTGTCCATTGCGCCACAGAGCCATATTATTGGTCACAAATGTGACTTTTTTGCTTGCGGATTCTCTAGAATTTGTGTTATATGCTTCTGAGAAAAGTACTACATCAGATTTATGAACCTATAACTTTGTGTGGCAATAGACTTGAATGGAGGTTCAATTCACAGCAGAGTCTACTTTTGAATGTTCACAGGGTTGCAAACTACATAATCACATAATCCATTGACATTTTCGTTGGTTCATGTATCTTGATTATGAACAAATGTATAAACCTTTAAATGTCGACTCTGGTGGGACTCGAACCCACAGCCTTTGAATACCTTCTCCTGGTCATATCTAGAAGTCCAATGCGCTGTCCATTGCGCCACAGAGCCATATTATTGGTCACGAACGTGACTTTTTTGGTTGCAGATTCTCTAGAATTTGTGTTATATTCTTGTAAGAAAAACTACTGCATCAGTTTTGTGAACGTATATTTTTGTGGGGCAATGGACTTGAATAGAGGTTCAATTCCCAGGAGAGTGTAACTTTGAATGTTCAAATGTTTACCGACAACATAATCACATAAACCATGGACATTTTGGTTGGTTCATGTATTTTGATTTTGAACACTTTTATAAACCTTTAAATGTTGACTCTGGTGGGACTTGAAACCACAGCCTTTGAATACCTTCTCCTGGATATATCTAGAAGTCCAATGTGCTGTCCATTGCGCCACAGAGCCACATTATTGGTCACGAATGTGACTTTTTTGGTTGCAGATTATCTAGAATTTGTGTTATATTCTTGTAAGAAAAACTACTGCATCAGTTTTGTGAACCTATATTTTTGTGGGGCAATGGACTTGAATAGAGGTTCAATTCCCAGCAGAGTGTACCTTTGAATGTTCAAATGTTTACCGACAACATAATCACATAAACCATGGACATTTTGGTTGGTTCATGTATTTTGATTTTGAACACTTTTATAAACCTTTAAATGTTGACTCTGGTGGGACTTGAAACCACAGCCTTTGAATACCTTCTCCTGGTCATATCTAGAAGTCCAATGCGCTGTCCATTGCGCCACAGAGCCACATTATTGGTCACGAATGTGACTTTTTTGCTTGCGGATTCTCTAGAATTTGTGTTATATGCTTCTGAGAAAAGTACTACATCAGATTTATGAACCTATAACTTTGTGTGGCAATGGACTTGAATAGAGGTTCAATTCCCAGCAGAGTCTACTTTTGAATGTTCACAGGGTTGCAAACTACATAATCACATAATCCATTGAGGTTGGTTCATGTATCTTGATTTTGAACACTTTTATAAACCTTCAAATGTTGACTCTGGTGGGACTCGAACCCACAGCCTTTGAATACCTTCTCCTGGTCATATCTAGAAGTCCAATGCTCCGTCCATTGCGCCACAGAGCCATATTATTGGTCACGAACGTGACTTTTTTGGTTGCAGATTCTCTAGAATTTGTGTTATATTCTTGTAAGAAAAACTACTGCATCAGTTTTGTGAACGTATATTTTTGTGGGGCAATGGACTTGAATAGAGGTTCAATTCCCAGGAGAGTGTAACTTTGAATGTTCAAATGTTTACCGACAACATAATCACATAAACCATGGACATTTTGGTTGGTTCATGTATTTTGATTTTGAACACTTTTATAAACCTTTAAATGTCAACTCTGGTGGGACTCGAACCCACAGCCTTTGAATACCTTCTCCTGGTCATATCTAGAAGTCCAATGCGCTGTCCATTGCGCCACAGAGCCATATTATTGGTCAAGAACGTGACTTTTTTGCTCGCGGATTCTCTAGAATTTGTGTTATATGCTTCTGAGAAAACTACTACATCAGATTTATGAACCTATAACTTTGTGTGGCAATGGACTTGAATGGAGGTTCAATTCACAGCAGAGTCTACTTTTGAATGTTCACAGGGTTGCAAACTACATTATCACATAATCCATTGACATTTTGGTTGGTTCATGTATCTTGATTATGAACAAATTTATAAACCTTTAAATGTCAACTCTGATGGGACTCAAACCCACAGCCTTTGAATACCTTCTCCTGGATATATCTAGAAGTCCAATGTGCTGTCCATTGCGCCACAGAGCCACATTATTGGTCACGAATGTGACTTTTTTGGTTGCAGATTCTCTAGAATTTGTGTTATATTCTTGTAAGAAAAACTACTGCATCAGTTTTGTGAACCTATATTTTTGTTGGGCAATGGACTTGAATAGAGGTTCAATTCCCAGCAGAGTGTACCTTTGAATGTTCAAATGTTTACCGACAACATAATCACATAAACCATGGACATTTTGGTTGGTTCATGTATTTTGATTTTGAACACTTTTATAAACCTTTAAATGTTGACTCTGGTGGGACTTGAAACCACAGCCTTTGAATACCTTCTCCTGGTCATATCTAGAAGTCCAATGCGCTGTCCATTGCGCCACAGAGCCACATTTTTGGTCACGAATGTGACTTTTTTGCTTGCGGATTCTCTAGAATTTGTGTTATATGCTTCTGAGAAAAGTACTACATCAGATTTATGAACCTATAACTTTGTGTGGCAATGGACTTGAATAGAGGTTCAATTCCCAGCAGAGTCTACTTTTGAATGTTCACAGGGTTGCAAACTACATAATCACATAATCCATTGAGGTTGGTTCATGTATCTTGATTTTGAACACTTTTATAAACCTTCAAATGTTGACTCTGGTGGGACTCGAACCCACAGCCTTTGAATACCTTCTCCTGGATACATCTAGAAGTCCAATGTGCTGTCCATTGCGCCACAGAGCCACATTATTGGTCACGAACGTGACTTTTTTGGTTGCAGATTCTCTAGAATTTGTGTTATATTCTTGTAAGAAAAACTACTGCATCAGTTTTGTGAACCTATATTTTTGTGGGGCAATGGACTTGAATGGAGGTTCAATTCCCAGCAGAGTGTACCTTTGAATGTTCAAATGTTTACCGACAACATAATCACATAAACCACGGACATTTTGGTTGGTTCATGTATTTTGATTTTGAACACTTTTATAAACCTTTAAATGTCTACTCTGGTGGGACTCGAACCCACAGCCTTTGAATACCTTCTCCTGGTCATATCTAGAAGTCCAATGCGCTGTCCATTGCGCCACAGAGCCATATTATTGGTCAAGAACGTGACTTTTTTGCTCGCGGATTCTCTAGAATTTGTGTTATATGCTTCTGAGAAAACTACTACATCAGATTTATGAACCTATAACTTTGTGTGGCAATGGACTTGAATGGAGGTTCAATTCACAGCAGAGTCTACTTTTGAATGTTCACAGGGTTGCAAACTACATTATCACATAATCCATTGACATTTTGGTTGGTTCATGTATCTTGATTATGAACAAATTTATAAACCTTTAAATGTCAACTCTGATGGGACTCAAACCCACAGCCTTTGAATACCTTCTCTTGGGTATATCTAGAAGTCCAATGCGCTGTCCATTGCGCCACAGAGCCATATTATTGGTCACAAATGTGACTTTTTTGCTTGCGGATTCTCTAGAATTTGTGTTATATGCTTCTGAGAAAAGTACTACATCAGATTTATGAACCTATAACTTTGTGTGGCAATAGACTTGAATGGAGGTTCAATTCACAGCAGAGTCTACTTTTGAATGTTCACAGGGTTGCAAACTACATAATCACATAATCCATTGACATTTTCGTTGGTTCATGTATCTTGATTATGAACAAATGTATAAACCTTTAAATGTCGACTCTGGTGGGACTCGAACCCACAGCCTTTGAATACCTTCTCCTGGTCATATCTAGAAGTCCAATGCGCTGTCCATTGCGCCACAGAGCCATATTATTGGTCACGAACGTGACTTTTTTGGTTGCAGATTCTCTAGAATTTGTGTTATATTCTTGTAAGAAAAACTACTGCATCAGTTTTGTGAACCTATATTTTTGTGTGGCAATGGACTTGAATAGAGGTTCAATTCCCTGCAGAGTGTACCTTTGAATGTTCAAATGTTCACCGACTACATAATCACATAATCCATTGACATTTTGGTTGGTTCATGTATCTTGATTATGAACAAATTTATAAACCTTTAAATGTCAACTCTGGTGGGACTCGAACCCACAGCCTTTGAATACCTTCTCCTGGATATATCTAGAAGTCCAATGTGCTGTCCATTGCGCCACAGAGCCACATTATTGGTCACGAATGTGACTTTTTTGGTTGCAGATTATCTAGAATTTGTGTTATATTCTTGTAAGAAAAACTACTGCATCAGTTTTGTGAACCTATATTTTTGTGGGGCAATGGACTTGAATAGAGGTTCAATTCCCAGCAGAGTGTACCTTTGAATGTTCAAATGTTTACCGACAACATAATCACATAAACCATGGACATTTTGGTTGGTTCATGTATTTTGATTTTGAACACTTTTATAAACCTTTAAATGTTGACTCTGGTGGGACTTGAAACCACAGCCTTTGAATACCTTCTCCTGGTCATATCTAGAAGTCCAATGCGCTGTCCATTGCGCCACAGAGCCACATTATTGGTCACGAATGTGACTTTTTTGCTTGCGGATTCTCTAGAATTTGTGTTATATGCTTCTGAGAAAAGTACTACATCAGATTTATGAACCTATAACTTTGTGTGGCAATGGACTTGAATAGAGGTTCAATTCCCAGCAGAGTCTACTTTTGAATGTTCACAGGGTTGCAAACTACATAATCACATAATCCATTGAGGTTGGTTCATGTATCTTGATTTTGAACACTTTTATAAACCTTCAAATGTTGACTCTGGTGGGACTCGAACCCACAGCCTTTGAATACCTTCTCCTGGTCATATCTAGAAGTCCAATGCTCCGTCCATTGCGCCACAGAGCCATATTATTGGTCACGAACGTGACTTTTTTGGTTGCAGATTCTCTAGAATTTGTGTTATATTCTTGTAAGAAAAACTACTGCATCAGTTTTGTGAACGTATATTTTTGTGGGGCAATGGACTTGAATAGAGGTTCAATTCCCAGGAGAGTGTAACTTTGAATGTTCAAATGTTTACCGACAACATAATCACATAAACCATGGACATTTTGGTTGGTTCATGTATTTTGATTTTGAACACTTTTATAAACCTTTAAATGTCAACTCTGGTGGGACTCGAACCCACAGCCTTTGAATACCTTCTCCTGGTCATATCTAGAAGTCCAATGCGCTGTCCATTGCGCCACAGAGCCATATTATTGGTCAAGAACGTGACTTTTTTGCTCGCGGATTCTCTAGAATTTGTGTTATATGCTTCTGAGAAAACTACTACATCAGATTTATGAACCTATAACTTTGTGTGGCAATGGACTTGAATGGAGGTTCAATTCACAGCAGAGTCTACTTTTGAATGTTCACAGGGTTGCAAACTACATTATCACATAATCCATTGACATTTTGGTTGGTTCATGTATCTTGATTATGAACAAATTTATAAACCTTTAAATGTCAACTCTGATGGGACTCAAACCCACAGCCTTTGAATACCTTCTCCTGGATATATCTAGAAGTCCAATGTGCTGTCCATTGCGCCACAGAGCCACATTATTGGTCACGAATGTGACTTTTTTGGTTGCAGATTCTCTAGAATTTGTGTTATATTCTTGTAAGAAAAACTACTGCATCAGTTTTGTGAACCTATATTTTTGTTGGGCAATGGACTTGAATAGAGGTTCAATTCCCAGCAGAGTGTACCTTTGAATGTTCAAATGTTTACCGACAACATAATCACATAAACCATGGACATTTTGGTTGGTTCATGTATTTTGATTTTGAACACTTTTATAAACCTTTAAATGTTGACTCTGGTGGGACTTGAAACCACAGCCTTTGAATACCTTCTCCTGGTCATATCTAGAAGTCCAATGCGCTGTCCATTGCGCCACAGAGCCACATTTTTGGTCACGAATGTGACTTTTTTGCTTGCGGATTCTCTAGAATTTGTGTTATATGCTTCTGAGAAAACTACTACATCAGATTTATGAACCTATAACTTTGTGTGGCAATGGACTTGAATGGAGGTTCAATTCACAGCAGAGTCTACTTTTGAATGTTCACAGGGTTGCAAACTACATTATCACATAATCCATTGACATTTTGGTTGGTTCATGTATCTTGATTATGAACAAATGTATAAACCTTTAAATGTCGACTCTGGTGGGACTCGAACCCACAGCCTTTGAATACCTTCTCCTGGTCATATCTAGAAGTCCAATGCGCTGTCCATTGCGCCACAGAGCCATATTATTGGTCACAAATGTGACTTTTTTGCTTGTGGATTCTCTAGAATTTGTGTTATATGCTTCTGAGAAAAGTACTACATCAGATTTATGAACCTATAACTTTGTGTGGCAATAGACTTGAATGGAGGTTCAATTCACAGCAGAGTCTACTTTTGAATGTTCACAGGGTTGCAAACTACATTATCACATAATCCATTGACATTTTGGTTGGTTCATGTATCTTGATTATGAACAAATTTATAAACCTTTAAATGTCAACTCTGATGGGACTCAAACCCACAGCCTTTGAATACCTTCTCTTGGGTATATCTAGAAGTCCAATGCGCTGTCCATTGCGCCACAGAGCCATATTATTGGTCACAAATGTGACTTTTTTGCTTGCGGATTCTCTAGAATTTGTGTTATATGCTTCTGAGAAAAGTACTACATCAGATTTATGAACCTATAACTTTGTGTGGCAATAGACTTGAATGGAGGTTCAATTCACAGCAGAGTCTACTTTTGAATGTTCACAGGGTTGCAAACTACATAATCACATAATCCATTGACATTTTCGTTGGTTCATGTATCTTGATTATGAACAAATGTATAAACCTTTAAATGTCGACTCTGGTGGGACTCGAACCCACAGCCTTTGAATACCTTCTCCTGGTCATATCTAGAAGTCCAATGCGCTGTCCATTGCGCCACAGAGCCATATTATTGGTCACGAACGTGACTTTTTTGGTTGCAGATTCTCTAGAATTTGTGTTATATTCTTGTAAGAAAAACTACTGCATCAGTTTTGTGAACCTATATTTTTGTGTGGCAATGGACTTGAATAGAGGTTCAATTCCCTGCAGAGTGTACCTTTGAATGTTCAAATGTTCACCGACTACATAATCACATAATCCATTGACATTTTGGTTGGTTCATGTATCTTGATTATGAACAAATTTATAAACCTTTAAATGTCAACTCTGGTGGGACTCGAACCCACAGCCTTTGAATACCTTCTCCTGGTCATATCTAGAAGTCCAATGCGCTGTCCATTGCGCCACAGAGCCATATTATTGGTCACGAACGTGACTTTTTTGGTTGCAGATTCTCTAGAATTTGTGTTATATTCTTGTAAGAAAAACTACTGCATCAGTTTTGTGAACCTATATTTTTGTTGGGCAATGGACTTGAATAGAGGTTCAATTCCCAGCAGAGTGTACCTTTGAATGTTCAAATGTTTACCGACAACATAATCACATAAACCACGGACATTTTGGTTGGTTCATGTATTTTGATTTTGAACACTTTTATAAACCTTTAAATGTTGACTCTGGTGGGACTCGAACCCACAGCCTTTGAATACCTTCTCCTGGGCATATCTAGAAGTCCAATGTGCTGTCCATTGCGCCACAGAGCCATATTATTGGTCACGAATGTGACTTTTTTGCTTGCGGATTCTCTAGAATTTGTGTTATATGCTTCTGAGAAAAGTACTACATCAGATTTATGAACCTATAACTTTGTGTGGCAATGGACTTGAATGGAGGTTCAATTCACAGCAGAGTCTACTTTTGAATGTTCACAGGGTTGCAAACTACATTATCACATAATCCATTGACATTTTGGTTGGTTCATGTATCTTGATTATGAACAAATGTATAAACCTTTAAATGTCGACTCTGGTGGGACTCGAACCCACAGCCTTTGAATACCTTCTCCTGGTCATATCTAGAAGTCCAATGCCCTGTCCATTGCGCCACAGAGCCATATTATTGGTCACGAACGTGACTTTTTTGGTTGCAGATTCTCTAGAATTTGTGTTATATTCTTGTAAGAAAAACTACTGCATCAGTTTTGTGAACCTATATTTTTGTGGGGCAATGGACTTGAATGGAGGTTCAATTCCCAGCAGAGTGTACCTTTGAATGTTCAAATGTTTATCGACTACATAATCACATAATCCATTGACATTTTGGTTGGTTCATGTATCTTGATTATGAACACTTTTATAAACCTTCAAATGTCGACTCTGGTGGGACTCGAAACCACAGCCTTTGAATACCTTCTCCTGGTCATATCTAGAAGTCCAATGCCCTGTCCATTGCGCCACAGAGCCACATTATTGGTCACGAACGTGACTTTTTTGTTGCAGATTCTCTAGAATTTGTGTTATATTCTTGTAAGAAAAACTACTGCATCAGTTTTGTGAACGTATATTTTTGTGGGGCAATGGACTTGAATAGAGGTTCAATTCCCAGGAGAGTGTACCTTTGAATGTTCAAATGTTTACCGACTACATAATCACATAAACCATTGACATTTTGGTTGGTTCATGTATCTTGATTATGAACAAATGTATAAACCTTTAAATGTCGACTCTGGTGGGACTCGAAACCACAGCCTTTGAATACCTTCTCCTGGTAAGGCAAGGCAAGGCAAGGCAAGTTTATTTATATAGCACTTTTCAACACAAGGCAATTCAAAGTGCTTTACAAAAAATGAAAGACATTAAGAAAATGGCATTTAAAATCAGTCATTAAAAAGAAAAGCAAATAAAATAAACATTAAAAGAAAAAAATACATGAATAAAAGTTACAGTGCAGTCTAAGATGTGAATAGTTCAATTAAAAGCAGCGACAAAAAGAAAAGTCTTCAGCCTGGATTTAAAAGTAGTCAGAGTTGCAGCGGACCTGCAGGTTTCTGGGAGTTTGTTCCAGATATTTGGAGCATAATAACTAAACGCTGCTTCTCCATGTTTAGTTCTGACTCTGGGGACAGAAAGCTGACCAGTCCCTGAAGACCTGAGAGATCTCGATGGTTCATAATTTAGCAGGAGGTCATAAATGTATTTTGGGCCTAAACCATTCAGTGCTTTATAAACCAGCAGCAGTATTTTGAAATCTATTCTTTGACACACAGGAAGCCAGTGTAAAGACTTCAGAACAGGAGTGATGTGATCCACTTTCTTAGTGTTAGTGAGGACTCGAGCAGCGGCGTTCTGAATCAGCTGCAGCTTTCTAATAGATTTTTTAGTGAGACCTGTGAAGACACCATTACAGTAGTCGAGTCTACTGAAGATAAAAGCATGGACAAGTTTTTCCAAATCCTGCTGTGACATTAGTCTTTTAACCCTAAATATATTCTTTAGGTGATAGTAGGCTGATTTAGTAACTGTTTTAATATGACTGTTGAAACTCAGGTCAGAGTCCATGACTACACCTAGATTTCTGGCTTTATCTGTTGTTTTGAACATTGCAGACTGAAGCTCAGCGCTAACTTTTAAACGTTCTGCCTTGGCTCCAAAAACCATTACCTCAGTTTTATCTTTGTTTAATTGGAGAAAGTTCTGACACATCCAGTCATTGATTTGTTCAATGCACTTACTCAGTGTTTGAATTGGAGCATAGTCTCCTGGTGAAATTGTTACATAAATTTGTGTGTCATCCGCATAGCTATGGTAACTTATTTTGTTGTTCTTCATTATCTGAGCCAGTGGTAGCATGTAGACGTTAAAGAGAAGAGGCCCCAAGATGGAGCCTTGAGGTACCCCACATGTCATATTTGTCAACTCAGATGTGTATTTACCTATAGAAACAAAGTTGTTTCTGTCCTTTAAGTAGGATTCAAACCAATTTAGAACTGTTTCCGAAAGTCCCACCCAGTTTTCCAGTCGGTCTAGTAATATGTTGTGGTCAACAGTGTCAAACGCAGCACTGAGATCTAATAATACTAACACTGAAGTTCTGCCACTGTCTGTGTTTAAGTGGATGTCATTAAAGACCTTTACAAGAGCAGTCTCAGTGCTGTGGTTTGGACGAAAGCCTGACTGGAACACATCCAAACAGTTATTTAAATGCAAGAAATTACTCAACTGTTGAAAAACAACTTTTTCAATGATTTTACCTAGAAATGGGAGGTTTGATATGGGCCTGTAATTGTTCATTACTGAAGCATCTAGATTATTCTTTTTTAAGAGCGGTTTAATGACTGCAGTTTTCAGGGCCTGTGGAAAAATACCTGTGTGGAGAGATTTGTTTACTATATGAAGTAGATCTGAGGCCATGCAAGGCAAAACATCTTTAAAAAATCCTGTTGGAATAATATCAAGCCAGCAGGAGGAGGATTTCAGAAGTTGTATAATGTCCTCTTGGTTTTTATCATTAATCTGATGGAATTGTGTCATGGTGTTTGAATTGATGTTAAGTGGACACAGAGACAACACATTTGCTCTTCCTGATGCAGAGGCACTGACTGCTTGTCTGATTTTCTGAATTTTGTCAGTGAAGAAGGAGGCAAAATCATTGCACGCCCTGGTGGATAGAAATTCAGAGGCTACTGACACTGGGGGGTTAGTTAGTCTGTCGACGGTAGCAAATAAGGCACGTGCGTTGTTTTTGTTTTTGTTAATGATGTCAGAGAAGAATGATTGTCGTGCGTTTTTCAATTCCAAATTATAAAGGCCAAGTCTCTCTTTATAGATTTCAAAGTGAACCTGGAGATTTGTTTTTCGCCACCTGCGTTCAGCTTTTCGACATTCTCTTTTTTCTGTTCTCACGGTCATGGCCTTTCTCCATGGAGATATTTTCTTAACAGACACTTCCTTTACCTTAGTTGGAGCAATGGCATCTATAACATTTTTAATTTTTGAATTAAAATGATTTACTAGCTCATTTACTGAGATGTTAGCAGGGGCAAGTGTGGAAGAAAAATTCTGAGTAAACATTTCCCTAGCGTTTTCAGTTAAATATCGCTTTGTGGTTACCTCTTTCTGAGCATTTTTGTGAACAGAAATAGAGCTCTCAAAGAAAACACAGGAATGGTCAGAGAGTGCAACATCAGTCACCACAACCGTAGAGATATTCAGACCCTTTGAGATAATTAAGTCCAGAGTGTGCCCCTTATTGTGCGTGGGCTCCGTCACATGCTGAGTCAGTCCATAGCTATCAAGAACACAAAACAGTTCTTTTGCCCCTCTGTCCTGGGGGTTGTCAACATGGATGTTAAAATCACCAACAATGACTAGACGGTCAAAGTCAATACACACTATAGACAGCAGTTCGGTAAAATCATCAAAAAAGCTTGCACAGTATTTGGGTGGTCTATAGATATTTAGGAACAGAGCTCGAGAGGAGCATTTCAGCTGAAGGGCTACATATTCAAAAGAAGCAAAGTTCCCATAAGATGTCTTCCTACATTGAAGGGAATCATTGAACAGAATAGCAACTCCACCCCCTTTCTTATGCATTCTTTCCTGACTCATAAAACTAAAGTTGGGAGGGGTTGATTCGATAAGAACAGCTGCACTGTTATTTTGTTCAATCCAAGTTTCTGTTAAAAACATAAAATCGAGATTGTGCTCAGTGATAAAATCATTGATTAAAAATGTTTTTCCTGCCAAAGACCTGACATTTAATAAAGCTAGTTTAAGTTTGTTAAACACACCATCAGTCAGGTTTTTTGTAACAAGCTGTGGCTGACATGGAATCACTGCTAAATTAGATAAACTCACACAAACGTTTGAGCGCTTCCTGTATCTAAGATGATTCACCGCTCTTAATCTATTACCTATCAACACAGATATCGGCAAAGCTACAGGTAGGCAGGGCCCCGGCATGTCCTTGAAAGAGTTGAGAGTGCCATACGCCCTTGAGCCTGGACCCAGCAGATATCAGTTTGCATATCTAGAAGTCCAATGCGCTGTCCATTGCGCCACAGAGCCACATTATTGGTCACGAACGTGACTTTTTTGCTTGCGGATTCTCTAGAATTTGTGTTATATGCTTCTGAGAAAAGTACTACATCAGATTTATGAACCTATAACTTTGTGTGGCAATGGACTTGAATAGAGGTTCAATTCCCAGCAGAGTCTACTTTTGAATGTTCACAGGGTTGCAAACTACATTATCACATAATCCATTGACATTTTGGTTGGTTCATGTATCTTGATTATGAACAAATTTATAAACCTTTAAATGTCAACTCTGGTGGGACTCGAACCCACAGCCTTTGAATATCTTCTCCTGGTCATATCTAGAAGTCCAATGCACTGTCCATTGCGCCACAGAGCCATAATATTGGTCACGAACGTGACTTTTTTGGTTGCAGATTCTCTAGAATTTGTGTTATATTCTTGTAAGAAAAACTACTGCATCAGTTTTGTGAACCTTTATTTTTGTGGGGCAATGGACTTGAATAGAGGTTCAATTCCCAAGAGAGTGTACCTTTGAATGTTCAAATGTTTACCGACAACATAATCACATAAACCATGGACATTTTGGTTGGTTCATGTATCTTGATTATGAACAAATTTATAAACCTTTAAATGTCAACTCTGGTGGGACTCGAACCCACAGCCTTTGAATACCTTCTCCTGGTCATATCTAGAAGTAGAGAAGGCATTCAAAGGCTGTGGGTTCGAGTCCCACCAGAGTCGACATTTAAAGGTTTATAAAGTTGTTCATAATCAAGACACGTGAAAATGTCAATGGTTTATGTGATTTTGTAGTTTGCAACCCTGTGAACATTCAAAGGTACACTCTGCTGGGAATTGAAACTCCATTCAAGTCCATTGCCACACAAAGTTATAGGTTCATAAATCTGATGTAGTACTTTTCTCAGAAGCATATAACACAAATTCTAGAGAATCCGCAAGCAAAAAAGTCACGTTCGTGACCAATAATATGGCTCTGTGGCGCAATGGACAGCGCATTGGACTTCTAGATATACCCAGGAGAAGGTATTCAAAGGATGTGGGTTCGAGTCCCACCAGAGTCAACATTTAAAGGTTTATAAATTTGTTCATAATCAAGATACATGAACCAACCAAAATGTCAATGGATTATGTGATTATGTAGTTTGCAACCCTGTGAACATTCAAAAGTACACTCTGCTGGGAATTGAACCTCCATTCAAGTCCATTGCCACACAAAGTTATAGGTTCATAAATCTGATGGAGTAGTTTTCTCAGAAGCATATAACACAAATTCTAGAGAATCCGCAAGCAAAAAAGTCACATTCGTGACCAATAATATGGCTCTGTGGCGCAATGGACAGCGCATTGGACTTCTAGATATACCCAGGAGAAGGTATTCAAAGGCTGTGGGTTCGAGTCCCACCAGAGTTGACATTTAAAGGTTTATAAATTTGTTCATAATCAAGATACATGAACCAACCAAAATGTCAATGGATTATGTGATTATGTAGTCGGTAAACATTTGAACATTCAAAGGTACACTCTGCTGGGAATTGAACCTCCATTCAAGTCCATTGCCCCACAAAAATATAGGTTCACAAAACTGATGCAGTAGTTTTTCTTACAAGAATATAACACAAATTCTAGAGAATCTGCAACAAAAAAAGTCACGTTCGTGACCAATAATGTGGCTCTGTGGCGCAATGGACAGTGCATTGGACTTCTAGACATACCCAGGAGAAGGTATTCAAAGGCTGTGGGTTCGAGTCCCACCAGAGTCGACATTTAAAGGTTTATAAAGTTGTTCATAATCAAGACACGTGAAACAACCAAAATGTCAATGGTTTATGTGATTTTGTAGTTTGCAACCCTGTGAACATTCAAAAGTACACTCTGCTGGGAATTGAACCTCCATTCAAGTCCATTGCCACACAAAGTTATAGGTTCATAAATCTGATGGAGTAGTTTTCTCAGAAGCATATAACACAAATTCTAGAGAATCCACAAGCAAAAAAGTCACTTTTGTGACCAATAATGTGGCGCAATGGACAGTGCATTGGACTTCTAGATATACCCAGGAGAAGGTATTCAAAGGCTGTGGGTTCGAGTCCCACCAGAGTCGACATTTAAAGGTTTATAAAAGTGTTCAAAATCAAAATACATGAACCAACCAAATTGTCCATGCTTTATGTGATTATGTTGTCGGTAAACATTTGAACATTCAAAGGTACACTCTGCTGGGAATTGAACCTCTATTCAAGTCCATTGCCCCACAAAAATATAGGTTCACAAAACTGATGCAGTAGTTTTTCTTACAAGAATATAACACAAATTCTAGAGAATCTGCAACCAAAAAAGTCACGTTTGTGACCAATAATGTGGCTCTGTGGCGCAATGGACAGCACATTGGACTTCTAAATATGCCCAGGAGAAGGCATTCAAAGGCTGTGGGTTCGAGTCCCACCAGAGTCGACATTTAAAGGTTTATAAAGTTGTTCATAATCAAGACACGTGAAAATGTCAATGGTTTATGTGATTTTGTAGTTTGCAACCCTGTGAACATTCAAAAGTAGACTCTGCTGGGAATTGAACCTCCATTCAAGTCCATTGCCACACTAAGTTATAGGTTCATAAATCTGATGGAGTAGTTTTCTCAGAAGCATATAACACAAATTCTAGAGAATCCGCAAGCAAAAAAGTCACGTTCGTGACCAATAATATGGCTCTGTGGCGCAATGGACAGCGCATTGGACTTCTAGATATACCCAGGAGAAGGTATTCAAAGGCTGTGGGTTCGAGTCCCACCAGAGTCGACATTTAAAGGTTTATAAAGTTGTTCATAATCAAGACACGTGAAAATGTCTGTGATTTTGTAGTTTGCAACCCTGTGAACATTCAAAAGTAGACTCTGCTGGGAATTGAAACTCCATTCAAGTCCATTGCCACACAAAGTTATAGGTTCATATATCTGATGTAGTACTTTTCTCAGAAGCATATAACACAAATTCTAGAGAATCCGCAAGCAAAAAAGTCACGTTCGTGACCAATAATATGGCTCTGTGGCGCAATGGACAGCGCATTGGACTTCTAGATATACCCAGGAGAAGGTATTCAAAGGCTGTGGGTTTGAGTCCCACCAGAGTCGACATTTAAAGGTTTATAAATTTGTTCATAATCAAGATACATGAACCAACCAAAATGTCAATGGATTATGTGATTATGTAGTCGGTAAACATTTGAACATTCAAAGGTACACTCTGCTGGGAATTGAACCTCCATTCAAGTCCATTGCCCCACAAAAATATAGGTTCACAAAACTGATGCAGTAGTTTTTCTTACAAGAATATAACACAAATTCTAGAGAATCTGCAACAAAAAAAGTCACGTTCGTGACCAATAATGTGGCTCTGTGGCGCAATGGACAGCGCATTGGACTTCTAGACATGCCCAGGAGAAGGTATTCAAAGGCTGTGGGTTCGAGTCCCACCAGAGTCGACATTTAAAGGTTTATAAAGTTGTTCATAATCAAGACACGTGAAACAACCAAAATGTCAATGGTTTATGTGATTTTGTAGTTTGCAACCCTGTGAACATTCAAAAGTAGACTCTGCTTGGAATTGAACCTCCATTCAAGTCCATTGCCACACAAAGTTATAGGTTCATAAATCTGATGTAGTACTTTTCTCAGAAGCATATAACACAAATTCTAGAGAATCCGCAAGCAAAAAAGTCACATTTGTGACCAATAATGTGGCGCAATGGACAGTGCATTGGACTTCTAGATATGCCCAGGAGAAGGTATTCAAAGGCTATGGGTTCGAGTCCCACCAGAGTCGACATTTAAAGGTTTATAAAAGTGTTCAAAATCAAAATACATGAACCAACCAAAATTTCCATGGTTTATGTGATTATGTAGTTTGCAACCCTGTGAACATTCAAAAGTACACTCTGCTGGGAATTGAACCTCCATTCAAGTCCATTGCCACACAAAGTTATAGGTTCATAAATCTGATGGAGTAGTTTTCTCAGAAGCATATAACACAAATTCTAGAGAATCCACAAGCAAAAAAGTCACTTTTGTGACCAATAATGTGGCGCAATGGACAGTGCATTGGACTTCTAGATATACCCAGGAGAAGGTATTCAAAGGCTGTGGGTTCGAGTCCCACCAGAGTCGACATTTAAAGGTTTATAAAAGTTTTCAAAATCAAAATACATGAACCAACCAAAATGTCCATGCTTTATGTGATTATGTTGTCGGTAAACATTTGAACATTCAAAGGTACACTCTGCTGGGAATTGAACCTCTATTCAAGTCCATTGCCCCACAAAAATATAGGTTCACAAAACTGATGCAGTAGTTTTTCTTACAAGAATATAACACAAATTCTAGAGAATCTGCAACCAAAAAAGTCACATTTGTGACCAATAATGTGGCTCTGTGGCGCAATGGACAGCACATTTGACTTCTAAATATGCCCAGTAGAAGGCATTCAAAGGCTGTGGGTTCGAGTCCCACCAGAGTCGACATTTAAAGGTTTATAAAGTTGTTCATAATCAAGACACGTGAAAATGTCAATGGTTTATGTGATTTTGTAGTTTGCAACCCTGTGAACATTCAAAAGTAGACTCTGCTGGGAATTGAAACTCCATTCAAGTCCATTGCCACACAAAGTTATAGGTTCATAAATCTGATGTAGTACTTTTCTCAGAAGCATATAACACAAATTCTAGAGAATCCGCAAGCAAAAAAGTCACCTTCGTGACCAATAATATGGCTCTGTGGCGCAATGGACAGCGCATTGGACTTCTAGATATACCCAGGAGAAGGTATTCAAAGGCTGTGGGTTCGAGTCCCACCAGAGTCAACATTTAAAGGTTTATAAATTTGTTCATAATCAAGATACATGAACCAACCAAAATGTCAATGGATTATGTGATTATGTAGTTTGCAACCCTGTGAACATTCAAAAGTACACTCTGCTGGGAATTGAACCTCCATTCAAGTCCATTGCCACACAAAGTTATAGGTTCATAAATCTGATGGAGTAGTTTTCTCAGAAGCATATAACACAAATTCTAGAGAATCCACTCGCAAAAAAGTCACATTTGTGACCAATAATATGGCTCTGTGGCGCAATGGACAGCGCATTGGACTTCTAGATATACCCAGGAGAAGGTATTCAAAGGCTGTGGGTTCGAGTCCCACCAGAGTCAACATTTAAAGGTTTATAAATATGTTCATAATCAAGATACATGAACCAACCAAAATGTCAATGGATTATGTGATTATGTAGTCGGTAAACATTTGAACATTCAAAGGTACACTCTGCTGGGAATTGAACCTCCATTCAAGTCCATTGCCCCACAAAAATATAGGTTCACAAAACTGATGCAGTAGTTTTTCTTACAAGAATATAACACAAATTCTAGAGAATCTGCAACCAAAAAAGTCACGTTCATGACCAATAATGTGGCTCTGTGGCACAATGGACAGCGCATTGGACTTCTAGATATGACTAGGAGAAGGTATTCAAAGGCTGTGGGTTGGAGTCCCACCAGAGTCGACATTTAAAGGTTTATACATTTGTTCATAATCAAGATACATGAACCAACCAAAATGTCATTGGATTATGTGATTATGTAGTTTGCAACCCTGTGAACAATCAAAAGTAGACTCTGCTGTGAATTGAACCTCCATTCAAGTCCATTGCCACACAAAGTTATAGGTTCATAAATCTGATGTAGTACTTTTCTCAGAAGCATATAACACAAATTCTAGAGAATCCGCAAGCAAAAAAGTCACATTTGTGACCAATAATATGGCTCTGTGGCGCAATGGACAGCGCATTGGACTTCTAGATATACCCAGGAGAAGGTATTCAAAGGCTGTGGGTTCGAGTCCCACCAGAGTCGACATTTAAAGGTTTATAAAAGTTTTCAAAATCAAAATACATGAACCAACCAAAATGTCCATGCTTTATGTGATTATGTTGTCGGTAAACATTTGAACATTCAAAGGTACACTCTGCTGGGAATTGAACCTCTATTCAAGTCCATTGCCCCACAAAAATATAGGTTCACAAAACTGATGCAGTAGTTTTTCTTACAAGAATATAACACAAATTCTAGAGAATCTGCAACCAAAAAAGTCACATTTGTGACCAATAATGTGGCTCTGTGGCGCAATGGACAGCACATTTGACTTCTAAATATGCCCCGTAGAAGGCATTCAAAGGCTGTGGGTTCGAGTCCCACCAGAGTCAACATTTAAAGGTTTATAAAGTTGTTCATAATCAAGACACGTGAAAATGTCAATGGTTTATGTGATTTTGTAGTTTGCAACCCTGTGAACATTCAAAAGTAGACTCTGCTGGGAATTGAAACTCCATTCAAGTCCATTGCCACACAAAGTTATAGGTTCATAAATCTGATGTAGTACTTTTCTCAGAAGCATATAACACAAATTCTAGAGAATCCGCAAGCAAAAAAGTCACCTTCGTGACCAATAATATGGCTCTGTGGCGCAATGGACAGCGCATTGGACTTCTAGATATACCCAGGAGAAGGTATTCAAAGGCTGTGGGTTCGAGTCCCACCAGAGTCAACATTTAAAGGTTTATAAATTTGTTCATAATCAAGATACATGAACCAACCAAAATGTCAATGGATTATGTGATTATGTAGTTTGCAACCCTGTGAACATTCAAAAGTACACTCTGCTGGGAATTGAACCTCCATTCAAGTCCATTGCCACACAAAGTTATAGGTTCATAAATCTGATGGAGTAGTTTTCTCAGAAGCATATAACACAAATTCTAGAGAATCCACTCGCAAAAAAGTCACATTTGTGACCAATAATATGGCTCTGTGGCGCAATGGACAGCGCATTGGACTTCTAGATATACCCAGGAGAAGGTATTCAAAGGCTGTGGGTTCGAGTCCCACCAGAGTCAACATTTAAAGGTTTATAAATATGTTCATAATCAAGATACATGAACCAACCAAAATGTCAATGGATTTATGTGATTATGTAGTCAGTAAACATTTGAACATTCAAAGGTACACTCTGCTGGGAATTGAACCTCCATTCAAGTCCATTGCCCCACAAAAATATAGGTTCACAAAACTGATGCAGTAGTTTTTCTTACAAGAATATAACACAAATTCTAGAGAATCTGCAACCAAAAAAGTCACGTTCATGACCAATAATAGTGGCTCTGTGGCACAATGGACAGCGCATTGGACTTCTAGATATGACCTAGGAGAAGGTATTCAAAGGCTGTGGGTTGGAGTCCCACCAGAGTCGACATTTAAAGGTTTATACATTTGTTCATAATCAAGATACATGAACCAACCAAAATGTCATTGGATTATGTGATTATGTAGTTTGCAACCCTGTGAACAATCAAAAGTAGACTCTGCTGTGAATTGAACCTCCATTCAAGTCCATTGCCACACAAAGTTATAGGTTCATAAATCTGATGTAGTACTTTTCTCAGAAGCATATAACACAAATTCTAGAGAATCCGCAAGCAAAAAAGTCACATTTGTGACCAATAATATGGCTCTGTGGCGCAATGGACAGCGCATTGGACTTCTAGATATACCCAGGAGAAGGTATTCAAAGGCTGTGGGTTCGAGTCCCACCAGAGTCGACATTTAAAGGTTTATAAAAGTGTTCAAAATCAAAATATCATGAACCAACCAAAATGTCCATGCTTTATGTGATTATGTTGTCGGTAAACATTTGAACATTCAAAGGTACACTCTGCTGGGAATTGAACCTCTATTCAAGTCCATTGCCCCACAAAAATATAGGTTCACAAAACTGATGCAGTAGTTTTTCTTACAAGAATATAACAGTAATTCTAGAGAATCTGCAACCAAAAAGTCATGTTTGTGACCAATAATGTGGCTCTGTGGCGCAATGGACAGCGCATTGGACTTCTAGATATGCCCAGGAGAAGGTATTCAAAGGCTGTGGGTTCAAGTCCCACCAGAGTCGACATTTAAAGGTTTATAAAAGTGTTCAAAATCAAAATACATGAACCAACCAAAATGTCCATGGTTTATGTGATTTTGTAGTTTGCAACCCTGTGAACATTCAAAAGTAGACTCTGCTGGGAATTGAACCTCCATTCAAGTCCATTGCCACACAAAAAGATAGGTTCACAAAACTGATGCAGTAGTTTTTCTTACAAGAATATAACACAAATTCTAGAGAATCTGCAACCAAAAAAGTCACGTTTGTGACCAATAATGTGGCTCTGTGGTGCAATGGACAGTGCATTGGACTTCTAGATATGCCCAGGAGAAGGTATTCAAAGGCTGTGGGTTCAAGTCCCACCAGAGTCGACATTTAAAGGTTTATAAAGTTGTTCATAATCAAGACACGTGAAACAACCAAAATGTCAATGGTTTATGTGATTTTGTAGTTTGCAACCCTGTGAACATTCAAAAGTAGACTCTGCTGGGAATTGAAACTCCATTCAAGTCCATTGCCACACAAAGTTATAGGTTCATAAATCTGATGTAGTACTTTTCTCAGAAGCATATAACACAAATTCTAGAGAATCCGCAAGCAAAAAAGTCACGTTCGTGACCAATAATATGGCTCTGTGGCGCAATGGACAGCGCATTGGACTTCTAGATATGCCCAGGAGAAGGTATTCAAAGGCTGTGGGTTCGAGTCCCACCAGAGTCGACATTTGAAGGTTTATAAAAGTGTTCAAAATCAAGATACATGAACCAACCAAAATGTCAATGGATTATGTGATTATGTAGTTTGCAACCCTGTGAACATTCAAAAGTAGACTCTGGGAATTGAACCTCCATTCAAGTCCATTGCCCCACAAAAATATAGGTTCACAAAATTGATTCAGTAGTTTTTCTTACAAGAATATAACACAAATTCTAGAGAATCCGCAAGCAAACAAGTCACGTTCATGACCAATAATATGGCTCTGTGGCGCAATGGACAGCGCATTGGACTTCTAGATATATCCAGGAGAAGGTATTCAAAGGCTGTGGGTTCGAGTCCCACCAGAGTCGACATTTAAAGGTTTATAAATTTGTTCATAATCAAGATACATGAAGCAACCAAAATGTCAATGGATTATGTGATTATGTAGTTTGCAACCCTGTGAACATTCAAAAGTACACTCTGCTGGGAATTGAACCTCCATTCAAGTCCATTGCCACACAAAGTTATAGGTTCATAAATCTGATGGAGTAGTTTTCTCAGAAGCATATAACACAAATTCTAGAGAATCCGCAAGCAAAAAAGTCACATTTGTGACCAATAATGTGGCGCAATGGACAGAGCATTGGACTTCTAGATATGCCCAGGAGAAGGTATTCAAAGGCTGTGGGTTCGAGTCCCACCAGAGTCGACATTTAAAGGTTTATAAAAGTGTTCAAAATCAAAATACATGAACCAACCAAAATGTCCATGGTTTATGTGATTATGTTGTCTGTAAACATTTGAACATTCAAAGGTACACTCTGCTGGGAATTGAACCTCCATTCAAGTCCATTGCCCCACAAAAATATAGGTTCACAAAACTGATGCAGTAGTTTTTCTTACAAGAATATAACACAAATTCTAGAGAATCTGCAACCAAAAAAGTCACAGTTCAGTGACCAATAATGTGGCTCTGTGGCGCTAGCTGGCGCAGGACCGTCTGTTAAAAATCCAATCTATCACCCAATCATGATACTCGCTGTCCATTGTGAGATTGGATTCAAACCAATCACGACGCGAGTTCACAATGGACGGAGCCAATCACGTCATGGCATCACAATGGACAGAGCCACTCACGGCACGGCTTCTCCCCGAACCCGCCCCCCTCACGCTTTTGATTGACACAGTGGACAAATCGCGAGGCGCATCAGAGGTGTTCAGAGTTAGTAACAACACTCCCTGTTTCTATTTTCCCGTTTTCAGTCATAAAACCTATTTTTACAACCGTCGTTTTGGCGTCAACTTTTACATTACGGTATACAGTCGGCAACTTCAGTCTGCATAAAGTTAGCAAGCCAGCATTGCTAATGCTATCGTGTCTAGGTTAAATACACGTTATTAAACGACTCTTGTATGAATGGGCATGTTGTAATTAGTAACTACACTTCTGTGAGCAGTGGTACAGAAGTCATACAGCATACTGTATACACAGAGGTGGGAAGTAACTAAGAACATTTACTCAAGTACTGTACTTAAGTAGAATTTTGAGATACTTGTACTTCACTTGAGTGTTTCCATATTTTTCTACGGTGTACTTCTACACCACTAAAATTCAGAGGTAACTGGTGTATTTTTACTCCATTACTCCACCATTTTATGAGTTTATGTTTATCAGTTGATCTGTTCATATAGACACCTAAAGTATATCATATATTATATGATATAAATATCTTTATGTGAGATAAGGGATCGTTGCTCACTATGATATGATAAAGTGTGTTATATGCTCCAGGAAGGACACAGTATATTGTTGAATATATATTCAAGATAGCTATATACTGTATATAACATTACATTAATTGTAATTCAATATACACACATCAATCATTTATGGATAAAAGGACAACTTCACCGTTTATGAACATGATGTGTGTTTATACATGATTATATGTGTAGATAACCTGTATAAATAATGGTTAACATGGTGTCAGTGTTGTTCGCTTTGCAGTGTAGTTCTCTCTAACACTTGCATTGTTATTTTACTTAAACTTCAGATGATCACTAAACCTATAAGCCATAACGAAATGGGAGATGCGGAATGGACGGGCTTTGGCCTTCAGGAGGGATAAACCCGCTCCAAGGAGACGGAAGTGACGTGACCTCTGTCAGAAGGTAAAGTATAGAAACATATGTACCTATTACTTATTATTCACATATGATAAGTATATTACTGAACATTTACAATTTACTGGTGCAAATATTATCAATCAAAGGATTTACACTGAGTGACTCACTCCAGACTAAAACATAATGATGATAGTTTCAGATTAAGAAATGCCTCATGCATACATTTTATATCACACCCCCAGTAGTTACCCCCACCCAGAGCCCAGCCTCCTCCCTGTGGCCTGCCAGGAGCCCCCAGAGCCCAGCCTCCTCCCAAGCAGTCTCTGGGTGCTGTCCATGTACGGCAGGGATATCCTCTCCCACATGGACCATATCAAGGCCAGCATCACCTCCACATTTGGTTCCATCTTAAAGATGGACTCAACCAAAAAGGTCAAACATAACGTGACTGTGTATTTGATTTCCGTGTTTGTTAAACTCTCTTATAAACAATAACATTACAAACTAGTTTTTATTATAAATGTGTTCGGTTATAAATCTGGAAACATTAACTGCTATAGATCATTTCTAATAAATGCCTCAACTTCGCTGTTGTCACATTCCAGATCACAAAGCAGCAAAGCAAGGTGGAGATGCAGCTCTTCCCTGCTCCACCCTCAGGTCCTCAGGTGGTGTTGCAGCTGTTCCGTGCTCCACCCTCAGCTCCTCAGGTGGAGATGCAGCTGTTCCCTGCTCCACCCTCTGGCCCTCAGGTGGAGATGCAGCTGTTCCCTGCTCCACCCTCAGCTCCTCAGGTGGTGTTGTAGCTCTTCCGTGCTCCACCCTCTGGCCCTCAGGTGGAGATGCAGCTCTTCCCTGCTCCACCCTCTGGCCCTCAGGTGGAGATGCAGCTGTTCCCTGCTCCACCCTCTGGCCCTCAGGTGGTGATGCAGCGCTTCCCTTCTCCACCTTTGGGCTCCATGATATTTACTCCAGTGAGCTCACAGGTTCCTGTCCTGGTCGCTGCTCCACAGGCTCTGAATGCCAGCCTCTCTCTGCTTTTCCTGCTCCTAGTCCTGCTCCTGCTCCATACAGCCAAACACTGACCCGCAAAGTACTGCCCAACACGTGTGGAGGTGTGGGAGCTTTGGGACAGCGGACACTGGACACAGCCAGTACAGGGAGTAGTGAACTATATTGTGCCAAAGGAGCAATGGTTGGAGAACATAACAAAATGTATACCCCCCCACCAGAGGCATGGACACTGGAAACGTATTTATGTATATAGTTCGGTGTATAGTTTGATATTTATTTATATATATGATATGTATATATTTTATTAAGTTTATGATAATGTTTATTTTATGTTAAAACTCATTTAGAGTGTTATTTTGTTATACTGCACCTTACTTACTTTTAAGGGTTGTTTTACATTTTATTAAGTTGAACTACTTTAAAATAAAGGTTTGGTTCTATCAAGTTCGTGACTGTTCAATAATTGAGTGCTATGTTTAGAATTTCTATCGGTTTTCTCTTTGTTTGTTAAAAGAAATACATTATAACACCAATACCTTCTTAGTTCATATTAAATGTAATGGTTACATTTCAGTATTTGTCCACAGCACACAAACCATGAGCTTCAATACAGGTCCATATTGGGTTCTTCAAAACTATCCCTGATAAAGAATATTATAAATAATAATTGTATGTAATAAACTTGAAAGAAGTCGATACGTTTTACTTAATATTTATTAGAAATATATAATATTTATTAGAAATGTGTTAATAGTTAACTGCATAACACAAGTGTTATTAGTCAACAAACGCATACGTTGTTGGTCTTTATTAAAGTACTTCTGTATATAAATACATTTACATGCAGAAGGGAAACAGGGAGCAAGAGAATCGTTTTTTCTCCTCTTTTTCCTCTCTTTCTCCCTCTTTTTTCTTCTTCCCCATTCTTCCCCCTTCTTCTCCTTTCTTACCCCCCCTTGCAAGACTATTGTTCCCCAACTTTGGCGCAATGGACAGCGCATTGGACTTCTAGACATGCCCAGGAGAAGGTATTCAAAGGCTGTGGGTTCTTCCCCCTTCTTCCCCCTTCTTCCCCCTTCTTCTCCTTTCTTACAGAGTCGACATTTAAAAGTTTATAAATTTGTTCATAATCAAGATACATGAACCAACCAAAATGTCAATGGATTATGTGATTATGTAGTCGGTAAACATTTGAACATTCAAAGGTAAACTCTGCTGGGAATTGAACCTACATTCAAGTCCATTGCCACACAAAATTATAGGTTCATAAATCTGATGTAGTAGTTTTCTCAGAAGCATATAACACAAATTCTAGAGAATCCGCAAGCAAAAAAGTCACGTTCGTGACTAATAATATGGCTCTGTGGCGCAATGGACAGCGCATTGGACTTCTAGATATACCCAGGAGAAGGTATTCAAAGGCTGTGGGTTCCAGTCCCACCAGAGTTGAAATTTAAAGGTTTATAAAAGTGTTCAAAATCAAAATACATGAACCAACCAAAATGTCCATGGTTTATGTGATTATGTTGTCGGTAAACATTTGAACATTCAAAGGTACACTCTGCTGGGAATTGAACCTCTATTCAAGTCCATTGCCCCACAAAAATATAGGTTCACAAAACTGATGCAGTAGTTTTTCTTACAAGAATATAACACAAATTCTAGAGAATCTGCAACCAAAAAGTCATGTTTGTGACCAATAATGTGGCTCTGTGGCACAATGGACAGCGCATTGGACTTCTAGATATGCCCAGGAGAAGGTATTCAAAGGCTGTGGGTTCGAGTCCCACCAGAGTCAAAATTTAAAGGTTTATAAAAGTGTTCAAAATCAAGATACATGAACCAACCAAAATGTCAATGGATTATGTGATTATGTAGTTGGTAAACATTCAAAGGTAGACTCTGCTGGGAATTGAACCTCCATTCAAGTCCATTGCCGCACAAAGTTATAGGTTCATAAATCTGATGGAGTAGTTTTCTCAGAAGCATATAACACAAATTCTAGAGAATCCGCAAGCAAAAAAGTCACATTTGTGACCAATAATATGGCTCTGTGGCGCAATGCACAGCGCATTGGACTTCTAGATATACCCAGGAGAAGGTATTCAAAGGCTGTGGGTTCAAGTCCCACCAGAGTCAACATTTAAAGGTTTATAAATTTGTTCATAATCAAGATACATGAAGCAACCAAAATGTCAATGGATTATGTGATTATGTAGTTTGCAACCCTGTGAACATTCAAAAGTACACTCTGCTGGGAATTGAACCTCCATTCAAGTCCATTGCCACACAAAGTTATAGGTTCATAAATCTGATGGAGTAGTTTTCTCAGAAGCATATAACACAAATTCTAGAGAATCCACAAGCAAAAAAGTCACATTTGTGACCAATAATGTGGCGCAATGGACAGTGCATTGGACTTCTAGATATGCCCAGGAGAAGGTATTCAAAGGCTGTGGGTTCGAGTCCCACCAGAGTCGACATTTAAAGGTTTATAAAAGTGTTCAAAATCAAAATACATGAACCAACCAAAATGTCCATGGTTTATGTGATTATGTTGTCTGTAAACATTTGAACATTCAAAGGTACACTCTGCTGGGAATTGAACCTCCATTCAAGTCCATTGCCCCACAAAAATATAGGTTCACAAAACTGATGCAGTAGTTTTTCTTACAAGAATATAACACAAATTCTAGAGAATCTGCAACCAAAAAAGTCACGTTCGTGACCAATAATGTGGCTCTGTGGCGCAATGGACAGCGCATTGGACTTCTAGACATGCCCAGGAGAAGGTATTCAAAGGCTGTGGGTTCGAGTCCCACCAGAGTCGAAATTTAAAGGTTTATAAAAGTGTTCAAAATCAAGATACATGAACCAACCAAAATGTCAATGGATTATGTGATTATGTAGTCGGTAAACATTCAAAGGTACACTCTGCTGGGAATTGAACCTCCATTCAAGTCCATTGCCACACAAAGTTATAGGTTCATAAATCTGATGGAGTAGTTTTCTCAGAAGCATATAACACAAATTCTAGAGAATCCGCAAGCAAAAAAGTCACATTTGTG
Organism: Pogonophryne albipinna; assembly: GCA_028583405.1. NCBI lineage: Eukaryota > Metazoa > Chordata > Actinopteri > Perciformes > Artedidraconidae > Pogonophryne > Pogonophryne albipinna. Next base: position 3,653,431 of record CM053252.1, read on the forward strand.
ACCAATAATATGGCTCTGTGGCGCAATCGACAGCGCATTGGACTTCTAGATATACCCAGGAGAAGGTATTCAAAGGCTGTGGGTTCAAGTCCCACCAGAGTCAACATTTAAAGGTTTATAAATTTGTTCATAATCAAGATACATGAAGCAACCAAAATGTCAATGGATTATGTGATTATGTAGTTTGCAACCCTGTGAACATTCAAAAGTACACTCTGCTGGGAATTGAACCTCCATTCAAGTCCATTGCCACACAAAGTTATAGGTTCATAAATCTGATGGAGTAGTTTTCTCAGAAGCATATAACACAAATTCTAGAGAATCCACAAGCAAAAAAGTCACATTTGTGACCAATAATGTGGCGCAATGGACAGTGCATTGGACTTCTAGATATGCCCAGGAGAAGGTATTCAAAGGCTGTGGGTTCGAGTCCCACCAGAGTCAACATTTTAAGGTTTATAAAAGTGTTCAAAATCAAAATACATGAACCAACCAAAATGTCCATGGTTTATGTGATTATGTTGTCTGTAAACATTTGAACATTCAAAGGTACACTCTGCTGGGAATTGAACCTCCATTCAAGTCCATTGCCCCACAAAAATATAGGTTCACAAAACTGATGCAGTAGTTTTTCTTACAAGAATATAACACAAATTCTAGAGAATCTGCAACCAAAAAAGTCACGTTCGTGACCAATAATGTGGCTCTGTGGCGCAATGGACAGCGCATTGGACTTCTAGACATGCCCAGGAGAAGGTATTCAAAGGCTGTGGGTTCGAAGTCCCACCAGAGTCAACATTTAAAGGTTTATAAAAGTGTTCATAATCAAGATACATGAACCAACCAAAATGTCAATGCATTATGTGATTATGTAGTTGGTAAACATTTGAACATTCAAAGGTAGACTCTGCTGGGAATTGAACCTCCATTCAAGTCCATTGCCGCACAAAGTTATAGGTTCATAAATCTGATGGAGTAGTTTTCTCAGAAGCATATAACACAAATTCTAGAGAATCCGCAAGCAAAAAAGTCACATTTGTGACCAATAATATGGCTCTGTGGCGCAATGCACAGCGCATTGGACTTCTAGATATACCCAGGAGAAGGTATTCAAAGGCTGTGGGTTCAAGTCCCACCAGAGTCAACATTTAAAGGTTTATAAAATTTGTTCATAATCAAGATACATGAAGCAACCAAAATGTCAATGGATTATGTGATTATGTAGTTTGCAACCATGTGAACATTCAAAGGTACACTCTGCTGGGAATTGAACCTCCATTCAAGTCCATTGCCACACAAAATTATAGGTTCATAAAATCTGATGGAGTAGTTTTTCTCAGAAGCATATAACACAAATTCTAGAGAATCCAGCAAGCAAAAAAGTCACAGTTAGTGACCAATAATATGGCTCTGTGCGCAATGGACAGTGCATTGGACTTCTAGATATGCCCAGGAGAAGGTATTCAAAGGCTGTGGGTTCGAGTCCCACCAGAGTCGACATTTAAAGGTTTATAAAAGTGTTCAAAATCAAAATACATGAACCAACCAAAATGTCCATGGTTTATGTGATTATGTTGTCTGTAAACATTTGAACATTCAAAGGTACACTCTGCTGGGAATTGAACCTCCATTCAAGTCCATTGCCCCACAAAAATATAGGTTCACAAAACTGATGCAGTAGTTTTTCTTACAAGAATATAACACAAATTCTAGAGAATCTGCAACCAAAAAAGTCACGTTCGTGACCAATAATGTGGCTCTGTGGCGCAATGGACAGCGCATTGGACTTCTAGACATGCCCAGGAGAAGGTATTCAAAGGCTGTGGGTTTGAGTCCCACCAGAGTCGAAATTTAAAGGTTTATAAAAGTGTTCAAAATCAAGATACATGAACCAACCAAAATGTCAATGGATTATGTGATTATGTAGTCGGTAAACATTCAAAGGTACACTCTGCTGGGAATTGAACCTCCATTCAAGTCCATTGCCACACAAAGTTATAGGTTCATAAATCTGATGGAGTAGTTTTCTCAGAAGCATATAACACAAATTCTAGAGAATCCGCAAGCAAAAAAGTCACATTTGTGACCAATAATATGGCTCTGTGGCGCAATCGGACAGCGCATTGGACTTCTAGATATACCCAGGAGAAGGTATTCAAAGGCTGTGGGTTCAAGTCCCACCAGAGTCAACATTTAAAGGTTTATAAATTTGTTCATAATCAAGATACATGAACCAACCAAAATGTCAATGGATTATGTGATTATGTAATCGGTAAACATTTGAACATTCAAAGGTAAACTCTGCTGGGAATTGAACCTCCATTCAAGTCCATTGCCACACAAAATTATAGGTTCATAAATCTGATGTAGTAGTTTTCTCAGAAGCATATAACACAAATTCTAGAGAATCCACAAGCAAAAAAGTCACATTTGTGACTAAAAATATGGCTCTGTGGCGCAATGGACAGCGCATTGGACTTCTAGATATACCCAGGAGAAGGTATTCAAAGGCTGTGGGTTCCAGTCCCACCAGAGTCGAAATGTAAAGGTTTATAAAAGTGTTCAAAATCAAAATACATGAACCAACCAAAATGTCCATGGATTATGTTGTCGGTAAACATTTGAACATTCAAAGGTACACTCTGCTGGGAATTGAACCTCTATTCAAGTCCATTGCCCCACAAAAATATAGGTTCACAAAACTGATGCAGTAGTTTTTCTTACAAGAATATAACACAAATTCTAGAGAATCTGCAACCAAAAAAGTCACGTTCGTGACCAATAATGTGGCTCTGTGGCGCAATGGACAGCGCATTGGACTTCTAGATATGCCCAGGAGAAGGTATTCAAAGGCTGTGGGTTCGAGTCCCACCAGAGTCGAAATTTAAAGGTTTATAAAAGTGTTCAAAATCAAGATACATGAACCAACCAAAATGTCAATGGATTATGTGATTATGTAGTTTGCAACCCTGTGAACATTCAAAAGTAGACTCTGGGAATTGAACCTCCATTCAAGTCCATTGCCCCACAAAATTGATTCAGTAGTTTTTCTTACAAGAATATAACACAAATTCTAGAGAATCCGCAAGCAAAAAAGTCACGTTCATGACCAATAATATGGCTCTGTGGCACAATGGACAGCGCATTGGACTTCTAGACATGCCCAGGAGAAGGTATTCAAAGGCTGTGGGTTCGAGTCCCACCAGAGTCGACATTTAAAGGTTTATAAATTTGTTCATAATCAAGATACATGAACCAACCAAAATGTCAATGGATTATGTGATTATGTAGTCGGTAAACATTTGAACATTCAAAGGTAAACTCTGCTGGGAATTGAACCTCCATTCAAGTCCATTGCCACACAAAATGATAGGTTCATAAATCTGATGTAGTAGTTTTCTCAGAAGCATATAACACAAATTCTAGAGAATCCGCAAGCAAAAAAGTCACGTTCGTGACTAATAATATGGCTCTGTGGCGCAATGGACAGCGCATTGGACTTCTAGATATACCCAGGAGAAGGTATTCAAAGGCTGTGGGTTCCAGTCCCACCAGAGTTGAAATTTAAAGGTTTATAAAAGTGTTCAAAATCAAAATACATGAACCAACCAAAATGTCCATGGTTTATGTGATTATGTTGTCGGTAAACATTTGAACATTCAAAGGTACACTCTGCTGGGAATTGAACCTCTATTCAAGTCCATTGCCCCACAAAAATATAGGTTCACAAAACTGATGCAGTAGTTTTTCTTACAAGAATATAACACAAATTCTAGAGAATCTGCAACCAAAAAGTTGTGTTTGTGACCAATAATGTGGCTCTGTGGCGCAATGGACAGCGCATTGGACTTCTAGATATGCCCAGGAGAAGGCATTCAAAGGCTGTGGGTTCAAGTCCCACCAGAGTCAAAATTTAAAGGTTTATAAAAGTGTTCAAAATCAAGATACATGAACCAACCAAAATGTCAATGGATTATGTAGTCGGTAAACATTTAAACATTCAAAGGTACACTCTGCTGGGAATTGAACCTCCATTCAAGTCCATTGCCACACAAAGTTATAGGTTCATAAATCTGATGTAGTACTTTTCTCAGAAGCATATAACACAAATTCTAGAGAATACGCAAGCAAAAAAGTCACGTTCGTGACCAATAATATGGCTCTGTGGCGCAATGGACAGCGCATTGGACTTCTAGATATGCCCAGGAGAAGGTATTCAAAGGCTGTGGGTTCGAGTCCCACCAGAGTCAACATTTGAAGGTTTATAAAAGTGTTCAAAATCAAGATACATGAACCAACCAAAATGTCAATGGATTATGTGATTATGTAGTTTGCAACCCTCTGAACATTCAAAGTAGACTCTGCTGGAATTGAACCTCCATTCAAGTCCATTGCCACACAAAATGATAGGTTCACAAAATTGATTCAGTAGTTTTTCTTACAAGAATATAACACAAATTCTAGAGAATCCGCAAGCAAAAAAGTCACTTTCGTGACTAATAATATGGCTCTGTGGCGCAATGAACAGCGCATTGGACTTCTAGATATACCCAGGAGAAGGTATTCAAAGGCTGTGGGTTCCAGTCCCACCATGAGTCGAAATTTAAAGGTTTATAAAAGTTGTTCATAATCAAGATACATGAACCAACCAAAATGTCAATGGATTATGTGATTATGTAGTCGGTAACCATTTGAACATTCAAAGGTAAACTCTGCTGGGAATTGAACCTCCATTCAAGTCCATTGCCACACAAAATGATAGGTTCACAAAATTGATTCAGTAGTTTTTCTACAAGAATATAACACAAATTCTAGAGAATCCGCAAGCAAAAAAGTCACGTTCGTGACTAATAATATGGCTCTGTGGCGCAATGGACAGCGAATTGGACTTCTAGATATGCCCAGGAGAAGGTATTCAAAGGCTGTGGGTTCAAGTCCCACCAGAGTCGACATTTAAAGGTTTATAAATTGTTCATAATCAAGATACATGAACCAACCAAAATGTCAATGGATTATGTGATTATGTAGTCAGTAAACATTTGAACATTCAAAGGTACACTCTGCTGGGAATTGAACCTCCATTCAAGTCCATTGCCACACAAAGTTATAGGTTCATAAATCTGATGTAGTACTTTTCTCAGAAGCATATAACACAAATTCTAGAGAATACGCAAGCAAAAAAGTCAAGTTCGTGACCAATAATATGGCTCTGTGGCGCAATGGACAGCGCATTGGACTTCTAGATATACCCAGGAGAAGGTATTCAAAGGC
>CM053252.1:3659701-3704934 GCA_028583405.1 Pogonophryne albipinna
ATCTAGAAGTCCAATGCGCTGTCGATTGCGCCACAGAGCCATATTATTGGTCACAAATGTGACTTTTTTGCTTGCGGATTCTCTAGAATTTGTGTTATATGCTTCTGAGAAAACTACTCCATCAGATTTATGAACCTATAACTTTGTGTGGCAATGGACTTGAATGGAGGTTCAATTCCCAGCAGATGTACCTTTGAATGTTTACCGACTACATAATCACATAATCCATTGACATTTTGGTTGGTTCATGTATCTTGATTTTGAACACTTTTATAAACCTTTTAAATTTCGACTCTGGTGGGACTCGAACCCACAGCCTTTGAATACCTTCTCCTGGGCATGTCTAGAAGTCCAATGCGCTGTCCATTGCGCCACAGAGCCACATTATTGGTCACGAACGTGACTTTTTTGGTTGCAGATTCTCTAGAATTTGTGTTATATTCTTGTAAGAAAAACTACTGCATCAGTTTTGTGAACCTATATTTTTGTGGGGCAATGGACTTGAATGGAGGTTCAATTCCCAGCAGAGTGTACCTTTGAATGTTCAAATGTTTACAGACAACATAATCACATAAACCATGGACATTTTGGTTGGTTCATGTATTTTGATTTTGAACACTTTTATAAACCTTTAAATGTCGACTCTGGTGGGACTCGAACCCACAGCCTTTGAATACCTTCTCCTGGGCATATCTAGAAGTCCAATGCACTGTCCATTGCGCCACATTATTGGTCACAAATGTGACTTTTTTGCTTGTGGATTCTCTAGAATTTGTGTTATATGCTTCTGAGAAAACTACTCCATCAGATTTATGAACCTATAACTTTGTGTGGCAATGGACTTGAATGGAGGTTCAATTCCCAGCAGAGTGTACTTTTGAATGTTCACAGGGTTGCAAACTACATAATCACATAATCCATTGACATTTTGGTTGCTTCATGTATCTTGATTATGAACAAATTTATAAACCTTTAAATGTTGACTCTGGTGGGACTTGAACCCACAGCCTTTGAATACCTTCTCCTGGGTATATCTAGAAGTCCAATGCGCTGTGCATTGCGCCACAGAGCCATATTATTGGTCACAAATGTGACTTTTTTGCTTGCGGATTCTCTAGAATTTGTGTTATATGCTTCTGAGAAAACTACTCCATCAGATTTATGAACCTATAACTTTGTGCGGCAATGGACTTGAATGGAGGTTCAATTCCCAGCAGAGTCTACCTTTGAATGTTTACCAACTACATAATCACATAATCCATTGACATTTTGGTTGGTTCATGTATCTTGATTTTGAACACTTTTATAAACCTTTAAATTTTGACTCTGGTGGGACTCGAACCCACAGCCTTTGAATACCTTCTCCTGGGCATATCTAGAAGTCCAATGCGCTGTCCATTGCGCCACAGAGCCACATTATTGGTCACAAACATGACTTTTTGGTTGCAGATTCTCTAGAATTTGTGTTATATTCTTGTAAGAAAAACTACTGCATCAGTTTTGTGAACCTATATTTTTGTGGGGCAATGGACTTGAATAGAGGTTCAATTCCCAGCAGAGTGTACCTTTGAATGTTCAAATGTTTACCGACAACATAATCACATAAACCATGGACATTTTGGTTGGTTCATGTATTTTGATTTTGAACACTTTTATAAACCTTTAAATTTCAACTCTGGTGGGACTGGAACCCACAGCCTTTGAATACCTTCTCCTGGGTATATCTAGAAGTCCAATGCGCTGTCCATTGCGCCACAGAGCCATATTATTAGTCACGAACGTGACTTTTTTGCTTGCGGATTCTCTAGAATTTGTGTTATATGCTTCTGAGAAAACTACTACATCAGATTTATGAACCTATAATTTTGTGTGGCAATGGACTTGAATGTAGGTTCAATTCCCAGCAGAGTTTACCTTTGAATGTTCAAATGTTTACCGACTACATAATCACATAATCCATTGACATTTTGGTTGGTTCATGTATCTTGATTATGAACAAATTTATAAACTTTTAAATGTCGACTCTGTAAGAAAGGAGAAGAAGGGGGAAGAAGGGGGAAGAACCCACAGCCTTTGAATACCTTCTCCTGGGCATGTCTAGAAGTCCAATGCGCTGTCCATTGCGCCAAAGCTGGGGAACAATAGTCTTGCAAGGGGGGGTAAGAAAGGAGAAGAAGGGGGAAGAAGGGGAAGAAGAAAAAAGAGGGAGAAAGAGAGGAAAAAGAGGAGAAAAAACGATTCTCTTGCTCCCTGTTTCCCTTCTGCATGTAAATGTATTTATATACAGAAGTACTTTAATAAAGACCAACAACGTATGCGTTTGTTGACTAATAACACTTGTGTTATGCAGTTAACTATTAACACATTTCTATAAATATTATATATTTCTAATAAATATTAAGTAAAACGTATCGACTTCTTTCAAGTTTATTACATACAATTATTATTATTTTCTTTATCAGGGATAGTTTTGAAGAACCCAATATGGACCTGTATTGAAGCTCATGGTTTGTGTGCTGTGGACAAATACTTAAATGTAACCATTACATTTAATATGAACTAAGAAGGTATTGGTGTTATAATGTATTTCTTCTAACAAACAAAGAGAAAACCGATAGAAATTCTAAACATAGCACTCAATTATTGGACAGTCACGAACTTGATAGAACCAAACCTTTATTTTTAAGTAGTTCAACTTAATAAAATGTAAAACAACCCTTAAAAGTAAGTAAGGTGCAGTATAACAAAATAACACTCTAAATGAGTTTTAACATAAAATAAACATTATCATAAACTTAATAAAATATATACATATCATATATATAAATAAATATCAAACTATACACCGAACTATATACATAAATAAGTGTCCAGTGTCCATGCCTCTGGTGGGGGGGTATACATTTTGTTATGTCCTCCAACCATTGCTCCTTTGGCACAATGTAGTTCACTACTCCCTGTACTGGCTGTGTCCAGTGTCCGCTGTCCCAAAGCTCCCACACCTCCACACGTGTTGGGCAGTACTTTGCGGGCAGTGTTTGGCTGTATGGAGCAGGAGCAGGACTAGGAGCAGGAAAAGCAGAGAGAGGCTGGCATTCAGAGCCTGTGGAGCAGCGACCAGGACAGGAACCTGTGAGCTCACTGGAGTAAATATCATGGAGCCCAAAGGTGGAGCAGGGAAGCGCTGCATCACCACCTGAGGGCCAGAGGGTGGAGCAGGGAACAGCTGCATCTCCACCTGAGGGCCAGAGGGTGGAGCAGGGAAGAGCTGCATCTCCACCTGAGGGCCAGAGGGTGGAGCAGGAAGAGCTGCAACACCACCTGAGGAGCTGAGGGTGGAGCAGGGAACAGCTGCATCTCCACCTGAGGGCCAGAGGGTGGAGCAGGGAACAGCTGCATCTCCACCTGAGGAGCTGAGGGTGGAGCAGGGAACAGCTGCAACACCACCTGAGGACCTGAGGGTGGAGCAGGGAAGAGCTGCATCTCCACCTTGCTTTGATGCTTTGTGATCTGGAATGTGACAACAGCGAAGTTGAGGCATTTATTAGAAATGATCTATAGCAGTTAATGTTTCCAGATTTATAACCGAACACATTTATAATAAAAACTAGTTTGTAATGTTATTGTTTATAAGAGAGTTTAACAAACACGGAAATCAAATACACAGTCACGTTATGTTTGACCTTTTTGGTTGAGTCCATCTTTAAGATGGAACCAAATGTGGAGGTGATGCTGGCCTTGATATGGTCCATGTGGGAGAGGATATCCCTGCCGTACATGGACAGCACCCAGAGACTGCTTGGGAGGAGGCTGGGCTCTGGGGGCTCCTGGCAGGCCACAGGGAGGAGGCTGGGCTCTGGGTGGGGGTAACTACTGGGGGTGTGATATAAAATGTATGCATGAGGCATTTCTTAATCTGAAACTATCATCATTATGTTTTAGTCTGGAGTGAGTCACTCAGTGTAAATCCTTTGATTGATAATATTTGCACCAGTAAATTGTAAATGTTCAGTAATATACTTATCATATGTGAATAATAAGTAATAGGTACATATGTTTCTATACTTTACCTTCTGACAGAGGTCACGTCACTTCCGTTTCCTTGGAGCGGGTTTATCCCTCCTGAAGGCCAAAGCCCGTCCATTCCGCATCTCCCATTTCGTTATGGCTTATAGGTTTAGTGATCATCTAAACTTTAAGTAAAATAACAATGCAAGTGTTAGAGAGAACTACACTGCAAAGCGAACAACACTGACACCATGTTAACCATTATTTATACAGGTTATCTACACATATAATCATGTATAAACACACATCATGTTCATAAACGGTGAAGTTGTCCTTTTATCCATAAATGATTGTGTGTATATTGAATTACAATTAATGTAATGTTATATACAGTATATAGCTATCTTGAATATATATTCAACAATATACTGTGTCCTTCCTGGAGCATATAACACACTTTATCATATCATAGTGAGCAACGATCCCTTATCTCACATAAAGATATTTATATCATATAATATATGATATACTTTAGGTGTCTATATGAACAAATCAACTGATAAACATAAACTCATAAAATGGAGTAAAAGTACACCAGTTAGAAGTACACAGTAGAAAAATATGGAAACACTCAAGTGAAGTACAAGTATCTCAAAATTCTACTTAAGTACAGTACTTGAGTAAATGTTCTTAGTTACTTCCCACCTCTGTGTATACAGTATGCTGTATGACTTCTGTACCACTGCTCACAGAAGTGTAGTTACTAATTACAACATGCCCATTCATACAAGAGTCGTTTAATAACGTGTATTTAACCTAGACACGATAGCATTAGCAATGCTGGCTTGCTAACTTTATGCAGACTGAAGTTGCCGACTGTATACCGTAATGTAAAAGTTGACGCCAAAACGACGGTTGTAAAAATAGGTTTTATGACTGAAAACGGGAAAATAGAAACAGGTAGTGTTGTTACTTACTCTGAACACCTCTGATGCGCCTCGCGATTTGTCCACTGTGTCAATCAAAAGCGTGAGGGGGGCGGGTTCGGGGAGAAGCCATGCCGTGAGTGGCTCTGTCCATTGTGATGCCATGACGTGATTGGCTCCGTCCATTGTGAACTCGCGTCGTGATTGGTTTGAATCCAATCTCACAATGGACAGCGAGTATCATGATTGGGTGATAGATTGGATTTTTAACAGACGGTCCTGCGCCAGCTAGCGCCACAGAGCCACATTATTGGTCACGAATGTGACTTTTTTGGTTGCAGATTCTCTAGAATTTGTGTTATATTCTTGTAAGAAAAACTACTGCATCAGTTTTGTGAACCTATATTTTTGTGGGGCAATGGACTTGAATGGAGGTTCAATTCCCAGCAGAGTGTACCTTTGAATGTTCAAATGTTTACAGACAACATAATCACATAAACCATGGACATTTTGGTTGGTTCATGTATTTTGATTTTGAACACTTTTATAAACCTTTAAATGTCAACTCTGGTGGGACTCGAACCAACAGCCTTTGAATACCTTCTCCTGGGCATATCTAGAAGTCCAATGCACTGTCCATTGCGCCACATTATTGGTCACAAATGTGACTTTTTTGCTTGTGGATTCTCTAGAATTTGTGTTATATGCTTCTGAGAAAACTACTCCATCAGATATATGAACCTATAACTTTGTGTGGCAATGGACTTGAATGGAGGTTCAATTCCCAGCAGAGTGTAGTTTTGAATGTTCACAGGGTTGCAAACTACATAATCACATAATCCATTGACATTTTGGTTGCTTCATGTATCTTGATTATGAACAAATTTATAAACCTTTAAATGTTGACTCTGGTGGGACTCGAACCCACAGCCTTTGAATACCTTCTCCTGGGTATATCTAGAAGTCCAATGCGCTGTCCATTGCGCCACAGAGCCATATGACTGGTCATGAACGTGACTTTTTTGCTTGCGGATTCTCTAGAATTTGTGTTATATTCTTGTAAGAAAAACTACTGAATCAATTTTGTGAACCTATATTTTTGTGGGGCAATGGACTTGAATGGAGGTTTAATTCCCAGAGTCTACTTTTGAATGTTCACAGGGTTGCAAACTACATAATCACATAATCCATTGACATTTTGGTTGGTTCATGTATCTTGATTTTGAACACTTTTATAAACCTTCAAATGTCGACTCTGGTGGGACTCGAACCCACAGCCTTTGAATACCTTCTCCTGGGCATATCTAGAAGTCCAATGCGCTGTCCATTGCGCCACAGAGCCATATTATTGGTCACAAAAGTGACTTTTTTGCTTGTGGATTCTCTAGAATTTGTGTTATATGCTTCTGAGAAAACTACTACATCAGATTTATGAACCTATAACTTTGTGTGGCAATGGACTTGAATGGAGTTTCAATTCCCAGCAGAGTCTACTTTTGAATGTTCACAGGGTTGCAAAGTACAAAATCACATAAACCATTGACATTTTGGTTGTTTCACGTGTCTTGATTATGAACAACTTTATAAACCTTTAAATGTCGACTCTGGTGGGACTTGAACCCACAGCCTTTGAATACCTTCTCCTGGGCATATCTAGAAGTCCAATGCACTGTCCATTGCACCACAGAGCCACATTATTGGTCACAAACGTGACTTTTTTGGTTGCAGATTCTCTAGAATTTGTGTTATATTCTTGTAAGAAAAACTACTGCATCAGTTTTGTGAACCTATCTTTTTGTGTGGCAATGGACTTGAATGGAGGTTCAATTCCCAGCAGAGTCTACTTTTGAATGTTCACAGGGTTGCAAACTACAAAATCACATAAACCATGGACATTTTGGTTGGTTCATGTATTTTGATTTTGAACACTTTTATAAACCTTTAAATGTCAACTCTGGTGGGACTCAAACCCACAGCCTTTGAATACCTTCTCCTGGGCATATCTAGAAGTCCAATGCGATGTCCATTGCGCCACAGAGCCACATTATTGGTCATGAACGTGACTTTTTTGTTTTCAGATTCTCTAGAATTTGTGTTACATGATTCTGAGAAAAACTACGACATCAGATTTATGAACCTATATTTTTGTGGGGCAATGGACTTGAATGGAGGTTCAATTCCCAGCAGAGTCTACTTTTGAATGTTCAAATGTTTACCGACTACATAATCAATTGACATTTTGGTTGGTTCACGTATCTTGATTATGAACAAATCTATAAACCTTCAAATGTCGACTCTGGTGGGACTCGAACCCACAGCCTTTGAATACCTTCGCCTGTTCATATCTAGAAGTCCAATGCGCTGTCCATTGCGCCACAGAGCCATATTATTGGTTACGAAAGGTGACTTTTTTGCTTGCGGATTCTCTAGAATTTGTGTTATATGCTTCTGAGAAAACTACTACATCAGATATATGAACCTATAACTTTGTGTGGCAATGGACTTGAATGGAGGTTCAATTCCCAGCAGAGTCTACTTTTGAATGTTGACAAGGTTGCAAACTACATAATCACATAATCCATGGACATTTTGGTTGGTTCATGTATCTTGATTATGAACAAATTTATAAACCTTTAAATGTTGACTGTGGTGGGACTCAGCCCCACAGCCTTTGAATACCTTCTCCTGGGCATATCTAGAAGGTCCAATGCGCTGTCCATTGCGCCACAGAGCCATATTATTGTTCACGAATGTGACTTTTTTGCTTGCGGATTCTCTAGAATTTGTGTTATATGCTTCTGAGAAAACTACTACATCAGATTTATGAAACCTATAACTTTATGTGGCAATTGACTTGAATGGAGGTTCAATTCCCAGCAGAGTGTACCTTTGAATGTTCAAATGTTTACTGACTACAAAATCACATAAACCATGGACATTTTGGTTGGTTCATGTATCTTGATTTTGAACAAATTTATAAACCTTTAAATGTTGACTGTGGTGGGACTTGACCCCACAGCCTTTGAATACCTTCTCCTGGTCATATCTAGTAGTCCAATGCACTGTCCATTGCGCCACAGAGCCATATTATTGGTCACGTACGTGACTTTTTTGCTTACGGATTCTCTAGAATTTGTGTTGTATGCTTCTGAGAAAACTAGGACATCAGATTTATGAACCTATAACTTTGTGTGGCAATTGACTTGAATGGAGGTTCAATTCCCAGCAGAGTGTACCTTTGAATGTTCAAATGTTTACCGACTACAAAATCACATAAACCATGGACATTTTGGTTGGTTCATGTATTTTGACTTTGAACACTTTTATAAACCTTTAAATGTTGACTCTGGTGGGACTTGAACCCACAGCCTTTGAATACCTTCTCCTGGGCATATCTAGAAGTCCAATGTGCTGTCCATTGCTCCACAGAGCCACATTATTGTTCACAAATGTGACTTTTTTGGTTGCAGATTCTCTAGAATTTGTGTTATATTCTTGTAAGAAAAACTACTGCATCAGTTTTGTGAACCTATCTTTTTGTGGGGCAATGGACTTGAATGGAGGTTCAATTCCCAGTAGAGTCTACCTTTGAATGTTCACAGGGTTGCAAACTACATAATCACATAAACCATTGACATTTTGGTTGGTTCATGTATCTTGATTATGAACAAATCTATAAACCTTCAAATGTTGACTCTGGTGGGACTCGAACCCACAGCCTTTGAATACCTTCGCCTGTTCATATCTAGAAGTCCAATGTGCTGTCCATTGCGCCACAGAGCCATATTATTGGTCACGTACGTGACTTTTTTGCTTGCGGATTCTCTAGAATTTGTGTTATATGCTTCTGAGAAAACTACTACATCAGATTTATGAACCTATAACTTTGTGTGGCAATGGACTTGAATGGAGGTTCAATTCCCAGCAGAGTGTACCTTTGAATGTTCAAATGTTTACCGACTACATAATCACATAAACCATGGATATTTTGGTTGGTTCATGTATTTTGATTTTGAACACTTTTATAAACCTTTAAATGTCGACTCTGGTGGGACTCGAACCCACAGCCTTTGAATACCTTCTCCTGGGCATATCTAGAAGTCCAATGCACTGTCCATTGCACCACAGAGCCACATTATTGGTCACAAACGTGACTTTTTTGGTTGCAGATTCTCTAGAATTTGTGTTATATTCTTGTAAGAAAAACTACTGCATCAGTTTTGTGAACCTATCTTTTTGTGTGGCAATGGACTTGAATGGAGGTTCAATTCCCAGCAGACTCTACTTTTGAATGTTCACAGGGTTGCAAACTACATAATCACATAATCCATTGACATTTTGGTTGGTTCATGTATCTTGATTATGAACAACTTCATAAACCTTTATATGTCGACTGTGGTGGGACTCGAACCCACAGCCTTGAATACCTTCTCCTATTCATATCTAGAAGTCCAATGCGCTGCCCATTGCGCCACAGAGCCATATTATTGGTTACGAAATGTGACTTTTTTGCTTGCGGATTCTCTAGAATTTGTGTTATACGCTTCTGAGAAAACTACTACATCAGATTTATGAACCTATAACTTTGTCTGGCAATTGACTTGAATGGAGGTTCAATTTCCAGCAGAGTGTACCTTTGAATGTTCAAATGTTTACCGACTACAAAATCACATAAACCATGGACATTTGGTTGGTTCATGTATTTTGATTTTGAACACTTTTATAAACCTTTAAATGTCAACTCTGGTGGGACTCAAACCCACAGCCTTTGAATACCTTCTCCTGGGCATATCTAGAAGTCCAATGCGATGTCCATTGTGCCACAGAGCCACATTATTGGTCATGAACGTGACTTTTTTGTTTTCAGATTCTCTAGAATTTGTGTTACATGATTCTGAGAAAAACTACGACATCAGATTATGAACCTATATTTTTGTGGGGCAATGGACTTGAATGGAGGTTCAATTCCCAGCAGAGTCTACTTTTGAATGTTCAAATGTTTACCGACTTCATAATCAATTGACATTTTGGTTGGTTCACGTATCTTGATTATGAACAAATCTATAAACCTTCAAATGTCGACTCTGGTGGGACTCGAACCCACAGCCTTTGAATACCTTCGCCTGTTCATATCTAGAAGTCCAATGCGCTGTCCATTGCGCCACAGAGCCATATTATTGGTTACGAAAGGTGACTTTTTTGCTTGCGGATTCTCTAGAATTTGTGTTATATGCTTCTGAGAAAACTACTACATCAGATATATGAACCTATAACTTTGTGTGGCAATGGACTTGAATGGAGGTTCAATTCCCAGCAGAGTCTACTTTTGAATGTTCACAAGGTTGCAAACTACATAATCACATAATCCATGGACATTTTGGTTGGTTCATGTATCTTGATTATGAACAAATTTATAAACCTTTAAATGTTGACTGTGGAGGGACTCAGCCCCACAGCCTTTGAATACCTTCTCCTGGGCATATCTAGAAGTCCAATGTGCTGTCCATTGCGCCACAGAGCCATATTATTGGTCACGTACGTGACTTTTTTGCTTGCGGATTCTCTAGAATTTGTGTTATATGCTTCTGAGAAAACTACTACATCAGATTTATGAACCTATAACTTTGTGTGGCAATGGACTTGAATGGAGGTTCAATTCCCAGCAGAGTGTACCTTTGAATGTTCAAATGTTTACCGACTACATAATCACATAAACCATGGATATTTTGGTTGGTTCATGTATTTTGATTTTGAACACTTTTATAAACCTTTAAATGTCGACTCTGGTGGGACTCGAACCCACAGCCTTTGAATACCTTCTCCTGGGCATATCTAGAAGTCCAATGCACTGTCCATTGCGCCACAGAGCCACATTATTGGTCACAAACGTGACTTTTTTGGTTGCAGATTCTCTAGAATTTGTGTTATATTCTTGTAAGAAAAACTACTGCATCAGTTTTGTGAACCTATCTTTTTGTGTGGCAATGGACTTGAATGGAGGTTCAATTCCCAGCAGAGTCCACTTTTGAATGTTCACAGGGTTGCAAACTACATAATCACATAATCCATTGACATTTTGGTTGGTTCATGTATCTTGATTATGAACAACTTCATAAACCTTTATATGTCGACTGTGGTGGGACTCGAACCCACAGCCTTTGAATACCTTCTCCTATTCATATCTAGAAGTCCAATGCGCTGCCCATTGCGCCACAGAGCCATTTTATTGGTTACGAAATGTGACTTTTTTGCTTGCGGATTCTCTAGAATTTGTGTTATATGCTTCTGAGAAAACTACTACATCAGATTTATGAACCTATAACTTTGTCTGGCAATTGACTTTAATGGAGGTTCAATTTCCAGCAGAGTGTACCTTTGAATGTTCAAATGTTTACCGACTACAAAATCACATAAACCATGGACATTTTGGTTGGTTCATGTATTTTGATTTTGAACACTTTTATAAACCTTTAAATGTCAACTCTGGTGGGACTCAAACCCACAGCCTTTGAATACCTTCTCCTGGGCATATCTAGAAGTCCAATGCGATGTCCATTGCGCCACAGAGCCACATTATTGGTCATGAACGTGACTTTTTTGTTTTCAGATTCTCTAGAATTTGTGTTACATGATTCTGAGAAAAACTACGACATCAGATTTATGAACCTATATTTTTGTGGGGCAATGGACTTGAATGGAGGTTCAATTCCCAGCAGAGTCTACTTTTGAATGTTCAAATGTTTACCGACTTCATAATCAATTGACATTTTGGTTGGTTCACGTATCTTGATTATGAACAAATCTATAAACCTTCAAATGTCGACTATGGTGGGACTCGAACCCACAGCCTTTGAATACCTTCGCCTGTTCATATCTAGAAGTCCAATGCGCTGTCCATTGCGCCACAGAGCCATATTATTGGTTACGAAAGGTGACTTTTTTGCTTGCGGATTCTCTAGAATTTGTGTTATATGCTTCTGAGAAAACTACTACATCAGATATATGAACCTATAACTTTGTGTGGCAATGGACTTGAATGGAGGTTCAATTCCCAGCAGAGTCTACTTTTGAATGTTCACAAGGTTGCAAACTACATAATCACATAATCCATGGACATTTTGGTTGGTTCATGTATCTTGATTATGAACAAATTTATAAACCTTTAAATGTTGACTGTGGTGGGACTCAGCCCCACAGCCTTTGAATACCTTCTCCTGGGCATATCTAGAAGTCCAATGCGCTGTCCATTGCGCCACAGAGCCATATTATTGTTCACGAATGTGACTTTTTTGCTTGCGGATTCTCTAGAATTTGTGTTATATGCTTCTGAGAAAACTACTACATCAGATTTATGAACCTATAACTTTATGTGGCAATTGACTTGAATGGAGGTTCAATTCCCAGCAGAGTGTACCTTTGAATGTTCAAATGTTTACTGACTACAAAATCACATAAACCATGGACATTTTGGTTGGTTCATGTATTTTGATTTTGAACAAATTTATAAACCTTTAAATGTTGACTGTGGTGGGACTTGACCCCACAGCCTTTGAATACCTTCTCCTGATCATATCTAGTAGTCCAATGCACTGTCCATTGTGCCACAGAGCCATATTATTGGTCACGTACGTGACTTTTTTGCTTGCGGATTCTCTAGAATTTGTGTTGTATGCTTCTGAGAAAACTAGGACATCAGATTTATGAACCTATAACTTTGTGTGGCAATTGACTTGAATGGAGGTTCAATTCCCAGCAGAGTGTACCTTTGAATGTTCACCGACTACAAAATCACATAAACCATGGACATTTTGGTTGGTTCATGTATTTTGACTTTGAACACTTTTATAAACCTTTAAATGTTGACTCTGGTGGGACTCGAACCCACAGCCTTTGAATACCTTCTCCTGGGCATATCTAGAAGTCCAATGTGCTGTCCATTGTGCCACAGAGCCACATTATTTGTCACAAACGTGACTTTTTTGGTTGCAGATTCTCTAGAATTTGTGTTATATTCTTGTAAGAAAAACTACTGCATCAGTTTTGTGAACCTATCTTTTTGTGTGGCAATGGACTTGAATGGAGGTTCAATTCCCAGCAGAGTGTACCTTTGAATGTTCAAATGTTTACCGACTACAAAATCACATAAACCATTGACATTTTGGTTGGTTCATGTATTTTGATTATGAACAACTTTATAAACTTTAAATGTCGACTCTGGTGGGACTCGAACCCACAGCCTTTGAATACCTTCTCCTGGTCATATCTAGAAGTCCAATGCGCTATCCATTGCGCCACAGAGCCATATTATTGGTCACGAACGTGACTTCTTTGCTTGCGGATTCTCTAGAATTTGTGTTAAATGCTTCTGAGAAAACTACCACATCAGATTTATGAACCTATAACTTTGTGTGGCAATGGACTTGAATGGAGGTTCAATTCCCAGTAGAGTCTACCTTTGAATGTTCACAGGGTTGCAAACTACATAATCACATAAACCATTGACATTTTGGTTGGTTCATGTATCTTGATTATGAACAAATCTATAAACCTTCAAATGTTGACTCTGGTGGGACTCGAACCCACAGCCTTTGAATACCTTTGCCTGTTCATATCTAGAAGTCCAATGCGCTGTCCATTGCGCCACAGAGCCATATTATTGGTTACGAAATGTGACTTTTTTGCTTGCGGATTCTCTAGACTTTGTGTTATATGCTTCTGAGAAAACTACTACATCAGATATATGAACCTATAACTTTCTGTGGCAATGGACTTGAATGGAGGTTCAATTCCCAGCAGAGTCTACTTTTGATTGTTCACAGGGTTGCAAACTACATAATCACATAATCCATTGACATTTTGGTTGGTGTATCTTGATTATGAACAACTTCATAAACCTTTATATGTCGACTGTGGTGGGACTCGAACCCACAGCCTTTGAATACCTTCTCCTGTTCATATCTAGAAGTCCAATGTGCTGTCCATTGCGCCACAGAGCCATATTATTGGTCACGTACGTGACTTTTTTGCTTGCGGATTCTCTAGAATTTGTGTTATATGCTTCTGAGAAAACTACTACATCAGATTTATGAACCTATAACTTTGTGTGGCAATGGACTTGAATGGAGGTTCAATTCCCAGCAGAGTGTACCTTTGAATGTTCAAATGTTTACCGACTACATAATCACATAAACCATGGATATTTTGGTTGGTTCATGTATTTTGATTTTGAACACTTTAAATGTTGACTCTGGTGGGACTCGAACCCACAGCCTTTGAATACCTTCTCCTGGGCATATCTAGAAGTCCAATGCACTGTCCATTGCGCCACAGAGCCACATTATTGGTCACAAATGTGACTTTTTTGGTTGCAGATTCTCTAGAATTTGTGTTATATTCTTGTAAGAAAAACTACTGCATCAGTTTTGTGAACCTATCTTTTTGTGTGGCAATGGACTTGAATGGAGGTTCAATTCCCAGCAGAGTCTACTTTTGAATGTTCACAGGGTTGCAAACTACATAATCACATAATCCATTGACATTTTGGTTGGTTCATGTATCTTGATTATGAACAACTTCATAAACCTTTATATGTCGACTGTGGTGGGACTCGAACCCACAGCCTTTGAATACCTTCTCCTATTCATATCTAGAAGTCCAATGCGCTGCCCATTGCACCACAGAGCCATATTATTGGTTACGAAACGTGACTTTTTTGCTTGCGGATTCTCTAGAATTTGTGTTATATGCTTCTGAGAAAACTACTACATCAGATTTATGAACCTATAACTTTGTCTGGCAATTGACTTGAATGGAGGTTCAATTTCCAGCAGAGTGTACCTTTGAATGTTCAAATGTTTACCGACTACAAAATCACATAAACCATGGACATTTTGGTTGGTTCATGTATTTTGATTTTGAACACTTTTATAAACCTTTAAATGTCAACTCTGGTGGGACTCAAACCCACAGCCTTTGAATACCTTCTCCTGGGCATATCTAGAAGTCCAATGCGATGTCCATTGCGCCACAGAGCCACATTATTGGTCATGAACGTGACTTTTTTGTTTTCAGATTCTCTAGAATTTGTGTTACATGATTCTGAGAAAAACTACGACATCAGATTTATGAACCTATATTTTTGTGGGGCAATGGACTTGAATGGAGGTTCAATTCCCAGCAGAGTCTACTTTTGAATGTTCAAATGTTTACCGACTACATAATCAATTGACATTTTGGTTGGTTCACGTATCTTGATTATGAACAAATCTATAAACCTTCAAATGTCTACTCTGGTGGGACTCGAACCCACAGCCTTTGAATACCTTCGCCTGTTCATATCTAGAAGTCCAATGCGCTGTCCATTGCGCCACAGAGCCATATTATTGGTTACGAAAGGTGACTTTTTTGCTTGCGGATTCTCTAGAATTTGTGTTATATGCTTCTGAGAAAACTACTACATCAGATATATGAACCTATAACTTTGTGTGGCAATGGACTTGAATGGAGGTTCAATTCCCAGCAGAGTCTACTTTTGAATGTTCACAAGGTTGCAAACTACATAATCACATAATCCATGGACATTTTGGTTGGTTCATGTATCTTGATTATGAACAAATTTATAAACCTTTAAATGTTGACTGTGGTGGGACTCGAACCCACAGCCTTTGAATACCTTCTCCTGGGCATATCTAGAAGTCCAATGCGCTGTCCATTGCGCCACAGAGCCATATTATTGTTCACGAATGTGACTTTTTTGCTTGCGGATTCTCTAGAATTTGTGTTATATGCTTCTGAGAAAACTACTACATCAGATTTATGAACCTATAACTTTATGTGGCAATTGACTTGAATGGAGGTTCAATTCCCAGCAGAGTGTACCTTTGAATGTTCAAATGTTTACTGACTACAAAATCACATAAACCATGGACATTTTGGTTGGTTCATGTATTTTGATTTTGAACAAATTTATAAACCTTTAAATGTTGACTGTGGTGGGACTTGACCCCACAGCCTTTGAATACCTTCTCCTGGTCATATCTAGTAGTCCAATGCACTGTCCATTGCGCCACAGAGCCATATTATTGGTCACGTACGTGACTTTTTTGCTTGCGGATTCTCTAGAATTTGTGTTATATTCTTGTAAGAAAAACTACTGCATCAGTTTTGTGAACCTATCTTTTTGTGTGGCAATGGACTTGAATGGAGGTTCAATTCCCAGCAGAGTGTACCTTTGAATGTTCAAATGTTTACCGACTACAAAATCACATAAACCATTGACATTTTGGTTGGTTCATGTATTTTGATTATGAACAACTTTATAAAACTTTAAATGTTGACTCTGGTGGGACTTGAACCCACAGCCTTTGAATACCTTCTCCTGGTCATATCTAGAAGTCCAATGCGCTATCCATTGCACCACAGAGCCATATTATCGGTCACGAACGTGACTTCTTTGCTTGCGGATTCTCTAGAATTTGTGTTATATGCTTCTGAGAAAACTACCACATCAGATTTATGAACCTATAACTTTGTGTGGCAATGGACTTGAATGGAGGTTCAATTCCCAGTAGAGTCTACCTTTGAATGTTCACAGGGTTGCAAACTACATAATCACATAAACCATTGACATTTTGGTTGGTTCATGTATCTTGATTATGAACAAATCTATAAACCTTCAAATGTTGACTCTGGTGGGACTCGAACCCACAGCCTTTGAATACCTTTGCCTGTTCATATCTAGAAGTCCAATGCGCTGTCCATTGCGCCACAGAGCCATATTATTGGTTACGAAATGTGACTTTTTTGCTTGCGGATTCTCTAGAATTTGTGTTATATGCTTCTGAGAAAACTACTACATCAGATATATGAACCTATAACTTTCTGTGGCAATGGACTTGAATGGAGGTTCAATTCCCAGCAGAGTCTACTTTTGAATGTTCACAGGGTTGCAAACTACATAATCACATAATCCATTGACATTTTGGTTGGTTCATGTATCTTGATTATGAACAACTTCATAAACCTTTAAATGTCGACTCTGGTGGGACTTGACCCCACAGCCTTTGAATACCTTCTCCTGGTCATATCTAGTAGTCCAATGCACTATCCATTGCACCACAGAGCCATATTATTGGTCACGTACGTGACTTTTTTGCTTGCGGATTCTCTAGAATTTGTGTTGTATGCTTCTGAGAAAACTAGGACATCAGATTTATGAACCTATAACTTTGTGTGGCAATTGACTTGAATGGAGGTTCAATTCCCAGCAGAGTGTACCTTTGAATGTTCAAATGTTTACCGACTACAAAATCACATAAACCATGGACATTTTGGTTGGTTCATGTATTTTGACTTTGAACACTTTTATAAACCTTTAAATGTCGACTCTGGTGGGACTCGAACCCACAGCCTTTGAATACCTTCTCCTGGGCATATCTAGAAGTCCAATGCGCTGTCCATTGCGCCACAGAGCCACATTATTGGTCACAAATGTGACTTTTTTGGTTGCAGATTCTCTAGAATTTGTGTTATATTCTTGTAAGAAAAATTACTGCATCAGTTTTGTGAACCTATCTTTTTGTGTGGCAATGGACTTGAATGGAGGTTCAATTCCCAGCAGAGTGTACCTTTGAATGTTCAAATGTTTACCGACTACAAAATCACATAAACCATTGACATTTTGGTTGGTTCATGTATCTTGATTATGAACACATTTATAAACCTTTAAATGTTGACTGTGGTGGGACTCAGCCCCACAGCCTTTGAATACCTTCTCCTGGGCATATCTAGAAGTCCAATGCGCTGTCCATTGCGCCACAGAGCCATATTATTGTTCACGAATGTGACTTTTTTGCTTGCGGATTCTCTAGAATTTGTGTTATATGCTTCTGAGAAAACTACTACATCAGATTTATGAACCTATAACTTTATTTGGCAATTGACTTGAATGGAGGTTCAATTCCCAGCAGAGTGTACCTTTGAATGTTCAAATGTTTACTGACTACAAAATCACATAAACCATGGACATTTTGGTTGGTTCATGTATTTTGATTTTGAACAAATTTATAAACCTTTAAATGTTGACTGTGGTGGGACTCGACCCCACAGCCTTTGAATACCTTCTCCTGGTCATATCTAGTAGTCCAATGCCCTGTCCATTGCGCCACAGAGCCACATTATTGGTCACAAACGTGACTTTTTTGGTTGCAGATTCTCTAGAATTTGTGTTATATTCTTGTAAGAAAAACTACTGCATCAGTTTTGTGAACCTATCTTTTTGTGTGGCAATGGACTTGAATGGAGGTTCAATTCCCAGCAGAGTGTACCTTTGAATGTTCAAATGTTTACCGACTACAAAATCACATAAACCATTGACATTTTGGTTGGTTCATGTATTTTGATTATGAACAACTTTATAAAACTTTAAATGTCAACTCTGGTGGGACTCGAACCCACAGCCTTTGAATACCTTCTCCTGGGTATATCTAGAAGTCCAATGCGCTATCCATTGCGCCACAGAGCCATATTATTGGTCACGTACGTGACTTTTTTGCTTGCGGATTCTCTAGAATTTGTGTTATATGCTTC
Organism: Pogonophryne albipinna; assembly: GCA_028583405.1. Taxonomy (NCBI): domain Eukaryota; kingdom Metazoa; phylum Chordata; class Actinopteri; order Perciformes; family Artedidraconidae; genus Pogonophryne; species Pogonophryne albipinna. The sequence goes on from CM053252.1 coordinate 3,678,223, forward strand.
TGAGAAAACTACTACATCAGATTTATGAACCTATAACTTTGTGTGGCAATGGACTTGAATGGAGTTTCAATTCCCAGCAGATTCCACCTTTGAATGTTCAAATGTTTACCTACTACATAATCACATAAACCATTGACATTTTGGTTGGTTCATGTATCTTGAATATGAGCAACTTCATAAACCTTTAAATGTCGACTCTGGTGGGACTCGAAACCACAGCCTTTGAATACCTTCTCCTGGGCATATCTAGAAGTCCAATGCGCTGTCCATTGCACCACAGAGCCACATTATTGGTCACAAACATGACTTTTTTGGTTGCAGATTCTCTAGAATTTGTGTTATATTCTTGTAAGAAAAACTACTGCATCAGTTTTGTGAACCTATATTTTTGTGGGGCAATGGACTTGAATGGAGGTTCAATTCCCAGCATAGTGTACCTTTGAATGTTCAAATGTTTACCGACTACATAATCACATAAAGCATAGACATTTTGGTTGGTTCATGTATCATGATTATGAACAACTTTATAAACCTTTAAATGTTGACTCTGGTGGGACTCGAACCCACAGCCTTTGAATACCTTCTCCTGGTCATATCTAGAAGTCCAATGCGCTGTCCATTGCGCCACAGAGCCATATTATTGGTCTTGAACGTGACTTCTTTGCTTGCGGATTCTCTAGAATTTGTGTTATATGCTTCTGAGAAAACTACCACATCAGATTTATGAACCTATAACTTTGTGTGGCAATGGACTTGAATGGAGGTTCAATTCCCAGTAGAGTCTACTTTTGAATGTTCACAGGGTTGCAAACTACATAATCACATAAACCATTGACATTTAGGTCGGTTCATGTATTTTGATTATGAACAACTTCATATACCTTTAAATGTCGACTCTGGTGGGACTCGAACCCACAGCCTTTGAATACCTTCTCCTGGGTATATCTAGAAGTCCAATGCGCTGTCCATTGCGCCACAGAGCCACATTATTGGTCACGAACGTGACTTTTTTGCTTGCAGATTCTCTAGAATTTGTGTTACATGATTCTGAGAAAAACTACTACATCAGATTTATGAACCTATATTTTTGTGGGTGTTATGGAAATCTTAGACCCAGTCAATACTGTGGAGATACACGAGTCAGAATGATCAACAATAAATGGTGAAACAAACAGAGTTGTCTTTCTGGTTATTTATTTGAATATTCAAAGACACAGGTCTCACAGAGTATAGGATAGTCTGCAGGAGTGTGCGCAATAGTAATAAAATAGCAAAGCTTATATACAGGAAATGGCGGGAAGCTCAGAAATCTGTCTTCACACGGTCTCATATTGTTATTAGACACCTGTCCTTGAGCTGTAGATAGTATAACGGTTCTCAGAATAGGGAAGTTCTGTGAGACTTTGTGTGAAGAGGAGTAGTCTCTACATAGTCTCCTAAATCAGCTCTGTGGCCTTGAAGCACTTGGGAATAAAAACCCTTATTAGAGTATGCAGAGAAAACAGCACATAGCCTTGAAAATGGTACAGTAGTGTTAGACAATGCTTTTAGAAGCATATGGTTTTAGCATATAAGTTAACATAAGACATATAAGGTAACATAAGAAATTTCGACTACATGGGTCAATGGACTTGAATGGAGGTTCGATTCCCAGCAGAGTCTACTTTGGAATATTCACAGGGTTGCAAACTACATAATCACATAATCCATTGACATTTTGGTTGGTTCATGTATCTTGATTATGAACAAATCTATAAACCTTTAAATGTCGACTCTGGTGGGACTCGAACCCACAGCCTTTGAATACCTTCTCCTGGTCATATCTAGAAGTCCAATGCGCTGTCCATTGCGCCACAGAGCCATATTATTGGTCACGTACGTGACTTTTTTGCTTGCGGATTCTCTAGAATTTGTGTTATATTCTTGTAAGAAAAACTACTGCATCAGTTTTGTGAACCTATCTTTTTGTGTGGCAATGGACTTGAATGGAGGTTCAATTCCCAGCAGAGTGTACCTTTGAATGTTCAAATGTTTACCGACTACAAAATCACATAAACCATTGACATTTTGGTTGGTTCATGTATTTTGATTATGAACAACTTTATAAAACTTTAAATGTTGACTCTGGTGGGACTCGAACCCACAGCCTTTGAATACCTTCTCCTGGGCATATCTAGAAGTCCAATGCTCAGTCCATTGCACCACAGAGCCATATTATTGGTCACGAACGTGACTTTTTTGCTTGCGGATTCTCTAGAATTTGTGTTATATGCTTCTGAGAAAAGTACTACATCAGATTTATGAACCTATATTTTTGTGGGGCAATTGACTTGAATGGAGGTTCAATTCCCAGCAGAGTGTACTATTGAATGTTCACAGGGTTTGTTACAGCCGCTGCTACCTTGTGCCCTTAACTCTGTTTGTGTGTGTGTATGTAAATGAGCTGTGCCGTTCCTATGCTGTCAGTGGCCGTCTCGACCTCGCAACATCCGCGGTGATTGGACGGACGTCACCCAATCCCTGCCCGCTTCTGCCACGTCATCCGGGGGAGGAGTATAAAGGCCGGGCACGGACACCATTCAGGAGGCTCTGTATTGTGTGACAGACGCCTCAAACCTCTCATTGTGATACTGCCATCGTTCTGTGATTCCTTAGACTGTTTAGCAGTGTGTATTCTGTGCCTCGTTAGACTGCTTAGCAGTGTGTCGTAGTGTTCTGTGTTAGTATAGGGTTTGTGTGTGCGTATTGCTTAGATCCAGGTTGCTCGGCTCCTGTAGAACAGCATTTGTGATTATTGACATTGTGAAACAGCTTAGACCCAGGTTAGCTTAGCGCCTGTAGATCAGCATTTGTGGAAGTATTGCTTAGACCCAGGTGATTAGCCCTGTTGACCAGCAACAGCTGTGTTCCCACCCCGTCTCATTTTGTTTAGTGTTTTGTTGCACTTTAGAAGTGAGGTACGTTCTTTCTTTTGTATCATATTGTGCAACTCTCTTTTGGAGTTCCCCTTTTGTTAAAATCGTAACAGTTTGGTACGTCGTTGGTCCAGGCTGTCGTGTATAGTATTGTGTTCATTGTTTTGGATTACAAATAAATCACCGGTAACATATACCAAATCCAATCTGGTCGTGTCGTGTCCCTTTGGTCCCCCTAGCCCAGTGACCACCAACTGGCGGCCCGCGGGCCACATCCGGCCCGCCAGACATTCTCATCCGGCCCGCACGACGGGGGTGACTGTGGCGTTGGCGGAGTGGTTACTGCGTTCGCCCCCCACCCATTTTTTTTTTACAACGTCTCGTGAGTAAGGTGCAGTACCGGAGTCCAACAGAGAGGCAGCAGCTGCGGGACAGTAGACTGCGTACTGCGAAACCTTCCCTTCCTTGAAGAAGAAGAAGAAGAAGAAGTGATCCTTCGTTGTGAAGAGTCTGCTTTGTGCGCTCCGCACCACAGCAGCAGCCCCGCTGCGACAGAGTCCAACAGAGAGGCAGGAGCTGCGGGACAGTAGCCTATTAGCAGGGTTGGGTTGTAACGGAATATATGTAACGGCGTTACGTAATCAGAATACAAAAATCAAGTAGGCTAACTGTATTCAGCTGGCGTTACATTTGAAAAACGAGTAATCTGATTACAGTTACTTTCGTAAACCTGAAGTGAATACATTTTGGAATACTTATTGGAATTATTGGTGGAAAAGTTTCCTCACAAAATGTAATATTCATTACCGGCAGAACTGTGTGCACACTGCACAGCGCTGCAGGATGTCTGTGAGCGAGAGAGAGATGCAGCATGTCTGTGAGGTCCCGCCCCCGCACGCAGATGAGAGAGAGAGATCTCTTTTAAAATATATTGAAAGTTAGAAACGGAGATGGTTAGATAAACTGTGCAAGATAACGTTGATGTAGCATTTCTTTATTGTCGAAATGATGACATTTATAACGGGATCAAATCAAAGTGAATGGCCTGCTGCTGCTGAATGCATGGGGCAAGTGACTGGAACAAGTTTTAAAAGTTATTACATCTTTTCAGATAATAATAATAATGATAATTCATTCTATTTAGGGGCGCCTTTCAAAAGCACCCAAGGACACCTTACAATTCATAACATATTCTAAGGAAAGGTTTACAGTAGGAGAATGCAGTCCGGGTGATGTTTTGTATGTGGGGTGCAGATGAGAGGGAGCTGTCCAGAATGACACCAAGATGTTGTGTTTGAGTTCTTGATAAGCCATTAAAACAGTAAAACAAGTGTCTCCTGCTCACCAAAACATACCCATCTATTATGGAAAAAGAAAGTATTCCAAAAGTATTCTAAAAGTAACCTGAACACCCAACCCTGCCTAGAAGTGATCCTTCGTTAGCGTGAAGAGTCTGCTAAGCTTTATGCAGTACCTGTACGTACCCCCCCGGCCCGCGATAGTGTCTATTGGATACATTTTGGCCCTTGGTCAAATGTAGTTGGTGATCCCTGCCCTAGCCCAATAGGGAATGTAACAGGGTTGCAAACTACATAATCCATTGACATTTTGGTTGGTTCATGTATTTTGATTTTGAACACTTTTATAAACCTTTAAATGTCGACTCTGGTGGGACTCGAACCCACAGCCTTTGAATACCTTCTCCTGGTCATATCTAGAAGTCCAATGCGCTGTCCATTGCGCCACAGAGCCACATTATTGGTCACAAACGTGACTTTTTTGCTTGCAGATTCTCTAGAATTTGTGTTACATGCTTCTGAGAAAACTACTACATCAGATTTATGAACCTATATTTTTGTGTGGCAATGGACTTGAATGGAGGTTCAATTCCCAGCAGATTCCACCTTTGAATGTTCAAATGTTTACCGACTACATAATCACATAAACCAGGGGAAACAAAAGGCTGCGTCTGCTTTTAACGAATATTCAAGCCGTGGTCTGTTGTTGTACCATGCAGCGGCAAAAATGCGCTTCTTTCCTGAAAACAATCTCCCTGGAAAACGATCCAGTTTCACCTGGTTGGGTTTATTAACCCCAATATCATCTGGGGCTGTTGATCTTTGAGCGGTTGCTGGCCCAATAGTACCTGTTGATGTGCTGCAAGGTAGCGTCTGTAGTGGAGGCACCGGCACGGAGGAGGAGGATGCTGGCGGGTGTGGTACAGGGTGTGGCAACGCAGGTGGTGATGGTAGGGGCACAAGGAGCTGTGCCTCGGAGGACAGCGTTGGTGGCGGCCGCCTTGATAAGTCAAGGATTGGGCTCGCTAACTCCGCCCCGGGGTTTGCCGAGGTCAAGCTTGTGACATTAAGGCGTGCTGCTGCAACGGCAGGTGCAGGGTCGCCAGTAGCTGCATCGGCTGCAGTTCTTTCATCGCTATTTCGTTTTAATAAATCCTTAGACCTTTTAAGCCAATTTCTGATGTCCATTTTGTAATTCAAACAGAATAGGCGGCAGAGTGTGACGCTGTGATTGGTCTAAATGTGGACGAATCACAAATCACAACAGACACATGAATTTATTTGATGTAGCCTGCGATTTTTTGTTTTAGTTACTATCTGACACTAGCTATACATCGTAGCATAAAAGTTCACAGTTTATTTATAATTAAAAAATATTTTTTTTATTTTTATTTTTATAAATAATAAAAATCGTGTTTATTGGGGGAGGGCGGGAATGTCAAATGTGAGGGCCTGACCCTCCCTGGCCCTCCCACGGCGCCGGGCATGGTTCAGTAGATGGCAATATGCACCCTTATATTGTACATACTTAAATCATAATACCTCACCGTAAACACAATAGTTTTTATTTAGCGTTGTGCTTCTGTATCGGTAGATTGAGGTCTAAACATTTAAAAATGTGTTATTAAATTGTTTTGTTCATTTTTCCTTTATTTGTTTTGCTACTACAATGGTTGTGTCCAGAGCCCTAGAGAGATAAGAGTTACGACACTCCCATAGACCTCCGTTGTAAAAAATGGCGGCGCCTACTTCCGGGGTATGGACATCGAAATAGTTCAAAATATTGTCATTTGGGCGTTGGACCTCATTCACTTACATTACGGCGCGTCGATTAGTCCCAGAGGTAATTTGCTGAAATATCGAACTCTTTTGAATTGTCAACTGTCTATATTGTATCAGAGGCCCTTTATGATACTTATACTGGTCTTCATTTGTATATGCACAGCGTAATTATCTATATTTTATCTTGGTTGTTACAACCAATTTTGCTAGCATTGCCTGCTAGTTAGCTAGCGCGACTTGGTCAGCTTTGAAGGTAAGATTTCAGTAATGAATCGCTAGCAGCTTATATATCAATGATGCTGGGTAACTAACAAGCAGGATTTAGATTGATTATGTGTTTTTATTGTTATTTTGGTTTTTATCTGCTGAACCTGACCGTGTCAGCCATCCTTAGTCGGCTTTTTCTGTATGATATGACTTAACTGCTAGCACTAGTAGAAATGAGGTGGCGTTTGTGATAAATATTTCATTTAATATTTAATTGAATTTTGGGATATACTAACATTTCATTATGTGACATGTTGACTGTACTTAGTTTTTTTTTGGTACTGTTCCGTGTTAACTCATCTGTACTGTACAACTAGCCTAGCGCTACTTTTTAATGCTTGATGGCATGCTAGGATAGATTCCTTTGTATTGTAATACACACTAGTTTAATGATTGTTCATCAAAGGTATTATTCAGTATTAAAAAAATAATAGCCCACTGAACAGGCTACTCTACAGCAGTGAATGAAGGATGAGCCTAAAACATGGTCATGCATCCAACATGTTTATTTTTAACAAAATAAACACTTAAAAATAATTAGCACTTTTTTTTATTCAGCCTTATATGTCAGCCATGGTTGTTGCTTCTGCTGCTGCTGCTGGAGGAGGGTGCTGCTGCTGGAGGAGGGTGCTGCTGCTGGAGGAGGGTGCTGCTGCTGAAGGAGGCTGGTGCTGGCAATGGCTGCAGGTGATGACTGCTGAAAGAAGAGGAGGCTGCTGCTGCTGAAGGAGGGTGCTGCTGCTGGAGGGTGCTGCTGCTGGAGGAGGGTGCTGCTGCTGGAGGGTGCTACTGCTGAAGGAGGGTGCTGCTGCTGGAGGAGGGTGCTGCTGCTGCTGGAGGAGGGTGCTGCTGAATGAGGGTGCTGCTGCTGAAGGAGGCTGGTGCTGGACCGGGAATGGAGATGCCAAGTACATCGATGGCAACGAGTAAGGTGTTTGGCAGTGGCCTAGATGTTATGACCTTCGGTGCAGAGGTCTGTTGGGTCTTCTTTGCCTTCTTACTCTGACTCTTGCTGCCAAGATACCCTTTATGTTTATCCTTCCTCTCAGCCCTGATGCACTTTGATGCAATCCTTAACCTCAGCCTGATGTATGTTGAGAGGATTTTTTTCTTCAGGTCATGGCATGAGGGAAGGTTGCTGTCCAGCAACATGGCTTCTTGTTCCAGCTGTGACACTGCATTTGAGGACTCCATGAGGGAATCGCTCGTCCTCACACGGAACAGCTGCTCCACGTTCTGAACAAGGGTGAAAACCTCATCAGATGGACGGTAATCTGGCTCTAATTTGGTTTGTGTTGAAGATTTTTTTTTTTTAATGCCGAATTAATCCTTTTCCGGTTTACCAGAGCCCTCTCTGCTCTCTTTCTTAGTAATCTCTCGCTTCTCAGTTGCCTCATTAGATCCTCCACGTGAGCCCGGTCACAACTGGCCCTTGGCAGTCTGGTCTCTGGAGCACCTGACCCTGGCAAACTGGTCTCTTCATAGCTGACCCCTGACTGACTGGCTCCTGGCACACTGATCTCTGGTAAGGTGGCCTCTTGATTGTCGGCCCCTGACATACTGGCCCCTGGCAGTCTGCTGACATCTGTCTCACTCTCTCTGTCTGTTATGTCCCTTTCATTCCCTTGGAACTCCACCTCAATATCTCCCTGAATCTCTGTAACAATAACAAGGCAATCTTGCTGTTATATGTGTATGCTGCCTTTACATGTGCACCTATTGTCATTTAAGGGTACACTACACTCCTATACAGTGACATGCATCTAAGTTTGTCTATTGGCAATGTTAAAGTATGAAGAAATCTGTAGATTATCTACATATGGTATATGAGTCTTCAGAGAATCCCTGAACCCTGGTAGTTTTGAAGCTGTATAATCTGAAGGTTGCATTAGGAGTGTAGTCTATCCTTGAATTATATAACATGGGAAACATTGTTAGCTTCATATATCATACCAATGTTTGATGTGCCATAATAGGTGTGGTCATCATTCCTGACATTAACAGCTGGAGGCAAACTCCTTGACGTGGATTTCCTGTTGGAACAGCATCTGGCCTCAACCTCAAATTTCCTCCTGATTTGTTGCCAATATATTGGTCGTCTTCAAAGTGTACCTGTAGGTAGGTAGGTTTGATCAGTTTCCACTGCACACTTCAAATGTCATTGAAGAGTCATAATTCTCTACACTTGGAAATATGATGCCCTTTAAAATGTTAACAAGTCACCTCTGTGAACATTACTTACATGACGAGTTTTCTGCTGTTGTTGTCCTCTGTCAGACACAGGTTTTGTCTGTTGACCATTGCCATCCATCTCTTCCTTGGCTCTACGTCCTTAGGGAAGCCATACATCCGGAACCCCTTCTCGGATTGATTAGAGCATCCAAATGCTGCACATCCAACCATGGTATGACAACTGATCTATTAAAATGCAATATAAACGAAAGTGCCATAATATTTGTTGTCGTTGTGCAAACATTTTAACATGAATATTGCTATGTCCTCTGTTCAGTCTGCTCCCAACTGTATTCTCTCCCCTTATTCACCACTGTTCCTATTCTTGCTCTGCTTTTTAGGGCCCAGGAAATGGATGAAGAGGATGTCTCTTCAGTCAGGCTCCTGGATGCCTTAGAGTTCTGTATTGCTTTTTTGTAAATAGTTGCTTACCCTAACCCTTTTTTGTAAATAATATTTATTTTTTATAAATAGTTGACACTCCTCTGAGTGGTCCTGATTTCAGGCAGAGGTCATGGCTTGGAAGGTTTTATATCATGTAGTGCCACAACAGAACCTAATATGAATTGCTTTTTTCAGTTTCTCTTTTTTTTTTTTATTGTCTCGTCGCTGGATCACCTCCCCCTGGCAAAGTGGCCTCGTCATTGACAAACCTGTTTTTGTTGCTCTGTTGAACCATGGTTCAACAGGAGCTTCTGTAAATAGTTTTGTAAATAGTTTGAATATTTATCATAGTAATCATTTTCAGTCTCCCACTCTGTCTCAATTTAATTTATCGTTTCTTTGCCCCACCCTATGTTTTGTTGTCCAAGAGCACTAATTTGGTCTGTGTTGAAGATTGTTTTACACTTTAGATTAATCAAATTGTGTTTTTTGGCTAAATTCATCTTTTTCTGTTTAACCCTAACCCTCTTTGTTCTCCTTCTCATTCATTTTACTTTGTTTTGTTCTAACACACATCACTTTTTCCATACACTGTTCTTAATACTTGTTCACACATTTGTTCGTCCCTTTTACTTTGTTCTTCCTGTTGTTCTTGTTCAAACACATATCAATTGTTCATCCACTGTTGTGGTAAAATGATATTCATAGTCTTAACATGATCATGCTACCCATGCTAACATGAACACAAGCGTTTCCCTCCAAAAATGTAAAACGTATCTAAGTAATAGCCTATTAATTATATTATTATTATTACTAATAGGCTACCAAGCTTTCCGTTGTCACCCTGCCTCTCCAAATGCAAAACTGTCAATAAAAAGTATGCAATAATGCTATTACAGCTGAAAAAGTACTTGGGTGTGTGTGTTTTTTTGATATATATTTACCATTCAATAACGCAATCGCTGCTGTCTGTCTGTCCCATAGAAGAACCTTATATATACAGTCTATGAGAAGAACATGACAGCGCAGCGCAACTATACTACGGACGTGACTGCCCTGGCAGTGACAGCAACATAGCCTGCTTGTGCTACCACACTTTCCCCTCAAAATATCGTTAAATAACGAAACTTGGAAATAGTGCCAATCCATACAAAGTGTAACCACATCATGTAAATATGAAAGCAATCTTTAAAAAATAACAGCGTTGGTTTAATCTATGACTATTTTGAGCATGTTTGTGCTGTTTTTGCCATAGAGAAGCATTGCCACGGAAGTGCGTTTGGAACTATCCCGGCATACATAAACCACGTGACCGGCTGGCGGTGACATCAAAGAGTGTCGTAACTCTTATCTCTCTAGGGCTCTGGTTGTGTCTATTTCCATAGTGGTGACATGATACACACTCTTGTACAGTAGGTGGCAGTAAACGCACCTTTAAATAGTTTGCAAACCACCAATAATCCAAGAGAAGAAGCAGATACATCACATCCTGTGAATGGGCTTCTTTTTTTGTTTTCCCGTATCCGCCATTTCAGTTTTTGAAGTTAGTTGTCATCGGTCGCTGGATTGTAGCTGGAATTCCGCCTCTAAAAAAACGCCTTATATGAAAATCCCACCTTAAAACCCCTCCTTTAACACAGTAAGAGTCGTGTTTATTCCTCCTCGTGGTTCTTGTATCTCTATATTGATGTACAAACCTTTTGTAACGGATGTCGCCTGTTCACTAAACGTGCTCTAAAGGCGCTAAAGTTTTGTATGAGTTGAGGGAACCGTAGGCCCCGGTGAAGCCTCGGCTCTGGGTGGTTATCATGGCCGGACATTTTGACGCGGAGGACCGCAGCAGCTGGTTCTGGGGTCGCTTGAGCAGGCAAGAAGGGGTGTCTTTGCTCCAGGGACAGAGGCACGGTGTGTTCCTGGTGAGGGACTCCATCACCAGCCCCGGGGATTACGTGCTGTCGGTGTCCGAGAACTCAAAAGTCTCCCATTACATCATCAACAGCATCAGCAACAACCGACAGTCTGGATCAGGTACAACACATAAAACGAGAGGTTTTTGGGAGGGTTTCTTCATGGAGATGTGACCATTCTTGCATGACTTGTCTTGCACCAAAAGGACATCAATGCATTTCATAGTGTGTGTATATATTTACATATAGCATGCCAGACACATGATAATGTAATGTTGAAAACAATATACAACTCATGTAATATACTGTACTATAATACAAATGTACCCAGCTGAAACTGAGAGTTGTATATTAAAAATAAAACATTCTAGCATGGCTTGCACCAACGGACATTAATACATTTCACAGAGTGTATATATAGCAGGCCAGACACGTGATAATGTAATGTTGAAAACACTATACAACTCACTAGATTCATACTATAATACTGATTGATTTAGTTATTATTCATATAGATTGATTGTTGCACATTTTCCTTTTTATTTCATTAACCCAGCTGAAACTGAGAGCTGTATAGCAACAATTAAACATTTATTGCATGACTTGAACCAATACATTAATGCATTTCACAGTACACGCCAGACACATGATAATATACAACTCAGTAGAAGCATATACATCTGCAGAACGTAAAGCATGTAATATACTATAATACTCAATGGTATTCATACAGATTGATTGTTGCACGTTTACTAATATAAAAACATGCTTGCATGACTTTAACCAAAGTGCATTTTACAGTAGCAATTTCTGTCACAGAAATGCACCTTTATCACCCAGCTGAAACTGAGAGAGTTGCACATAGTACAAATTAGTGTTGTCACGATGCCAACATTTTGGTTTCGATACCAAGTCAAGAATTGCGATTCCGATTATTTTTCGATACTTTTCTTAAAAAAAGGGAAACGGTCTTAAATGTAATTATTGTGCTTTATTTCACACCAGAACCATAACACAAACCTTTAAACAATGAGAACAATAAATAAAATAAATGACTAGAATTTGTATTAAATATAATTAAGCATCATCTATAAACAACTTGTTTGTTTTTCGCTTCTGGCGTCTTTTTTGTCAACAAGCCGAGGCGCAGCGGCAGTTGCACTCCCACTTGCAGCCATGCTTCTCGTTTTCTCACATGCTCTGGCAGCTAGCGCGTGCACGAGAGAGGGGCGGGACTTAGAGCGTGCTTGAGAGGGGAGGGACTTAGAGCGTGCTTGAGAGGGGAGGGACTTAGAGCGTGCTTGAGAGGGGAGGGACTTAGAGCGTGCTTGAGAGGGGAGGGACTTAGAGCGTGCTTGAGAGGGGAGGGACTTAGAGCGTGCTTGAGAGGGGAGGGACTTAGAGCGTGCTAGAGAGGGGAGGGACTTAGAACGTGCTTGAGAGGGGAGGGACTTAGAGCGTGCTTGAGAGGGGAGGGACTTAGAGCGTGCTTGAGAGGGGAGGGACTTAGAGCGTGCTTGAGAGGGGAGGGACTTAGAGCGTGCTTGAGAGGGGAGGGACTTAGAGCGTGCTTGAGAGAGGAGGGACTTAGAGCGTGCTTGAGAGGGGAGGGACTTAGAGCGTGCTTGAGAGGGGAGGGACTTAGAGCGTGCTTGAGAGGGGAGGGACTTAGAGCGTGCTTGAGAGGGGAGGGACTTAGAGCGTGCTTGAGAGAGGAGGGACTTAGAGCGTGCTTGAGAGGGGAGGGACTTAGAGCGTGCTTGAGAGGGGAGGGACTTAGAGCGTGCTTGAGAGGGGAGGGACTTAGAGCGTGCTTGAGAGGGGAGGGACTTAGAGCGTGCTTGAGAGAGGAGGGACTTAGAGCGTGCTAGAGAGGGGAGGGACTTAGAGCGTGCTTGAGAGGGAGGGACTTAGAGCGTGCTTGAGAGAGGAGGGACTTAGAGCGTGCTTGAGAGGGAGGGACTGCAGGCACGGCTGCAGTGCAGGGAGTGGAAGCAGAGAGCTGAACACACACGGCTCTTATTAAAACGGCGCTTTCTCACCGGAGTACTTTTCCCCGTCATTCTTAAAGTACCGATACTAATGAAACGGAGGAATCGTAACGTTTTTAACGGCAGGGTATCGCGGTACCTTTCAAGTATCGGTACACCATGCAACACTAGTACAAACAGTGCATTTAACACCCATTTAAAGCAATATACAACTCGGTAGATGCATATGGAAACATGCATATAGAAATGGAAATCGACATAAAGCATATAATATACTCATTATTTTAGTTAATCATATAGATTAACGTGAGTTTGTCACAAAAATAATTTGTTTATTTACCCAGTAAATAAAACATATTACAAAATAAAATGATATTGCATGACTTTAACCAAACAGTGCATGATCATGTAATGTTGAAAACAAGATGCATGAACACAAATGCACATAGAAATGAACATGGTAGTACTACAGAATATAAAGTAAGTATACTCAATGGTTTAGATATTCAAAAAGATTGATTGTGTTTCTGTCACAACAATGCACGTTTTCCTGTGCATCTTTTTATTTGTTATTAATGAATTACCCAGCTGACCTGTAGAGAGTTGTAAATGTTAAATGAAAGTCTGTCATATTGCCAGGTTTAAAATAGACTTTAACCGGAGGGGTTTTCCTGTGAAGGCATAGCAGGGGAATATATTTCCTCATGCATGTTTTTATTACAAATACACAGACCTTTTTATTTGAAGGAAAGAAATGCAAAATAAGGAAACAAAAAAACCTTTCTGGTCATCCTGGAAAGCACCTTCCTCCCGAGGTTACACGAATAAACAGACTTCAGATGTTCCAGGTTTAAGAGCAGGTATTTATCGTGTTTATAGAGCCTAACATCTTATATCACAATTCAGTATATCAATCAGTGTTTCCGCCAGATCAGAGCTGAGAGGGCGTCCACCCCGAGTGCGGGGGGGGGTGCTTGAATTTTGACTTGAGCCGTCCCTTATAAGGCGCATTCACACCGTAGTACTTTTGCCACAAAGGTTCATGAGAACTTAGTTCATGAGAACTCTTTAGTTCTCATGAACTAAGTACAGATCGCGTTCACACCGGAATAAGTCCCTGGGGGAGGATTAGCAAAATGAAGCCGCTGACGTCACTTCGTCTTCTTCTGCTTTGGGTTTACTGGCAGGCCGCACACCACTTCACGGCGTATACTGCCGCCCAAAGTCCCCGGCCGGAAGTCCCCGGAGTTGGGGAAGGCTTCAGTAGAAGCTGCTGGGAGTCCCAGCAGCTTCTACTGAAGCCTTCCGAGTAAATCGCCAGAACGCCGACACCTCCTCATCTCCACCGCTCCCATGTTTTATTTTCTGTTGCCATAAGTTAGTCTCTCTGTGTTTCTGCGCTGGGCTAATGCTAATGCTAATAATGCTAATGCGAGGATAATAAAATGTCGGCTTCACAAAACGTTTTGGGAGTTTTACGGGGCGTGGTTTGCAATCCGCCCAGCCAATCAGACTTAGGAACCTTTTTCTCCCACGAAAGTCCCTGCTCTCTAGCAGGGACTTTCGTGGGGGTAAAAGGTTCTCATGAACTAATTTTAGTACCGGCTCTTTTTGGTATGAACGCGACAAAAGAGTTCTCATGAACCTTTGTGGGAAAAGTACTGCGGTGTGAATGCGCCTATAGATACTGTCTTGTTACGTTAGTGAGCCGGATCATTTGGCTCGGCTCTCTTAAAGCGGCTCTTTCGGCTCCCAAGCGGCTCTTCATGTTACCACAGTTTACCACGGAGCCTCAGTTTCGCCGCTGCGAGGCTCTGGTGCTCGCAGCTCACACGAGTGCTCCACTAGCACCGCTCATCGCGTCCAAATCGCGTTGTCCTGTAGCAGGCACCTTCGATGTCGGGGAAACGATCTTCAATACTCCGAAAAGAATCCCACCAGACTCCTTTGCCCCTCCAACAGAGGATGTCCTTGTCCTTTTCGTTATTCCGAGCGATAAAAACTCTCGATCTTCTCTCGAATTATTAATATTTTTGGACGCAAGACGGCAAGACGCCCCCCTGGCGGAAACGCTGATACCAATTAAAAACTCTATATGATATAAGCACATGGTAAAGCATATTTGTTGTGTAAAAACTTTGTAAATACAAATTATTTTTCCTAATTTCATTGAGAACTTAAGCGCAGAATAAACAAGTGAAATTGTGAATAACAAATACATATTTCCAGCTGTATTATGTTGACATATGAACGCAAAGTAATCAGACTTATTTTGATGTGAAATGGCATAAAACAACAACAAATAGAAAAAAGATGACTAAAAAGAGACACATCAAGGGTTGATTTTACTAATAATTAGGGATGCACGATATTGGTTTTTTGAAACCGATACCGATAACTTCCTGCTTCTCAAGACCGATACCGATAACCGATAATAATATAATATATATATATATTAAATGTACCTGTAGTTTTTGTACACCTGGTGCTAAACAAAGACTAGTAGTGAGCAAATGACATGAGCATTACTACTATGAACAAAACAAAGCCAAGAACAGTTTTGACTCTTCAAAGTGACCATATTTATTTTCCCAAATAAAGTTCTTGCCTTTTTCAAAAGCCTCGTCGATAGGTAAAAGCCCCGGTGCCTTTGCAGCTGGCTTTGGATTCGCCGCTAGTTTAGCAGCGCAGGCGTCTTCGTACGCTTTTAACACACCATCGTAGCGATGGCGATGTTTCAGGTGACTAATCAGGTTGGAAGTATTATAGCTCGTTGCCTTGTTCCCTCCTCGTGGAACTTCTGCATTTGTTAATACAAATAGCAAGCGAACTATCTAACTCTGAAACTTTGAAATAGTCCCATACTACCGACGACATGTTTGTTTACTGTCCTGGCTTCACGGCCGCACACCATTTACGTCACAGCCAGGCACGAGTTAGGGAGCGCTGGATTTGTGAAGAACTCCCCTCTTCCTAAACCACGAATACCACAGTACTGGCAAAACGGGAGGAGCCGAGTGAAAAACAAGCGCCCCTCATCCCAACCCACCCACACCGCAGGATTTATTTCTTTTTTTTACCCAAAAAATATATTTTATATTATCGGGGCTATTAATACTTTTATCGGGTTTATCGGGATGACGTCATAATTCCTAATATCGGTCCGATAATTATCGGGCCGATAATTATCGTGCACCACTACTAATAATACGTTTTCTTTTCATGCAAAAGAACAATCAACAATTATATACAGCACTTTATACCACAAAAACCTGTAAGATGCTTTGCTTAAGAGTATTTTGAATGTTTAAAAGTCATTTTTCTACAATAGCTTATTCTTAATCCAAGTGAAATGTCATAAAACAACTAGAAAGAAAATGAATAAAAAAAGACACATTGAGGGCTGATTTGACTAATAATACGTTTTCTTTGCATGCAAAACAACAATCACCATTTATATACAGCACTATGTTCACTCAAAACGTGTACAATGCCTTCCACAAGCCATTTCTACAATGATGTATTGCTATATCCAAGTAAAATCACACAAAACAACTACGGTGAGTTCTTTTTTAAAGTTTCCGAAGCCTCAAACACACCAACTAGTTGTGCCGGTTACATTTCAATCACTTTCTGAATGAATAAAACCAACGCTCTGCTTGTTATTCTGCAGAAAACCCCAAAGTAGCATTGAATACTAGGGGTGTAACGGTTCACAGAAGTCACGGTTCGGTTCGTACCTCGGTTTGGGGGTCCCGGTTCGGTACGGGTTCGGTACAACAAGGAAAAGCAAAAAAAAGTCCCAAATGCATAATTTTTTTTGCTGTTATTTATTTTTAACAGTAGGGCAAGTTTTGGTATGAAAATAAGGAACTCTAACATTTGGAATCATTAACTGTATTACACAGTTAAAAACAAACCACAAACAGTAACACTCACACTCAGATGGCCATATTATTTATATTGGCTGATGTCAAACTAAAAGGTTAAATAAGCTGTACAACTAAAAAGACTGTCTTGAAAATATTAAAATAAATAATAAGAAAGTGTTTGAATCACAATCAATAAAAGGCAATACAGAACTGTATAACATCTCCTGATGTCTAAATATAAAATAAATACAATGATAAATATATAACAAAATAAAATCTGTACCTTTAGGAGCAATGTCTAACATGTGTAATTAACTTGTGAGTGTGTGAGGCCATTATGCCTAAATAAAGGTACTCAAGCTTTACTCTATTTTCAAGTTGTTCTTCAAAAAGATTAGTTTCTCTACGTTGTCAGTAGTGAGGGCAGATCTGTTGGCGGTAACTATGTCACCTGCCGTCGAGAAAACCCTCTCGCTGGGGACTGAGACTGACTCGGATGTGATTGAGCATGTTTGACGTGTTACCAATAGCATACCGCACCGCTGTCGAACAACGCCGACACACCGTCCTCGTCCGATCCACAACTCGCACCCCATCATTGTTGTAGTCCACAGGGAACCCGAAATGTTCCCACACAGCTGATTTAAAAGAAGCAGGTGGGTCTTCTAGCTCCTGTGTGTTGTGTGAACTCGCCGTAGCTACTCACTTTTCTTCTTCATGTATTGTGTTCGTTTTGTTGTGTTTTGTTCTTGTTCTTCATTAGTTATTTACGGGCGGCTGGCTTTTAGGTGCAATACCGCCCCCTGGATTATATATAGTGTAATACTGCCCTGAGTGACAGACTTTTTTCCCAGTCGTAAAAAAAGGCGTATTCGCCGTGTGACTGCATGTGCCGAACCGTGACGTCCGAACCGTGACGTTACGGGACGAATACGGATACCGTTACACCCCTATTGAATAATCTTTTATGTGCTCGTTATTATAATTTAAGACAACGTTATTGTGTAGAGTTTTATAACTTTCTTTCCCAACACTATTCCATTGAAAGACGATAATTGGAGAACTCACGGACTTATAACTTATAAATGGACTTTTCTTCACACTGTACATTTTATATCAAATGTATTATGCCATTCCTTGCTCTCTTAATGTAAATAACGTCCTACTTTTAAAGTGTGTTAGCTGTCATTTTGCCGTTCATAGTTTTCGTTCGTCAGCTAGTCTTCAGAGTTTTATCTTTCACAGTCAACTTGTATTTTACTTTTTTAGTTCTGTTTTATTTTCTATTTTGAGATGTTTATACTTTAGATTTGTTTATTTTCATATTTCAAATCATGTGCAATGCCTTGTTTTAACATGCTGACATTTTCAATTCTTTATTTAGAAGACAGTTGAGAACATTTCACCATTTACAATGAAATAGACTCACAGTTATAGGGAGTAGTAAAACATTTACAATAAGGGAACAGTATACATTTAAACCCTCCCAACAAAGTAGGGCTGTACCCGAAAATATTCGTTCGTTGGGGTACTATTCGGGTTTCAATTTCGTTATTCGGATATTCGTTTTCTTTCCCCGTCTTTTTTTTATTGAATTTATTGAAATCTCCAAAATCAACGTAAGAGCTTGTGCCTCTTCGGGGGGTGCTAACACTTAACCATAAACTTTATCGTTTACTTTCTCCGTCTTTATATGTATATTTCTCCGTTAATCTCCGTCACGTTGTTTCTATAGCAACAACAACTTCCTGTCAACAGCGCTAACTCTCCTTCAAAATAAAAGCATGTCCATACAAAATAGGAAACCAAGACAAATTACACCTAAGACATATACAACTGCAAGTAACACAATGCGATATCCTTTTCAATTTCAAAGAACACAAATTGGGTTACATTAACAAATAACTATAAAACAACAATACTGTAGAACAACAAAATGAATGCCGTGAATAAACCGAAATACACGTGATGAAGCGGTTCACTGCCGATTACTACGCACCCCCCCTACCGAATATCCGGAGCCCGAATAATGGTATTCGGGACAGCCTGGCAAAAATCATAATCTCGATTATTTTGGTCAATAATTGAGATCACGATTATTAAAAACGATTATCCATTTACTTTGAAAACATGAATTTATTGGAGATTTTTTTTTTAACAGTTTATTACCCTGAACTTTAAGTATAATTCAACTGAAAAACATATTTAAAAAAAAGTTTATAAAAAAAAAAAAGGTAATAATAAAAAAATAATTGTAATTGCGATTTAAAATACGATTTTAATTGAGCAGCCCTACAACATAGTATATCTTATCTAAACTTATATTGAACTATCACCCAACATTTATATACCAAATCTTTCTAATCCCTCTTCCCGCCCCGATTCCTCCAGGTTTGGGATCAATAAAGTAAATCTTATCTTAAATTATATTGAACTATCACCTTATTTATGAAATCTAATTTTGATTTGACAGTCTAGAGAGTTTTATCTTTCCCTGTCAACTTGTATATATTTTACTTTTTTAGTTCGGTTTTATTTTCTATGTTTATATTTACGACACATTTCCAAATTTAGGATCAACAAAGTGTATCTTATCTTAAATTATATGGAGTTATCACCCAACATTTATATACAAAATCGTTCTTATCCCTCTTCCCATCTCGCCCGTTTCCTCCAGGTTTGGCCCAACCGAGGTTCCGTATCGGCGACCAGGAGTTTGAAGCCCTTGCTGCTCTGCTAGAGTTCTACAAGATCCACTATCTGGACACGACCACTTTAATCGAGCCCATAAACAAGTCCAAACACACGTCGTTCATCAGCGTCGGAGGTGGCGTTCCCCCTCAGCGCCTCGAAGACGAATTCGTCCGAGCGCTCTTCGATTTTCCAGGAAACGACGACGAGGATCTGCCGTTTCGAAAGGGAGACATTCTTCGAGTTCTGGAAAAGCCCGAGGAGCAATGGTGGAACGCCCAGAACTCTGAGGGTCGAGCGGGGATGATCCCGGTTCCTTACGTAGAGAGAATATCGCCCCGCGTCGCCTAATTCGGTGGCGGTTCCTCCAGGAATGTTGGGGAACTCTGACGCTCCTCCCCCTCCTCTGTTGGGAGACCCCAGTCAGTACGCTCAGCCCACCCCAACTCCCTAACTGCAGAACGGACCCGTGTTCGCCCGGGCGATCCAGAAGAGGGTCCCCAACGCGTACGATAAGACGGCCCTGGCTTTAGAGGTAAATACGAAAGTGTGTGTTTTCTCTGATGGTTTGGATGATTTAAAGTGTGTTTGTATGAAGTATATAGTCAGTTTATTACCAGGATAGGACAGGCACGTTTCCTGGCCTTAGAGAGGTGTGTGTGTGTGTGTGTGTGTGTGTGTGTGTGTGTGTGTGTGTGTGTGTGTGTGTGTGTGTGTGTGTGTGTGTGTGTGTGTGTGTGTGTGTGTGTGTGTGTGTGTGTGTGTGTGTGTGTGTGTGTGTGTTGCAAAACAAAAATGACCATGTTCACGTCTTAAAGTCATCCTGAGGCCTTAGTTTTGGTTTAAAATGACACAACATCATGTATGTGTTGCTTGGGCTTGTTTTCAGACCTGGTTGCTTACTTCTCTCAAAGCTGGCAACAGAGTGGGCGCAGTGTCTAATAGTAGCAGTAAGCTAGCGAGAGGCTACGTTCAGCTGGTGAGTCGGGAGTCGGGACAGAGAAAATGTCAGGAGTTTGGAAGTATTATAAAATTGAAAGCGAGGGCAGTGTAACAGCCAGATGCAATGTTTGCAAGGCGGAGGTTCCGCGTGGTGGAAAGAACAGAGCTACGTTCAACACGACCAATCTAACACGCCACCTGAGAAACAAACACCACCAACAACACGACGAGTACACAGCGGCCACTCAGGTAACGGCACTGAAACAACCGACACTTTCAGAGACTTTTAAAAGGAAAGAGAAACTGCCCCAGAACAGTGAAAAGGCCAAACAAATAACAGCCAAGATAGCTGAATGCATCGCGTTGGATGACCAGCCGTTATCTGTTCCCTTTTTTTCCCTCTTAATGCATTGCATAAAGATCGGATCGGGAAAAATCGGTATCGGCAGATTGTCGGCAGATTGTCAAAATCAAATGATCGGAATCGGATCGGGAGCAAAAAAAGGTGATCGGGACATCCCTAGTGTGTGTGTGTGTTTTTTTTTTTTCTCTGCTAGTTTTGATGTCTAAATTCCGTGCATTACCAGGATAGGACGGGTACATTTCAATTATAACAATAATAGCGATCCAGAAGAGGGTCCCCAACGCATACGATAAAACGGCCCTGGCCTTAGAGGTGAATATGAAAGTGTGTGTGAGGTGTTTTCTCTGCTAGTTTGGATGATTTAAACTGTTAGTATTAGGGATGGGACATTTAAAAGCAAATTTATATTCAAATACTCGACCCCCAAAAAAACGGTTAACCAAATTTACATATCCTATAATTATTTATATATTTTTTTATAATAATACATGTTTGTTTGATGTGACTCTCAGTTAGAGTGCATACGTTTAGCAAGGTTTAGGAAACGGGCTCCATCCGGTCACAGAGATCTGCTATTTTTAAGTAAAGTCAACACATCGACCTTAAATATAGTCTATATTAAGAACGGGAAAAGTTTTAACAGATATATCGTTTTTTGTAAACATACGACAAATGTGCGAGGGTGATGACGTCGGAGCAGGAGTTACTGCTCTACCACTGCCTCGATTGGTTCGTTTTTTGGTCTTATTTTGTGACTATAGTGGATCAAAACGTACCCTTAACTATGATAACACAAACTTTCTAACCGCATGAGGAAGCGGTACAACAGCAAATCAAGTGTTCTGCAAAGGTAACATGACAGTTTATGTGAATGTAGTCTGTTTGCTTTAAATGGAGCAAAGACAACAGCTTCAGTTCTCACAGAAAAGATTCTAATGATAAAGATATTCTAAATATCGCGTTTACTTGAACTGATAGTGATGTTTTTATGAAATACATCCACAGCAGTTCATTGCTTAGCTTGCTGCAGAACCACATCTCAAAACTAACTATCTCCTAAAAATAGGACGTTTCGTTGAATCTCATTAAGACGTAGCTCTCAGGCTCTACTTTCCTTTTGTACTAAAGTGAAGAGAGACCAAGGTCAGAAAGTGCTCAGTCAGAGAGTGGATCTCTCCTTTATTTGAGAAATAATGGCTAATCATGATTTCAAGGAAGACAAATGGAAAGTAGACGAGTTGCCTTGGAGCAAAGCATCATGGGAAAAGTGTCGGAAATTGTATTTTTCCTCACAAGGCAATTCAAATTTCTATCGACCACTTACAATGTTTTGTCACTTGGTTGTACTTTACTGTAGAAATATGCAATATACATAAATAATCCTGGTTATTTTTTGTGTAGAAATTGCTTTTCATGGTTACCTTATGGATACGATAGAACTTTATTGATCCCAATTGAATTTAAAAAGACAAGAAATAAACAAGATGTAGAAAATATACATGTTGAATTTACAATTGAACAATAACAAGATGTAAAGTATTATATATACATAAGTATAGAGGGATGGAATATTAAATATTAGACTGAATATAAAAATGTACAGTGAAGAGAGTAAAAATGTGTCATCATTCGACCTAAATATAAAGAAAACCTACAGTGGGGCAAAAAAGTATTTAGTCAGCCACCAATTGTGCAAGTTCTCCCACTTTAAAATGATGAGAGGCCTGTAATGTTCATCCTAGGTACACTTCAACTATGAGAGACAGAATGGGGGGAAAGAATCCAGGAAATCACATTGTAGGATTTTTAATGAATTAATTGGTAAATTCCTCGGTAAAATAAGTATTTGGTCACCTACAAACAAACAAGATGTCTGGCTCTCACAGACCTGTAACTTCTTCTTTAAGAGCCTCCTCTGTCCTCCACTCGTTAACTGTATTAATGGCACCTGTTTGAACTCGTTATCAGTATAAAAGACACCTGTCCACAACCTCAAACAGTCACACTCCAAACTCCACTATGGCCAAGACCAAAGAGCTGTCAAAGGACACCAGAAACAAAATTGTAGACCTGCACCAGGCTGGGAAGACTGAATCTGCAATAGGTAAGCAGCTTGGTGTGAAGAAATCAACTGTGGGAGCAATTATTAGAAAATGGAAGACAAATACAAGACCACTGATAATCTCCCTCGATCTGGGGCTCCACGCAAGAAAATGATCACAAGAACGGTGAGCAAAAATCCCAGAACCACACGGGGGGACCTAGTCAATGACCTGCAGAGAGCTGGGACTAAAGTAACAAAGGCTACCATCAGTAACACACTACGCCGCCAGGGACTCAAATCCTGCAGTGCCAGACGTGTCCCCCTGCTTAAGCCAGTACATGTCCAGGCCCGTCTGAAGTTTGCTAGAGAGCATTTAGATGATCGAGAAGAGGATTGGGAGAATGTCATATGGTCAGATGAAACCAAAATAGAACTTTTTGGTAAAAACTCAACTAGACGTGTTTGGAGGAGAAAGAATGCTGAGTTTCCAAAGAACACCATACCTACTGTGAAACATGGGGGTGGAAACATCATGCTTTGGGGCTGTTTTTCTGCAAAGGGACCAGGACGACTGATCCGTGTAAAGGAAAGAATGAATGGGGCCATGTATCGTGAGATTTTGAGTGACAACCTCCTTCCATCAGCAAGGGCATTGAAGATGAAACGTGGCTGGGTCTTTCAGCATGACAATGATCCCAAACACACCGCCCGGGCAACGAAGGAGTGGCTTCGTAAGAAGCATTTCAAGGTCCTGGAGTGGCCTAGCCAGTCTCCAGATCTCAACCCCATAGAAAATCTTTGGAGGGAGTTGAAAGTCCGTGTTGCCCAGCGACAGCCCCAAAACATCACTGCTCTAGAGGAGATCTGCATGGAGGAATGGGCCAAAATACCAGCAACAGTGTGTGAAAACCTTGTGAAGACTTACAGAAAACGTTTGACCTCTGTCATTGCCAACAAAGGGTATATAACAAAGTATTGAGATGAACTTTTGTTATTGACCAAATACTTATTTTCCACCATAATTTGCAAATAAATTCTTTAAAAATCAGACAATGTGATTTCTGGATTTTTCTCATTCTGTCTCTCATAGTTGAGTATACCTAGGATGAAAATTACAGGCTCTCATCTTTTTAAGTGGGAGAACTTGCACAATTGGTGGCTGACTAAATACTTTTTTGCCCCACTGTATATTTCCTCTATTCGCGTCGGGCTCCTGATCTGCCTGTCGGGTGTTTTTCCCCATAATGACCAAGTCGCTGCTGTTAGCAATTCTAGAACCCTGAGAGACTGAAAAGAGTCAAGGGAAGCTTATAAAAGTTAACAGTATTTAATTACAAAAGATGTGGTGTACAAATGAAATGTGCGAGTGGCGGCTCTCCCCCCATGCGTCCGGTGAGCCCAGGTCAGGGGGTAGAAGAGATCGATTCTTGGCTTGCCCTTCCTGTTGTCATCTTAGGTCTTCTCCTATTGGGGGCGGGTCCAATGCAATTCCTGCCTTTTTCTGTTGCTAAATTACATCATTCTGGTGTCTGTGGTTATTTAAACATTCCCTAATAAACGTGATTTCAGCGGCAATAAATGAGTGCTAAACCCAGTGTGTCTAGGGTACAACATCACATGTCATTTCACCTTTGATTCACGGTTTGAAAACTTAGCATTTCGCCACATGCTAATGCTAACCGGAAATGAAGAATTTTCAGAATAAAAGTGTTAAGTTAATAATTAGTGTGAACTTCGTTTTTTTCAGAATAAAACTGATTCAAATTAAATAGTGTATTTAATTCAAATTACGCCATATCAACATTGATTTTAATTTCTAACACTGCACATCATCCCTCTTATTACACGGCCACATTCTAAACAAAGTAACGATATGACTCCCAATTAGTGTTGCACGGTGTACCGATACTTGAAAGGTACCGCGATACCCTGCCGTTAAAAACGTTACGATTCCTCCGTTTCATTAGTATCGGTACTTATAGAACGACGGGGAAAAGTACTCCGGTGAGAAAGCGCTGTTTTAAGAGCCGTGTGTGTTCAGCGCTCTGCTTCCACTCCCTGCACTCTCTAAACGGCTTGTTTTCTCCACCTTAGTGTGCTCACGCTGACTCAGCAGTTAATAATTAGCTCACATTTCCTCTTCTGTGTGTCTTCAGAAAACCCCTTGTCCAGTTGTAAGGAATCGCTCCGGATCTTCAGTTAACTTAACTTATTTAAAGTCATGCGAAGAGCTGCAACCAAACGTCCACCTTTAGATTAGTCTAGAGGCAAAAAAACAACATTTGATCATCTGTAAAGTCATTTTAGGATGCAGAAAATACAGTTTTCAAATATGTAGATTTCCTTATTTTTACCTTAAATGACATGTTTTTAATGTTTATTGTTTAATCTAAGTCTTATTTTCTGTACAAAAGTCTTTGGGTATAAAATAGGGCTGCACGATTTGGGGAAATAATCTAATTGCGATTTTTCTGACAGATATTGCGATTTGATTTGCGATATTTGTTTTTAAGCGACCCAACGGAGGTTTATTGTAAAATGCGGCCATATCTCCGGCTAGGAAGGTCGCATCAACGTGCTCACGTCTCTAGTACCCTGCAGCCCGAGCTACGAGTGAAATAACTAAACTTACATGAAACTTCCGTTGGGTTGCTTTAAAGTCAAGCTTCAGTTTAAGATCCACCCTGTAATAGAAACATGTGATGGAGCATTACTAACCTGACTCAGATGCTTTGTTTCACCAAACCATCTAAAGCTCCATTGGAAGCCATTTGGAAAAGTATTTCAGAAGCACTTGGCAGGTGATTGGATCAATCTGTCAATCACCTGCTATCATGGGCCACTTCTGATTGGTTAACAATGGCTGGTACATGTGGAGCACAGCACTTCTGATTGGTTAACAATGACTGGTACATGTGGAGCAGAGCACTTCTGATTGGTGTGGATGACTGACACACAAGAAGAACAAAAGAAAATCGCAGGCTTTGCAATTTGAGAGAGAGAGAGAGAGAGAGAGAGAGAGAGAGAGAGAGAGAGAGAGAGAGAGAGAGAGAGAGAGAGAGAGAGAGAGAGAGAGAGATAGAGAGATAGAGAGAGAGAGAGAGAGAGAGAAGAGAGAGAGAGAGAGAGAGAGAGGAGAGAGAGAGAGAGAGAGAGAGAGAGAGAGAGAGAGAGAGAGAGAGAGAGAGAGAGAGAGAGAGAGAGAGAGAGAGAGAGAGAGAGAGAGAGAGAGAGAGAGAGAGAGAGAGAGAGAGAGAGAGAGAGAGACTTTTGTTGTTTGAAAAAGTGTAAAAACAAATAATCGCTGCCTCCCTAATACCCTCGTTATCTCCATCCCATAATACATTTTCTCCCCCTTGCTTCCAACCAGGTAGTTGTACATCAGAAAATATTTACAACAAAATACAAGTCAAAATAAGACTTTCTTACGTTTGAAAAAGTGGGAAAATGTCCCCTTTCACTGCCCCTCCCTAATCCCCTCATTATCTCCATCCCATAATAACTTGTCTTTCTCCCCCTCAGGTGGGCGACATGGTGAAAGTGACCAAAATCAACGTGAACGGCCAATGGGAGGGCGAGTGTAAAGAAACGAGGCCATTTCCCTTCACACACGTCAAACTGCTGGATCAGCAAAACGCAGAGGAGGAACTGAGCTGAGAGCGAATCAGAACCCTGGACACTAGTGTTAGTCCCGCCCCCTTTTATCCCCAATAGAGTGGTGCAGTGATGAGTCATAAAACCTGGAAGTAAGCATTTCTCCACTTCCTGTTCCCTGTCTCAGAGCCAATGGGATCTCTCCATAGGGTTTAGGAAACTATCTGAACTAAGGTCTGTGGTTGAGACACATTGAAGAGACGGATCACGTTTTGTTCTAGGACATTAATTCATCAGCAGTGACCCCACTGGTGATTTCTGAAGAGTGGGACGTGTCTGAAAACGATGGTTGTTGTTACCAAGTGGCTGAATAGGACTACAGAAGTTGTCGAGGTCGTTGTACGTCATTACGCCGAACACGTGAACAGT
>CM053252.1:3705934-3778434 GCA_028583405.1 Pogonophryne albipinna
AAAACTACGACATCAGATTTATGAACCTATATTTTTGTGGGGCAATGGACTTGAATGGAGGTTCAATTCCCAGCAGAGTCTACTTTTGAATGTTCAAATGTTTACCGACTTCATAATCAATTGACATTTTGGTTGGTTCACGTATCTTGATTATGAACAAATCTATAAACCTTCAAATGTCGACTATGGTGGGACTCGAACCCACAGCCTTTGAATACCTTCGCCTGTTCATATCTAGAAGTCCAATGCGCTGTCCATTGCGCCACAGAGCCATATTATTGGTTACGAAAGGTGACTTTTTTGCTTGCGGATTCTCTAGAATTTGTGTTATATGCTTCTGAGAAAACTACTACATCAGATATATGAACCTATAACTTTGTGTGGCAATGGACTTGAATGGAGGTTCAATTCCCAGCAGAGTCTACTGTTGAATGTTCACAAGGTTGCAAACTACATAATCACATAATCCATGGACATTTTGGTTGGTTCATGTATCTTGATTATGAACAAATTTATAAACCTTTAAATGTTGACTGTGGTGGGACTCAGCCCCACAGCCTTTGAATACCTTCTCCTGGGCATATCTAGAAGTCCAATGCGCTGTCCATTGCGCCACAGAGCCATATTATTGTTCACGTACGTGACTTTTTTGCTTACGGATTCTCTAGAATTTGTGTTATATGCTTCTGAGAAAACTACTACATCAGATTTATGAACCTATAACTTTATGTGGCAATTGACTTGAATGGAGGTTCAATTCCAGCAGAGTGTACCTTTGAATGTTCAAATGTTTACTGACTACAAAATCACATAAACCATGACATTTTGGTTGGTTCATGTATTTTGATTTTGAACAATTTATAAACCTTTAAATGTTGACTGTGGTGGACTTGACCCCCACAGCCTTTGAATACCTTCTCCTGATCATATCTAGTAGTCCAATGCACTGTCCATTGTGCCACAGAGCAATATATTGGTCACGTACGTGACTTTTTTGCTTGCGGATTCTCTAGAATTTGTGTTGTATGCTTCTGAGAAAACTAGGACATCAGATTTATGAACCTATAACTTTGTGTGGCAAATTGACTTGAATGGAGGTTCAATTCCCCAGCAGAGTGTACCTTTGATGTTCACCGACTACAAAATCACATAAACCATGGACATTTTGGTTGGTTCATGTATTTTGACTTTGAACACTTTTATAAACCTTTAAATGTTGACTCTGGTGGGACTCGAACCCACAGCCTTTGAATACCTTCTCCTGGGCATATCTAGAAGTCCAATGTGCTGTCCATTGTGCCACAGAGCCAATTATTTGTTCACAAACGTGACTTTTTTGGTTGCAGATTCTCTAGAATTTGTGTTATATTCTTGTAAGAAAAACTACTGCATCAGTTTGTGAACCCTATCTTTTGTGTGGCAATGGACTTGAATGGAGGTTCAATTCCCAGCAGAGTGTACCTTTGAATGTTTCAAATGTTTACCGACTACAAAATCACATAAACCATGGACATTTTGGTTGGTTCATGTATTTTGATTATGAAACAACTTTATAAACTTTAAATGTCGACTCTGTGGGACTCGAACCCACAGCCTTTGAATACCTCTCCTGGTCATATCTAGAAGTCCAATGCGCTATCCATTGCGCCACAGAGCCATATTATTGGTCACGAACGTGACTTCTTTGTTTGCAGGATTCTCTAGAATTTGTGTTAAATGATTCTGAGAAAACTACCACATCAGATTTATGAACTTATAATTTGTGTGGCAATGGACTTGAATGGAGGTTCAATTCCCAGTAGAGTCTACCTTTGAATGTCACATGGTTGTCAAACTACTAATCACATCAACCATTGACATTTTGGTTGGTTCACGTATCTTGATTATGAACAAATCTATAAACCTTCAAATGTCGACTCTGGTGGGACTCGAACCCACAGCCTTTGAATACCTTCGCCTGTTCATATCTAGAAGTCCAATGCGCTGTCCATTGCGCCACAGAGCCATATTATTGGTTACGAAAGGTGACTTTTTTGCTTGCGGATTCTCTAGAATTTGTGTTATATGCTTCTGAGAAAACTACTACATCAGATATATGAACCTATAACTTTGTGTGGCAATGGACTTGAATGGAGGTTCAATTCCCAGCAGAGTCTACTTTTGAATGTTCACAAGGTTGCAAACTACATAATCACATAATCCATGGACATTTTGGTTGGTTCATGTATCTTGATTATGAACAAATTTATAAACCTTTAAATGTTGACTGTGGTGGGACTCAGCCCCACAGCCTTTGAATACCTTCTCCTGGGCATATCTAGAAGTCCAATGTGCTGTCCATTGTGCCACAGAGCCATATTATTGGTCACGTACGTGACTTTTTTGCTTGCGGATTCTCTAGAATTTGTGTTATATGCTTCTGAGAAAACTACTACATCAGATTTATGAACCTATAACTTTGTGTGGCAATGGACTTGAATGGAGGTTCAATTCCCAGCAGAGTGTACCTTTGAATGTTCAAATGTTTACCGACTACATAATCACATAAACCATGGATATTTTGGTTGGTTCATGTATTTTGATTTTGAACACTTTTATAAACCTTTAAATGTCGACTCTGGTGGGACTCGAACCCACAGCCTTTGAATACCTTCTCCTGGGCATATCTAGAAGTCCAATGCACTGTCCATTGCGCCACAGAGCCACATTATTGGTCACAAATGTGACTTTTTTGGTTGCAGATTCTCTAGAATTTGTGTTATATTCTTGTAAGAAAAACTACTGCATCAGTTTTGTGAACCTATCTTTTTGTGTGGCAATGGACTTGAATGGAGGTTCAATTCCCAGCAGAGTCTACTTTTGAATGTTCACAGGGTTGCAAACTACATAATCACATAATCCATTGACATTTTGGTTGGTTCATGTATCTTGATTATGAACAACTTCATAAACCTTTATATGTCGACTGTGGTGGGACTCGAACCCACAGCTTTTGAATACCTTCTCCTATTCATATCTAGAAGTCCAATGCGCTGCCCATTGCGCCACAGAGCCATATTATTGGTTACGAAACGTGACTTTTTTGCTTGCGGATTCTCTAGAATTTGTGTTATATGCTTCTGAGAAAACTACTACATCAGATTTATGAACCTATAACTTTGTCTGGCAATTGACTTGAATGGAGGTTCAATTTCCAGCAGAGTGTACCTTTGAATGTTCAAATGTTTACCGACTACAAAATCACATAAACCATGGACATTTTGGTTGGTTCATGTATTTTGATTTTGAACACTTTTATAAACCTTTAAATGTCAACTCTGGTGGGACTCAAACCCACAGCCTTTGAATACCTTCTCCTGGGCATATCTTGAAGTCCAATGCGATGTCCATTGCGCCACAGAGCCACATTATTGGTCATGAACGTGACTTTTTTGTTTTCAGATTCTCTAGAATTTGTGTTACATGATTCTGAGAAAAACTACGACATCAGATTTATGAACCTATATTTTTGTGGGGCAATGGACTTGAATGGAGGTTCAATTCCCAGCAGAGTCTACTTTTGAATGTTCAAATGTTTACCGACTACATAATCAATTGACATTTTGGTTGGTTCACGTATCTTGATTATGAACAAATCTATAAACCTTCAAATGTCTACTCTGGTGGGACTCGATCCAACAGCCTTTGAATACCTTCAACTGTTCATATCTAGAAGTCCAATGCGCTGTCCATTGCGCCACAGAGCCATATTATTGGTTACGAAAGGTGACTTTTTTGCTTGCGGATTCTCTAGAATTTGTGTTATATGCTTCTGAGAAAACTACTACATCAGATATATGAACCTATAACTTTGTGTGGCAATGGACTTGAATGGAGGTTCAATTCCCAGCAGAGTCTACTTTTGAATGTTCACAAGGTTGCAAACTACATAATCACATAATCCATGGACATTTTGGTTGGTTCATGTATCTTGATTATGAACAAATTTATAAACCTTTAAATGTTGACTGTGGTGGGACTCAGCCCCACAGCCTTTGAATACCTTCTCCTGGGCATATCTAGAAGTCCAATGCGCTGTCCATTGCGCCACAGAGCCATATTATTGTTCACGAATGTGACTTTTTTGCTTGCGGATTCTCTAGAATTTGTGTTATATGCTTCTGAGAAAACTACTACATCAGATTTATGAACCTATAACTTTATGTGGCAATTGACTTGAATGGAGGTTCAATTCCCAGCAGAGTGTACCTTTGAATGTTCAAATGTTTACTGACTACAAAATCACATAAAGCATGGACATTTTGGTTGGTTCATGTATTTTGATTTTGAACAAATTTATAAACCTTTAAATGTTGACTGTGGTGGGACTTGACCCCACAGCCTTTGAATACCTTCTCCTGGTCATATCTAGTAGTCCAATGCACTGTCCATTGCGCCACAGAGCCATATTATTGGTCACGTACGTGACTTTTTTGCTTGCGGATTCTCTAGAATTTGTGTTATATTCTTGTAAGAAAAACTACTGCATCAGTTTTGTGAACCTATCTTTTTGTGTGGCAATGGACTTGAATGGAGGTTCAATTCCCAGCAGAGTGTACCTTTGAATGTTCAAATGTTTACCGACTACAAAATCACATAAACCATTGACATTTTGGTTGGTTCATGTATTTTGATTATGAACAACTTTATAAAACTTTAAATGTTGACTCTGGTGGGACTTGAACCCACAGCCTTTGAATACCTTCTCCTGGTCATATCTAGAAGTCCAATGCGCTATCCATTGCACCACAGAGCCATATTATTGGTCACGAACGTGACTTCTTTGCTTGCGGATTCTCTAGAATTTGTGTTATATGCTTCTGAGAAAACTACCACATCAGATTTATGAACCTATAACTTTGTGTGGCAATGGACTTGAATGGAGGTTCAATTCCCAGTAGAGTCTACCTTTGAATGTTCACAGGGTTGCAAACTACATAATCACATAAACCATTGACATTTTGGTTGGTTCATGTATCTTGATTATGAACAAATCTATAAACCTTCAAATGTTGACTCTGGTGGGACTCGAACCCACAGCCTTTGAATACCTTTGCCTGTTCATATCTAGAAGTCCAATGCGCTGTCCATTGCGCCACAGAGCCATATTATTGGTTACGAAATGTGACTTTTTTGCTTGCGGATTCTCTAGAATTTGTGTTATATGCTTCTGAGAAAACTACTACATCAGATATATGAACCTATAACTTTCTGTGGCAATGGACTTGAATGGAGGTTCAATTCCCAGCAGAGTCTACTTTTGAATGTTCACAGGGTTGCAAACTACATAATCACATAATCCATTGACATTTTGGTTGGTTCATGTATCTTGATTATGAACAACTTCATAAACCTTTAAATGTCGACTCTGGTGGGACTCGAACCCACAGCCTTTGAATACCTTCTCCTGGGCATATCTAGAAGTCCAATGCGCTGTCCATTGCGCCACAGAGCCACATTATTGGTCACAAATGTGACTTTTTTGGTTGCAGATTCTCTAGAATTTGTGTTATATTCTTGTAAGAAAAATTACTGCATCAGTTTTGTGAACCTATCTTTTTGTGTGGCAATTGACTTGAATGGAGGTTCAATTCCCAGCAGAGTGTACCTTTGAATGTTCAAATGTTTACCGACTACAAAATCACATAAACCATTGACATTTTGGTTGGTTCATGTATCTTGATTATGAACACATTTATAAACCTTTAAATGTTGACTGTGGTGGGACTCAGCCACACAGCCTTTGAATACCTTCTCCTGGGCATATCTAGAAGTCCAATGCGCTGTCCATTGCGCCACAGAGCCATATTATTGTTCACGAATGTGACTTTTTTGCTTGCGGATTCTCTAGAATTTGTGTTATATGCTTCTGAGAAAACTACTACATCAGATTTATGAACCTATAACTTTATTTGGCAATTGACTTGAATGGAGGTTCAATTCCCAGCAGAGTGTACCTTTGAATGTTCAAATGTTTACTGACTACAAAATCACATAAACCATGGACATTTTGGTTGGTTCATGTATTTTGATTTTGAACAAATTTATAAACCTTTAAATGTTGACTGTGGTGGGACTCGACCCCACAGCCTTTGAATACCTTCTCCTGGTCATATCTAGTAGTCCAATGCGCTGTCCATTGCGCCACAGAGCCACATTATTGGTCACAAACGTGACTTTTTTGGTTGCAGATTCTCTAGAATTTGTGTTATATTCTTGTAAGAAAAACTACTGCATCAGTTTTGTGAACCTATATTTTTGTGTGGCAATGGACTTGAATGGAGTTTCAATTCCCAGCAGATTCCACCTTTGAATGTTCAAATGTTTACCTACTACATAATCACATAAACCATTGACATTTTGGTTGGTTCATGTATCTTGAATATGAGCAACTTCATAAACCTTTAAATGTCGACTCTGGTGGGACTCGAAACCACAGCCTTTGAATACCTTCTCCTGGGCATATCTAGAAGTCCAATGCGCTGTCCATTGCACCACAGAGCCACATTATTGGTCACAAACATGACTTTTTTGGTTGCAGATTCTCTAGAATTTGTGTTATATTCTTGTAAGAAAAACTACTGCATCAGTTTTGTGAACCTATATTTTTGTGGGGCAATGGACTTGAATGGAGGTTCAATTCCCAGCATAGTGTACCTTTGAATGTTCAAATGTTTACCGACTACATAATCACATAAAGCATAGACATTTTGGTTGGTTCATGTATCATGATTATGAACAACTTTATAAACCTTTAAATGTTGACTCTGGTGGGACTCGAACCCACAGCCTTTGAATACCTTCTCCTGGTCATATCTAGAAGTCCAATGCGCTGTCCATTGCGCCACAGAGCCATATTATTGGTCTTGAACGTGACTTCTTTGCTTGCGGATTCTCTAGAATTTGTGTTATATGCTTCTGAGAAAACTACCACATCAGATTTATGAACCTATAACTTTGTGTGGCAATGGACTTGAATGGAGGTTCAATTCCCAGTAGAGTCTACTTTTGAATGTTCACAGGGTTGCAAACTACATAATCACATAAACCATTGACATTTAGGTCGGTTCATGTATTTTGATTATGAACAACTTCATATACCTTTAAATGTCGACTCTGGTGGGACTCGAACCCACAGCCTTTGAATACCTTCTCCTGGGTATATCTAGAAGTCCAAAGCGCTGTCCATTGCGCCACAGAGCCACATTATTGGTCACAAACGTGACTTTTTTGCTTGCAGATTCTCTAGAATTTGTGTTACATGATTCTGAGAAAAACTACTACATCAGATTTATGAACCTATATTTTTGTGGGTGTTATGGAAATCTTAGACCCAGTCAATACTGTGGAGATACACGAGTCAGAATGATCAACAATAAATGGTGAAACAAACAGAGTTGTCTTTCTGGTTATTTATTTGAATATTCAAAGACACAGGTCTCACAGAGTATAGGATAGTCTGCAGGAGTGTGCGCAATAGTAATAAAATAGCAAAGCTTATATACAGGAAATGGCGGGAAGCTCAGAAATCTGTCTTCACACGGTCTCATATTGTTATTAGACACCTGTCCTTGAGCTGTAGATAGTATAACGGTTCTCAGAATAGGGAAGTTCTGTGAGACTTTGTGTGAAGAGGAGTAGTCTCTACATAGTCTCCTAAATCAGCTCTGTGGCCTTGAAGCACTTGGGAATAAAAACCCTTATTAGAGTATGCAGAGAAAACAGCACATAGCCTTGAAAATGGTACAGTAGTGTTAGACAATGCTTTTAGAAGCATATGGTTTTAGCATATAAGTTAACATAAGACATATAAGGTAACATAAGAAATTTCGACTACATGGGTCAATGGACTTGAATGGAGGTTCGATTCCCAGCAGAGTCTACTTTGGAATATTCACAGGGTTGCAAACTACATAATCACATAATCCATTGACATTTTGGTTGGTTCATGTATCTTGATTATGAACAAATCTATAAACCTTTAAATGTCGACTCTGGTGGGACTCGAACCCACAGCCTTTGAATACCTTCTCCTGGGCATATCTAGAAGTCCAATGCTCAGTCCATTGCGCCACAGAGCCATATTATTGGTCACGAACGTGACTTTTTTGCTTGCGGATTCTCTAGAATTTGTGTTATATGCTTCTGAGAAAAGTACTACATCAGATTTATGAACCTATATTTTTGTGGGGCAATTGACTTGAATGGAGGTTCAATTCCCAGCAGAGTGTACTATTGAATGTTCACAGGGTTTGTTACAGCCGCTGCTACCTTGTGCCCTTAACTCTGTTTGTGTGTGTGTATGTAAATGAGCTGTGCCGTTCCTATGCTGTCAGTGGCCGTCTCGACCTCGCAACATCCGCGGTGATTGGACGGACGTCACCCAATCCCTGCCCGCTTCTGCCACGTCATCCGGGGGAGGAGTATAAAGGCCGGGCACGGACACCATTCAGGAGGCTCTGTATTGTGTGACAGACGCCTCAAACCTCTCATTGTGATACTGCCATCGTTCTGTGATTCCTTAGACTGTTTAGCAGTGTGTATTCTGTGCCTCGTTAGACTGCTTAGCAGTGTGTTCAGTAGGGTTTCTGTGCGAGCACACTGATTAGCAGTGTGTCGTAGTGTTCTGTGTTAGTATAGGGTTTGTGTGTGCGTATTGCTTAGATCCAGGTTGCTCGGCTCCTGTAGAACAGCATTTGTGATTATTGACATTGTGAAACAGCTTAGACCCAGGTTAGCTTAGCGCCTGTAGATCAGCATTTGTGGAAGTATTGCTTAGACCCAGGTGATTAGCCCTGTTGACCAGCAACAGCTGTGTTCCCACCCCGTCTCATTTTGTTTAGTGTTTTGTTGCACTTTAGAAGTGAGGTACGTTCTTTCTTTTGTATCATATTGTGCAACTCTCTTTTGGAGTTCCCCTTTTGTTAAAATCGTAACAGTTTGGTCCGTCGTTGGTCCAGGCTGTCGTGTATAGTATTGTGTTCATTGTTTTGGATTACAAATAAATCACCGGTAACATATACCAAATCCAATCTGGTCGTGTCGTGTCCCTTTGGTCCCCCTAGCCCAGTGACCACCAACTGGCGGCCCGCGGGCCACATCCGGCCCGCCAGACATTCTCATCCGGCCCGCACGACGGGGGTGACTGTGGCGTTGGCGGAGTGGTTACTGCGTTCGCCCCCCACCCATTTTTTTTTTACAACGTCTTGTGAGTAAGGTGCAGTACCGGAGTCCAACAGAGAGGCAGCAGCTGCGGGACAGTAGACTGCGTACTGCGAAACCTTCCCTTCCTTGAAGAAGAAGAAGAAGAAGAAGTGATCCTTCGTTGTGAAGAGTCTGCTTTGTGCGCTCCGCACCACAGCAGCAGCCCCGCTGCGACAGAGTCCAACAGAGAGGCAGGAGCTGCGGGACAGTAGCCTATTAGCAGGGTTGGGTTGTAACGGAATATATGTAACGGCGTTACGTAATCAGAATACAAAAATCAAGTAGGCTAACTGTATTCAGCTGGCGTTACATTTGAAAAACGAGTAATCTGATTACAGTTACTTTCGTAAACCTGAAGTGAATACATTTTGGAATACTTATTGGAATTATTGGTGGAAAAGTTTCCTCACAAAATGTAATATTCATTACCGGCAGAACTGTGTGCACACTGCACAGCGCTGCAGGATGTCTGTGAGCGAGAGAGAGATGCAGCATGTCTGTGAGGTCCCGCCCCCGCACGCAGATGAGAGAGAGAGATCTCTTTTAAAATATATTGAAAGTTAGAAACGGAGATGGTTAGATAAACTGTGCAAGATAACGTTGATGTAGCATTTCTTTATTGTCGAAATGATGACATTTATAACGGGATCAAATCAAAGTGAATGGCCTGCTGCTGCTGAATGCATGGGGCAAGTGACTGGAACAAGTTTTAAAAGTTATTACATCTTTTCAGATAATAATAATAATGATAATTCATTCTATTTAGGGGCGCCTTTCAAAAGCACCCAAGGACACCTTACAATTCATAACATATTCTAAGGAAAGGTTTACAGTAGGAGAATGCAGTCCGGGTGATGTTTTGTATGTGGGGTGCAGATGAGAGGGAGCTGTCCAGAATGACACCAAGATGTTGTGTTTGAGTTCTTGATAAGCCATTAAAACAGTAAAACAAGTGTCTCCTGCTCACCAAAACATACCCATCTGTTATGGAAAAAGAAAGTATTCCAAAAGTATTCTAAAAGTAACCTGAACACCCAACCCTGCCTAGAAGTGATCCTTCGTTAGCGTGAAGAGTCTGCTAAGCTTTATGCAGTACCTGTACGTACCCCGCCCCCCCGGCCCGCGATAGTGTCTATTGGATACATTTTGGCCCTTGGTCAAATGTAGTTGGTGATCCCTGCCCTAGCCCAATAGTGAATGTAACAGGGTTGCAAACTACATAATCCATTGACATTTTGGTTGGTTCATGTATTTTGATTTTGAACACTTTTATAAACCTTTAAATGTCGACTCTGGTGGGACTCGAACCCACAGCCTTTGAATACCTTCTCCTGGTCATATCTAGAAGTCCAATGCGCTGTCCATTGCGCCACAGAGCCACATTATTGGTCACAAATGTGACTTTTTTGCTTGCAGATTCTCTAGAATTTGTGTTACATGCTTCTGAGAAAACTACTACATCAGATTTATGAACCTATATTTTTGTGTGGCAATGGACTTGAATGGAGGTTCAATTCCCAGCAGATTCCACCTTTGAATGTTCAAATGTTTACCGACTACATAATCACATAAACCAGGGGAAACAAAAGGCTGCGTCTGCTTTTAACGAATATTCAAGCCGTGGTCTGTTGTTGTACCATGCAGCGGCAAAAATGCGCTTCTTTCCTGAAAACAATCTCCCTGGAAAACGATCCAGTTTCACCTGGTTGGGTTTATTAACCCCAATATCATCTGGGGCTGTTGATCTTTGAGCGGTTGCTGGCCCAATAGTACCTGTTGATGTGCTGCAAGGTAGCGTCTGTAGTGGAGGCACCGGCACGGAGGAGGAGGATGCTGGCGGGTGTGGTACAGGGTGTGGCAACGCAGGTGGTGATGGTAGGGGCACAAGGAGCTGTGCCTCGGAGGACAGCGTTGGTGGCGGCCGCCTTGATAAGTCAAGGATTGGGCTCGCTAACTCCGCCCCGGGGTTTGCCGAGGTCAAGCTTGTGACATTAAGGCGTGCTGCTGCAACGGCAGGTGCAGGGTCGCCAGTAGCTGCATCGGCTGCAGTTCTTTCATCGCTATTTCGTTTTAATAAATCCTTAGACCTTTTAAGCCAATTTCTGATGTCCATTTTGTAATTCAAACAGAATAGGCGGCAGAGTGTGACGCTGTGATTGGTCTAAATGTGGACGAATCACAAATCACAACAGACACATGAATTTATTTGATGTAGCCTGCGATTTTTTGTTTTAGTTACTATCTGACACTAGCTATACATCGTAGCATAAAAGTTCACAGTTTATTTATAATTAAAAAATATTTTTTTTATTTTTATTTTTATAAATAATAAAAATCGTGTTTATTGGGGGAGGTCGGGAATGTCAAATGTGAGGGCCTGACCCTCCCTGGCCCTCCCACGGCGCCGGGCATGGTTCAGTAGATGGCAATATGCACCCTTATATTGTACATACTTAAATCATAATACCTCACCGTAAACACAATAGTTTTTATTTAGCGTTGTGCTTCTGTATCGGTAGATTGAGGTCTAAACATTTAAAAATGTGTTATTAAATTGTTTTGTTCATTTTTCCTTTATTTGTTTTGCTACTACAATGGTTGTGTCCAGAGCCCTAGAGAGATAAGAGTTACGACACTCCCATAGACCTCCGTTGTAAAAAATGGCGGCGCCTACTTCCGGGGTATGGACATCGAAATAGTTCAAAATATTGTCATTTGGGCGTTGGACCTCATTCACTTACATTACGGCGCGTCGATTAGTCCCAGAGGTAATTTGCTGAAATATCGAACTCTTTTGAATTGTCAACTGTCTATATTGTATCAGAGGCCCTTTATGATGCTTATACTGGTCTTCATTTGTATATGCACAGCGTAATTATCTATTTTTTATCTTGGTTGTTACAACCAATTTTGCTAGCATTGCCTGCTAGTTAGCTAGCGCGACTTGGTCAGCTTTGAAGGTAAGATTTCAGTAATGAATCGCTAGCAGCTTATATATCAATGATGCTGGGTAACTAACAAGCAGGATTTAGATTGATTATGTGTTTTTATTGTTATTTTGGTTTTTATCTGCTGAACCTGACCGTGTCAGCCATCCTTAGTCGGCTTTTTCTGTATGATATGACTTAACTGCTAGCACTAGTAGAAATGAGGTGGCGTTTGTGATAAATATTTCATTTAATATTTCATTGAATTTTGGGATATACTAACATTTCATTATGTGACATGTTGACTGTACTTAGTTTTTTTTTGGTACTGTTCCGTGTTAACTCATCTGTACTGTACAACTAGCCTAGCGCTACTTTTTAATGCTTGATGGCATGCTAGGATAGATTCCTTTGTATTGTAATACACACTAGTTTAATGATTGTTCATCAAAGGTATTATTCAGTATTAAAAAAATAATAGCCCACTGAACAGGCTACTCTACAGCAGTGAATGAAGGATGAGCCTAAAACATGGTCATGCATCCAACATGTTTATTTTTAACAAAATAAACACTTAAAAATAATTAGCACTTTTTTTTATTCAGCCTTATATGTCAGCCATGGTTGTTGCTTCTGCTGCTGCTGCTGGAGGAGGGTGCTGCTGCTGGAGGAGGGTGCTGCTGCTGGAGGGTGCTACTGCTGAAGGAGGGTGCTGCTGCTGGAGGAGGGTGCTGCTGCTGGAGGAGGGTGCTGCTGCTGAAGGAGGCTGGTGCTGGCAATGGCTGCAGGTGATGACTGCTGAAAGAAGAGGAGGCTGCTGCTGCTGAAGGAGGGTGCTGCTGCTGGAGGGTGCTGCTGCTGGAGGAGGGTGCTGCTGCTGGAGGGTGCTACTGCTGAAGGAGGGTGCTGCTGCTGGAGGAGGGTGCTGCTGCTGCTGGAGGAGGGTGCTGCTGAATGAGGGTGCTGCTGCTGAAGGAGGCTGGTGCTGGACCGGGAATGGAGATGCCAAGTACATCGATGGCAACGAGTAAGGTGTTTGGCAGTGGCCTAGATGTTATGACCTTCGGTGCAGAGGTCTGTTGGGTCTTCTTTGCCTTCTTACTCTGACTCTTGCTGCCAAGATACCCTTTATGTTTATCCTTCCTCTCAGCCCTGATGCACTTTGATGCAATCCTTAACCTCAGCCTGATGTATGTTGAGAGGATTTTTTTCTTCAGGTCATGGCATGAGGGAAGGTTGCTGTCCAGCAACATGGCTTCTTGTTCCAGCTGTGACACTGCATTTGAGGACTCCATGAGGGAATCGCTCGTCCTCACACGGAACAGCTGCTCCACGTTCTGAACAAGGGTGAAAACCTCATCAGATGGACGGTAATCTGGCTCTAATTTGGTTTGTGTTGAAGATTTTTTTTTTTTAATGCCGAATTAATCCTTTTCCGGTTTACCAGAGCCCTCTCTGCTCTCTTTCTTAGTAATCTCTCGCTTCTCAGTTGCCTCATTAGATCCTCCACGTGAGCCCGGTCACAACTGGCCCTTGGCAGTCTGGTCTCTGGAGCACCTGACCCTGGCAAACTGGCCTCTTCATAGCTGACCCCTGACTGACTGGCTCCTGGCACACTGATCTCTGGTAAGGTGGCCTCTTGATTGTCGGCCCCTGACATACTGGCCCCTGGCAGTCTGCTGACATCTGTCTCACTCTCTCTGTCTGTTATGTCCCTTTCATTCCCTTGGAACTCCACCTCAATATCTCCCTGAATCTCTGTAACAATAACAAGGCAATCTTGCTGTTATATGTGTATGCTGCCTTTACATGTGCACCTATTGTCATTTAAGGGTACACTACACTCCTATACAGTGACATGCATCTAAGTTTGTCTATTGGCAATGTTAAAGTATGAAGAAATCTGTAGATTATCTACATATGGTATATGAGTCTTCAGAGAATCCCTGAACCCTGGTAGTTTTGAAGCTGTATAATCTGAAGGTTGCATTAGGAGTGTAGTCTATCCTTGAATTATATAACATGGGAAACATTGTTAGCTTCATATATCATACCAATGTTTGATGTGCCATAATAGGTGTGGTCATCATTCCTGACATTAACAGCTGGAGGCAAACTCCTTGACGTGGATTTCCTGTTGGAACAGCATCTGGCCTCAACCTCAAATTTCCTCCTGATTTGTTGCCAATATATTGGTCGTCTTCAAAGTGTACCTGTAGGTAGGTAGGTTTGATCAGTTTCCACTGCACACTTCAAATGTCATTGAAGAGTCATAATTCTCTACACTTGGAAATATGATGCCCTTTAAAATGTTAACAAGTCACCTCTGTGAACATTACTTACATGACGTGTTTTCTGCTGTTGTTGTCCTCTGTCAGACACAGGTTTTGTCTGTTGACCATTGCCATCCATCTCTTCCTTGGCTCTACGTCCTTAGGGAAGCCATACATCCGGAACCCCTTCTCGGATTGATTAGAGCATCCAAATGCTGCACATCCAACCATGGTATGACAACTGATCTATTAAAATGCAATATAAACGAAAGTGCCATAATATTTGTTGTCGTTGTGCAAACATTTTAACATGAATATTGCTATGTCCTCTGTTCAGTCTGCTCCCAACTGTATTCTCTCCCCTTATTCACCACTGTTCCTATTCTTGCTCTGCTTTTTAGGGCCCAGGAAATGGATGAAGAGGATGTCTCTTCAGTCAGGCTCCTGGATGCCTTAGAGTTCTGTATTGCTTTTTTGTAAATAGTTGCTTACCCTAACCCTTTTTTGTAAATAATATTTATTTTTTATAAATAGTTGACACTCCTCTGAGTGGTCCTGATTTCAGGCAGAGGTCATGGCTTGGAAGGTTTTATATCATGTAGTGCCACAACAGAACCTAATATGAATTGCTTTTTTCAGTTTCTCTTTTTTTTTTTTATTGTCTCGTCGCTGGATCACCTCCCCCTGGCAAAGTGGCCTCGTCATTGACAAACCTGTTTTTGTTGCTCTGTTGAACCATGGTTCAACAGGAGCTTCTGTAAATAGTTTTGTAAATAGTTTGAATATTTATCATAGTAATCATTTTCAGTCTCCCACTCTGTCTCAATTTAATTTATCGTTTCTTTGCCCCACCCTATGTTTTGTTGTCCAAGGGCACTAATTTGGTCTGTGTTGAAGATTGTTTTACACTTTAGATTAATCAAATTGTGTTTTTTGGCTGAATTAATCTTTTTCTGTTTAACCCTAACCCTCTTTGTTCTCCTTCTCATTCATTTTACTTTGTTTTGTTCTAACACACATCACTTTTTCCATACACTGTTCTTAATACTTGTTCACACATTTGTTCGTCCCTTTTACTTTGTTCTTCCTGTTGTTCTTGTTCAAACACATATCAATTGTTCATCCACTGTTGTGGTAAAATTATATTCATAGTCTTAACATGATCATGCTACCCATGCTAACATGAACACAAGCGTTTCCCTCCAAAAATGTAAAACGTATCTAAGTAATAGCCTATTAATTATATTATTATTATTACTAATAGGCTACCAAGCTTTCCGTTGTCACCCTGCCTCTCCAAATGCAAAACTGTCAATAAAAAGTATGCAATAATGCTATTACAGCTGAAAAAGTACTTGGGTGTGTGTGTTTTTTTAATATATATTTACCATTCAATAACGCAATCGCTGCTGTCTGTCTGTCCCATAGAAGAACCTTATATATACAGTCTATGAGAAGAACATGACAGCGCAGCGCAACTATACTACGGACGTGACTGCCCTGGCAGTGACAGCAACATAGCCTGCTTGTGCTACCACACTTTCCCCTCAAAATATCGTTAAATAACGAAACTTGGAAATAGTGCCAATCCATACAAAGTGTAACCACATCATGTAAATATGAAAGCAATCTTTAAAAAATAACAGCGTTGGTTTAATCTATGACTATTTTGAGCATGTTTGTGCTGTTTTTGCCATAGAGAAGCATTGCCACGGAAGTGCGTTTGGAACTATCC
Organism: Pogonophryne albipinna; assembly: GCA_028583405.1. NCBI lineage: Eukaryota > Metazoa > Chordata > Actinopteri > Perciformes > Artedidraconidae > Pogonophryne > Pogonophryne albipinna. Next base: position 3,722,113 of record CM053252.1, read on the forward strand.
CGGCATACATAAACCACGTGACCGGCTGGCGGTGACATCAAAGAGTGTCGTAACTCTTATCTCTCTAGGGCTCTGGTTGTGTCTATTTCCATAGTGGTGACATGATACACACTCTTGTACAGTAGGTGGCAGTAAACGCACCTTTAAATAGTTTGCAAACCACCAATAATCCAAGAGAAGAAGCAGATACATCACATCCTGTGAATGGGCTTCTTTTTTTGTTTTCCCGTATCCGCCATTTCAGTTTTTGAAGTTAGTTGTCATCGGTCGCTGGATTGTAGCTGGAATTCAGCCTCTAAAAAAACGCCTTATATGAAAATCCCACCTTAAAACCCCTCCTTTAACACAGTAAGAGTCGTGTTTATTCCTCCTCGTGGTTCTTGTATCTCTATATTGATGTACAAACCTTTTGTAACGGATGTCGCCTGTTCACTAAACGTGCTCTAAAGGCGCTAAAGTTTTGTATGAGTTGAGGGAACCGTAGGCCCCGGTGAAGCCTCGGCTCTGGGTGGTTATCATGGCCGGACATTTTGACGCGGAGGACCGCAGCAGCTGGTTCTGGGGTCGCTTGAGCAGGCAAGAAGGGGTGTCTTTGCTCCAGGGACAGAGGCACGGTGTGTTCCTGGTGAGGGACTCCATCACCAGCCCCGGGGATTACGTGCTGTCGGTGTCCGAGAACTCAAAAGTCTCCCATTACATCATCAACAGCATCAGCAACAACCGACAGTCTGGATCAGGTACAACACATAAAACGAGAGGTTTTTGGGAGGGTTTCTTCATGGAGATGTGACCATTCTTGCATGACTTGTCTTGCACCAAAAGGACATCAATGCATTTCATAATGTGTGTATATATTTACATATAGCATGCCAGATACATGATAATGTAATGTTGAAAACAATATACAACTCATGTAATATACTGTACTATAATACAAATGTACCCAGCTGAAACTGAGAGTTGTATATTAAAAATAAAACATTCTAGCATGGCTTGCACCAACGGACATTAATACATTTCACAGAGTGTATATATAGCAGGCCAGACACGTGATAATGTAATGTTGAAAACACTATACAACTCACTAGATTCATACTATAATACTGATTGATTTAGTTATTATTCATATAGATTGATTGTTGCACGTTTTCCTTTTTATTTCATTAACCCAGCTGAAACTGAGAGCTGGATAGCAACAATTAAACATTTATTGCATGACTTGAACCAATACATGAATGCATTTCACAGTACACGCCAGACACATAGAAGCATATACATCTGCAACAAGGAAAATGGTACTGCAGAACGTAAAGCATGTAATATACTATAATACTCAATGGTATTCATACAGATTGATTGTTGCACGTTTACTAATATAAAAACATGCTTGCATGACTTTAACCAAAGTGCATTTTACAGTAGCAATTTCTGTCACAGAAATGCACCTTTATCACCCAGCTGAAACTGAGAGAGTTGCACATAGTACAAATTAGTGTTGTCACGATGCCAACATTTTGGTTTCGATACCAAGTCAAGAATTGCGATTCCGATTATTTTTCGATACTTTTCTTAAAAAAAGGGAAACAGTCTTAAATGTAATTATTGTGCTTTATTTCACACCAGAACACAAACCTTTAAACAATGAGAACAATAAATAAAATAAATGACTAGAATTTGTATTAAATATAATTAAGCATCATCTGTAAACAACTTGTTTGTTTTTCGCTTCTGGCGTCTTTTTTGTCAACAAGCCGAGGCGCAGCGGCAGTTGCACTCCCACTTGCAGCCATGCTTCTCCTTTTCTCACATGCTCTGGCAGCTAGCGTGTGCACGAGAGAGGGGAGGGACTTAGAGCGTGCTTGAGAGGGGAGGGACTTAAAGCGTGCTTGAGAGGGGAGGGACTTGGAGCGTGCTTGAGAGGGGAGGGACTTGGAGCGTGCTTGAGAGGGGAGGGACTTAGAGCGTGCTTGAGAGGGGAGGGACTTAGAGCGTGCTTGAGAGGGGAGGGACTTAGAGCGTGCTTGAGAGAGGAGGGACTTAGAGCGTGCTTGAGAGGGAAGGGACTTAGAGCGTGCTTGAGAGGGGAGGGACTTAGAGCGTGCTTGAGAGGGGAGGGACTTAGAGCATGCTTGAGAGGGGAGGGACTGCAGGCACGGCTGCAGTGCAGGGAGTGGAAGCAGAGAGCTGAACACACACGGCTCTTATTAAAACGGCGCTTTCTCACCGGAGTACTTTCCCCCGTCATTCTTAAAGTACCGATACTAATGAAACGGAGGAATCGTAACGTTTTTAACGGCAGGGTATCGCGGTACCTTTCAAGTATCGGTACACCGTGCAACACTAGTACAAACAGTGCATTTAACACCCATTTAAAGCAATATACAACTCGGTAGATGCATATGGAAACATGCATATAGAAATGGAAATCGACATAAAGCATATAATATACTCATTATTTTAGTTAATCATATAGATTAGTTTGTCACAAAAATAATTTGTTTATTTACCCAGTAAATAAAACATATTACAAAATAAAATGATATTGCATGACTTTAACCAAACAGTGCATGATCATGTAATGTTGAAAACAAGATGCATGAACACAAATGCACATAGAAATGAACATGGTAGTACTACAGAATATAAAGTAAGTATACTCAATGGTTTAGATATTCAAAAAGATTGATTGTGTTTCTGTCACAACAATGCACGTTTTCCTGTGCATCTTTTTATTTGTTATTAATGAATTACCCAGCTGACCTGTAGAGAGTTGTAAATGTTAAATGAAAGTCTGTCATATTGCCAGGTTTAAAATAGACTTTAACCGGAGGGGTTTTCCTGTGAAGGCATAGCAGGGGAATATATTTCCTCATGCATGTTTTTATTACAAATACACAGACCTTTTTATTTGAAGGAAAGAAATGCAAAATAAGGAAACAAAAAAACCTTTCTGGTCATCCTGGAAAGCACCTTCCTCCCGAGGTTACACGAATAAACAGACTTCAGATGTTCCAGGTTTAAGAGCAGGTAGTGTTTATAGAGCCTAACATCTTATATCACAATTCAGTATATCAATCAGTGTTTCCGCCAGATCAGAGCTGAGAGGGCGTCCACCCCGAGAGCGGGGGGGGGGGGTGCTTGAATTTTGACTTGAGCCGTCCCTTATAAGGCGCATTCACACCGTAGTACTTTTCCCACAAAGGTTCATGAGAACTTAGTTCATGAGAACTCTTTAGTTCTCATGAACTAAGTACAGATCGCGTTCACACCGGAATAAGTCCCTGGGGGAGGATTAGCAAAATGAAGCCGCTGACGTCACTTCGTCTTCTTCTGCTTTGGGTTTACTGGCAGGCCGCACACCACTTCACGGCGTATACTGCCGCCCAAAGTCCCCGGCCGGAAGTCCCCGGAGTTGGGGACTGGCTTCAGTAGAAGCTGCTGGGACTCCCAGCAGCTTCTACTGAAGCCTTCCGAGTAAATCGCCAGAACGCCGACACCTCCTCATCTCCACCGCTCCCATGTTTTATTTTCTGTTGCCATAAGTTAGTCTCTCTGTGTTTCTGCGCTGGGCTAATGCTAATGCTAATAATGCTAATGCGAGGATAATAAAATGTCGGCTTCACAAAACGTTTTGGGAGTTTTACGGGGCGTGGTTTGCAATCCGCCCAGCCAATCAGACACAGGGACCTTGTTCTCCCACGGAAGTCCCTGCTCTCTAGCAGGGACTTTCGTGGGGGTAAAAGGTTCTCATGAACTAATTTTAGTACCGGCTCTTTTTGGTATGAACGCGACAAAAGAGTTCTCATGAACCTTTGTGGGAAAAGTACTGCGGTGTGAATGCGCCTATAGATACTGTCTTGTTACGTTAGTGAGCCGGATCATTTGGCTCGGCTCTCTTAAAGCGGCTCTTTCGGCTCCCAAGCGGCTCTTCATGTTACCACAGTTTACCACGGAGCCTCAGTTTCGCCGCTGCGAGGCTCTGGTGCTCGCAGCTCACACGAGTGCTCCACTAGCACCGCTCATCGCGTCCAAATCGCGTTGTCCTGTAGCAGGCACCTTCGATGTCGGGGAAACGATCTTCAATACTCCGAAAAGAATCCCACCAGACTCCTTTGCCCCTCCAACAGAGGATGTCCTTGTCCTTTTCGTTATTCCGAGCGATAAAAACTCTCGATCTTCTCTCGAATTATTAATATTTTTGGACGCAAGACGGCAAGACGCCCCCCTGGCGGAAACGCTGATACCAATTAAAAACTCTATATGATATAAGCACATGGTAAAGCATATTTGTTGTGTAAAAACTTTGTAAATACAAATTATTTTTCCTAATTTCATTGAGAACTTAAGCGCAGAATAAACAAGTGAAATTGTGAATAACAAATACATATTTCCAGCTGTATTATGTTGACATATGAACGCAAAGTAATCAGACTTATTTTGATGTGAAATGGCATAAAACAACAACAAATAGAAAAAAGATGACTAAAAAGAGACACATCAAGGGTTGATTTTACTAATAATTAGGGATGCACGATATTGGTTTTTTGAAACCGATACCGATAACTTCCTGCTTCTCAAGACCGATACCGATAACCGATAATAATATAATATATATATATATATATTAAATGTACCTGTAGTTTTTGCACACCTGGTGCTAAACAAAGACTAGTAGTGAGCAAATGACATGAGCATTACTACTATGAACAAAACAAAGCCAAGAACAGTTTGGACTCTTCAAAGTGACCATATTTATTTCCCCAAATAAAGTTCTTGCCTTTTTCAAAAGCCTCGTCGATAGGTAAAAGCCCCGGTGCCTTTGCAGCTGGCTTTGGATTCGCCGCTAGTTTAGCAGCGCAGGCGTCTTCGTACGCTTTTAACACACCATCGTAGCGATGGCGATGTTTCAGGTGACTAATCAGGTTGGAAGTATTATAGCTCGTTGCCTTGTTCCCTCCTCGTGGAACTTCTGCATTTGTTAATACAAATAGCAAGCGAACTATCTAACTCTGAAACTTTGAAATAGTCCCATACTACCGACGACATGTTTGTTTACTGTCCTGGCTTCACGGCCGCACACCATTTACGTCACAGCCAGGCATGAGTTAGGGAGCGCTGGATTTGTGAAGAACTCTCCTCTTCCTAAACCACTAATACCACAGTACTGGCAAAACGGGAGGAGCCGAGTGAAAAACAAGCGCCCCTCATCCCAACCCACACACACCGCAGGATTTATTCTTTTTTTTACCCAAAAAATATATTGTATATTATCGGGGCTATTAATACTTTTATCGGGTTTATCGGGATGACGTCATAATTAGAGATGTCCCGATCCGATCACGTGATCGGGGATCGGAGCCGATCACGTGATTTTCAAAAGATCGGGATCGGGAGAAAAAAAATCGGGGATCGGGATTTTTTATTTTTTTTTTTAATATTTTTTTTTAAATTTATTTAATGTTACAAACAAAAATGACCATGTTCACGTCTTAAAGTCATCCTGAGGCCTTAGTTTTGGTTTGAAATGACACAACATCATGTATGTGTTGCTTCTTTTGGGCTTGTTTTCAGACCTGGTTGCTTATTTCTCTCAAAGCTGGCAACAGAGTGGGCGCGCAGTGTCTAGCAGTAAGTTAACGAGAGGCTACGTTCAGCTGGTGACTCGGGAGTCGGGACAGAGCAAATGTCAGGAGTTTGGAAGTATTATAAAATTGAAAGCGAGGGCAGTGTAACAGCCAGATGCAATGTTTGCAAGGCGGAGGTTCCGCGTGGTGGAAAGAACAGAGCTACGTTCAACACGACCAATCTAATACGCCACCTGAGAAACAAACACCAACAACAACAGGACGAGTACACAGCGGCCACTCAGGTAACGGCACTGAAACAACCGACACTTTCAGAGACTTTTAAAAGGAAAGAGAAACTGCCCCAGAACAGTGAAAAGGCCAAACAAATAACAGCCAAGATAGCTGAACTCATCGCGTTGGATGACCAGCCGTTATCTGTTACCTTTTTTTTCTCTTAATGCATTGCATAAAGATCGGATCGGGAAAAATCGGTATCGGCAGATTGTCAAAATCAAATGATCGGAATCGGATCGGGAGCAAAAAAATGTGATCGGGACATCCCTAGTCATAATTCCTATTATCGGACCGATAATTATCGGACCGATAATTATCGTGCACCACTACTAATAATACGTTTTCTTTTCATACAAAAGAACAATCAACAATTATATACAGCACTTTATACCACAAAAACCTGTAAGATGCTTTGCTTAAGAGTATTTTGAATGTTTAAAAGTCATTTTTCTACAATAGCTTATTCTTAATCCAAGTGAAATGGCATAAAACAACTAGAAAGAAAATGAATAAAAAAAGACACATTGAGGGCTGATTTGACTAATAATACGTTTTCTTTGCATGCAAAACAACAATCACCATTTATATACAGCACTATGTTCACTCAAAACGTGTACAATGCCTTCCACAAGCCATTTCTACAATGATGTATTGCTATATCCAAGTAAAATCACACAAAACAACTACGGTGAGTTCTTTTTTAAAGTTTCCGAAGCCTCAAACACACCAACTAGTTGTGCCGGTTACATTTCAATCACTTTCTGAATGAATAAAACCAACGCTCTGCTTGTTATTCTGCAGAAAACCCCAAAGTAGCATTGAATACTAGGGGTGTAACGGTTCACAGAAGTCACGGTTCGGTTCGTACCTCGGTTTGGGGGTCCCGGTTCGGTACGGGTTCGGTACAACAAGGAAAAGCAAAAAAAAGTCCCAAATGCATAATTTTTTTTGCTGTTATTTATTTTTAACAGTAGGGCAAGTTTTGGTATGAAAATAAGGAACTCTAACATTTGGAATCATTAACTGTATTACACAGTTAAAAACAAACCACAAACAGTAACACACACACTCAGATGGCCATATTATCTATAATGGCTGATGTCAAACTAAAAGGTTCAATAAGCTGTACAACTAAAAAGAATGTCTTGAAAATATTAAAATAAATAATAAGAAAGTGTTTCAATCACAATCAATAAAAGGCAATACAGAACTGTATAACATCTCCTGATGTCAAAATATAAAATAAATACAATGATAAATAATAAAACAAAATAAAATGTGTACCTTTAGGAGCAATGTCTAACATGTGTAATTAACTTGTGAGTGTGTGAGGCCATTAAGCCTAAATAAAGGTACTCAAGCTTGACTCTAAGTTGTTCTTCAGAAAGATGAGTTTGTCTGCGTTGTCAGCAGTGAGGGCAGATCTGTTGGCGGTAACTATGTCACCTGCCGTCGAGAAAACCCTCTCGCTGGGGACTGAGACTGACTCGGATGTGATTGAGCATGTTTGACGTGTTACCACTAGCATACCGCACCGCTGTCGAACAACGCAGACACACCGTCCTCGTCCGATCCACAACTCGCACCCCATCATTGTTGTAGTCCACCCCATCGTTGTTGTAGTCCACAGGGAACCCGAAATGTTCCCACACAGCTGGTTTAAAGAAGCAGGTGGGTCTTCTAGCTCCTGTGTGTTGTGTGAACTCGCCGTAGCTACTAACTTTTCTTCTTCATGTATTGTGTTCGTTTTGTTCATGGTTTTGTTCTTCATTTGTTATTTACGGGCGGCTGGCTTTTAGGCGCAATACCGCCCCCTGGATTATATATAGTGTAATACTGCCCTGAATGACAGACTTTTTTCCCAGTCGTAAAAAAAGGCGTATTCGCCGTGTGACTGCATGTGCCGAACCGTGACGTCCGAACCGTGACGGTACGGGACGAATACGGATACCGTTACACCCCTATTGAATAATCTTTTATGTGCTCGTTATTATAATTTAAGACAACGTTATTGTGTAGAGTTTTATAACTTTCTTTCCCAACACTATTCCATTGAAAGACGATAATTGGAGAACTCACGGACTTATAAATGGACTTTTCTTCACACTGTACATTTTATATCAAATGTATTCTGCCATTCCTTGCTCTCTTAATGTAAATAACGTCCTACTTTTAAAGTGTGTTAGCTGTCATTTTGCCGTTCATAGTTTTCGTTCGTCAGCTAGTCTTCAGAGTTTTATCTTTCACAGTCAACTTGTATTTTACTTTTTTAGTTCTGTTTTATTTTCTATTTTGAGATGTTTATACTTTAGATTTGTTTATTTTCATATTTCAAATCATGTGCAATGCCTTGTTTTAACATGCTGACATTTTCAATTCTTTATTTAGAAGACAGTTGAGAACATTTCACCATTTACAATGAAATAGACTCACAGTTACAGGGAGTAGTAAAACATTTACAATAAGGGAACAGTATACATTTAAACCCTCCCAACAAAGTAGGGCTGTACCCGAATATTCGTTCGTTGGGGTACTATTCGGGTTTCAATTTCGTTATTCGGATATTCGTTTTCTTTCCCCGTTTTTTTTTTATTGAATTTATTGAAATCTCCAATATCAACGTAAGAGCTTGTGCCTCTTCGGGGGGTGCTAACACTTAACCATAAACTTTATCGTTTACTTTCTCCGTCTTTATATGTATATTTCTCCGTTAATCTCCGTCACGTTGTTTCTATAGCAACAACAACTTCCTGTCAACAGCGCTAACTCTCCTTCAAAATAAAAGCATGTCCATACAAAATAGGAAACCAAGACAAATTACACCTAAGACATATACAACGAAAGTAACAAACACAATGCGATATCCTTTTCAATTTCAAAGAACACAAATTGGGTTACATTAACAAATAACTATAAAACAACTATACTGTAGAATAACAAAATGAATGCCGTGAATAAACCGAAATACACGTGATGAAGCGGTTCACTGCTGATTACTATGCACCCCCCCCCCCTCTACCGAATATCCGAAGCCCGAATAATGGTATTCGGGACAGCCCATTCGATTATCACTGCTCGATTATGGCAAAAATCATAATCTCGATTATTTTGGTCAATAATTGATATCACGATTATTAAAAACGATTATCCATTTACTTTGAAAACATGAATTTATTGGAGAATTTTTTTTTGAACAGTTTATTACCCTGAACTTTAAGTATAGTTCAACTGAAAAACATATTTAAAAAAAAAGTTTATAAAAAAACAAAAAAGTAATAATAAAAAAATAATCGTTTTATTTCGATTATGTTTTCGTAATCGTTGCAAGCCATAATTGTAATTGCGATTTAAAATACGATTTAATTGAGCAGCCCTACAACATAGTATATCTTATCTAAACTTATATTGAACTATCACCCAACATTTATATACCAAATCTTTCTAATCCCTCTTCCCGCCCCGATTCCTCCAGGTTTGGGATCAATAAAGTAAATCTTATCTTAAATTATATTGAACTATCACCTGACCCTTATTTATGAAATCTAATTTTGATTTGACAGTCTAGAGAGTTTTATCTTTCCCTGTCAACTTGTATATATTTTACTTTTTTAGTTCGGTTTTATTTTCTATGTTTATATTTACGACACATTTCCAAATTTAGGATCAACAAAGTGTATCTTATCTTAAATTATATGGAGTTATCACCCAACATTTATATACAAAATCGTTCTTATCCCTCTTCCCATCTCGCCCGTTTCCTCCAGGTTTGGCCCAACCGAGGTTCCGTATCGGCGACCAGGAGTTTGAAGCCCTTGCTGCTCTGCTAGAGTTCTACAAGATCCACTATCTGGACACGACCACTTTAATCGAGCCCATAAACAAGTCCAAACACACGTCGTTCATCAGCGTCGGAGGTGGCGTTCCCCCTCAGCGCCTCGAAGACGAATTCGTCCGAGCGCTCTTCGATTTTCCAGGAAACGACGACGAGGATCTGCCGTTTCGAAAGGGAGACATTCTTCGAGTTCTGGAAAAGCCCGAGGAGCAATGGTGGAACGCCCAGAACTCTGAGGGTCGAGCGGGGATGATCCCGGTTCCTTACGTAGAGAAATATCGCCCCGCGTCGCCTAATTCGGTGGCGGTTCCTCCAGGAATGTTGGGGAACTCTGACGCTCCTCCCCCTCCTCTGTTGGGAGACCCCAGTCAGTACGCTCAGCCCACCCCACTCCCTAACCTGCAGAACGGACCCGTGTTCGCCCGGGCGATCCAGAAGAGGGTCCCCAACGCGTACGATAAGACGGCCCTGGCTTTAGAGGTAAATACGAAAGTGTGTGTTTTCTCTGATGGTTTGGATGATTTAAAGTGTGTTTGTATGAAGTATATAGTCAGTTTATTACCAGGATAGGACAGGCACGTTTCCTGTGTGTGTGTGTGTGTGTGTGTGTGTGTGTGTGTGTGTGTGTGTGTGTGTGTGTGTGTGTGTGTGTGTGTGTGTGTGTGTGTGTGTGTGTGTGTGTGTGTGTGTGTGTGTGTGTGTGTGTGTGTGTGTGTGTGTGTGTGTGTGTGTGTGTGTGTGTGTGTGTGTGTGTGTGTGTGTGTGTGTGTGTGTGTGTGTGTGTGTGTGTGTGTGTGTGTGTGTGTGTGTGTGTGTGTGTGTGTGTGTGTGTGTGTGTGTGTGTGTGTGTGTGTGTGTGTGTGTGTGTGTGTCAAAACAAAAATGACCATGTTCACGTCTTAAAGTCATCCTGAGGCCTTAGTTTTGGTTTAAAATGACACAACATCATGTATGTGTTGCTTCTTTTGGGCTTGTTTTCAGACCTGGTTGCTTAGTTCTCTCAAAGCTGGCAACAGAGTGGGCGCGCAGTGTCTAATAGTAGCAGTAAGCTAACGAGAGGCTACGTTCAGCTGGTGACTCGGGAGTCGGGACAGAGAAAATGTCAGCAGTTTGGAAATATTATAAAATTGAAAGCGAAGGCAGTGTAACAGCCAGATGCAATGTTTGCAAGGCGGAGTTTCCGCGTGGTGGAAAGAACAGAGCTACGTTCAACACGACCAATCTAACACGCCACCTGAGAAACAAACACCACCAACAACACGACGAGTACACAGCGGCCACTCAGGTATCGGCACTGAAACAACCGACACTTTCAGAGACTTTTAAAAGGAAAGAGAAACTGCCCCAGAACAGTGAAAGGCCACAAAAACAACAGCCAAGATAGCTGAACTCATCGCGTTGGATGACCAGCCGTTATCTGTTCCCTTTTTTTCCTCTTAATGCATTGCATAAAGATCGGATCGGGAAAAATCGGTATCAGCAGATTGTCAAAATCAAATGATCGGAATCGGATCAGGAGCAAAAAAATGTGATCGGGACATCCCTAGTGTGTGTGTGGGGTGTTTTTTTCTCTGCTAGTTTTGATGTCTAAATTCAGTGCATTACCAGGATAGGACGGGTACATTTCAATTATAACAATAATAGCGATCCAGAAGAGGGTCCCCAACGCATACGATAAAACGGCCCTGGCCTTAGAGGTGAATATGAAAGTGTGTGTGAGGTGTTTTCTCTGCTAGTTTGGATGATTTAAACTGTTCGTATTAGGGATGGGACATTTAAAAGCAATTTTATATTCGAATCCTCGACCCCCAAAAAAACGGTTAACCAAATTTACATATCCTATAATTATTTATATATTTTTTAATAATAAATACATGTTTGATGTGACTCTCCGTTAGAGTGCATACGTTTAGCAAGGTTTAGGAAACGGGCTCCATCCGGTCACAGAGATCTGCTATTTTTAAGTAAAGTCAACACATCGACCTTAAATATAGTCTATATTAAGAACGGGAAAAGTTTTAACAGATATATAGTTTTTTGTAAACATACGACAAATGTGCGAGGGTGATGATGTCGGAGCAGGAGTTACTGCTCTACCACAGCCTCGATTGGTTCGTTTTTTGGTCTTATTTTGTGACTATAGTGGATCAAAACGTACCCTTAACTATGATAACACAAACTTTCTAACCGCATGAGGAAGCGGTACAACAGCAAATCAAGTGTTCTGCAAAGGTAACATGACAGTTTATGTGAATGTAGTCTGTTTGCTTTAAATGGAGCAAAGACAACAGCTTCAGTTCTCACAGAAAAGATTCTAATGATAAAGATATTCTAAATATAGCGTTTACTTGAACTGATAGTGATGTTTTTATGAAATACATCCACAGCAGTTCATTGCTTAGCTTGCTGCAGAACCACATCTCAAAAGGACGTTTCGTTGAATCTCATTAAGACGTAGCTCTCAGGCTCTACTTTCCTTTTGTACTAAAGTGAAGAGAGACCAAGGCCAGAAAGTGCTCAGTCAGAGAGTGGATCTCTCCTTTATTTGAGAAATAATGGCTAATCATGATTTCAAGGTAGACAAATGGAAAGTAGACGAGTTGCCTTGGAGAAAAGCATCATGGGAAAAGTGTCGGAAATTGTATTTTTCCTCACAAGGCAAATCAAATTTCTATCGACCACTTACAATGTTTTGTCACTTGGTTGTACTTTACTGTAGAAATATGCAATATACATAAATAATCCTGGTTATTTTTTGTGTAGAAATTGCTTTTCAGGGTTACCTTATGGATAAGATAGAACTTTATTGATCCCAATTGAATTTAAAAAGACAAGAAATAAACAAGATGTAGAAAATATACATGTTGAATTTACAATTGAACAATAACAAGATGTAAAGCAAAGTATTATATATACATAAGTATAGAGGGATGGAATATTAAATATTAGACTGAATATAAAAATGTACAGTGAAGAGAGTAAAAATGTGTCATCATTCGACCTAAATATAAAGAAAACCTACAGTGGGGCAAAAAAGTATTTAGTCAGCCACCAATTGTGCAAGTTCTCCCACTTAAAAAGATGACAGAGGCCTGTAATGTTCATCCTAGGTACACTTCAACTATGAGAGACAGAATGGGGGGAAAGAATCCAGGAAATCACATTGTAGGATTTTTAATGAATTAATTGGTAAATTCCTCGGTAAAATAAGTATTTGGTCACCTACAAACAAACAAGATTTCTGGCTCTCACAGACCTGTAACTTCTTCTTTAAGAGCCTCCTCTGTCCTCCACTTGTTAACTGTATTAATGGCACCTGTTTGAACTCGTTATCAGTATAAAAGACACCTGTCCACAACCTCAAACAGTCACACTCCAAACTCCACTATGGCCAAGACCAAAGAGCTGTCAAAGGACACCAGAAACAAAATTGTAGACCTGCACCAGGCTGGGAAGACTGAATCTGCAATAGGTAAGCAGCTTGGTGTGAAGAAATCAAATGTGGGAGCAATTATTAGAAAATGGAAGACATACAAGACCACTGATAATCTCCCTCGATCTGGGGCTCCACGCAAGATCTCAAAATGATCACAAGCACGGTGAACAAAAATCCCAGAACCACACGGGGGGACCTAGTCAATGACCTGCAGAGAGCTGGGACCAAAGTAACAAAGGCTACCATCAGTAACACACTACGCCGCCAGGGACTCAAATCCTGCAGTGCCAGACGTGTCCCCCTGCTTAAGCCAGTACATGTCCAGGCCCGTCTGAAGTTTGCTAGAGAGCATTTAGATGATCCAGAAGAGGATTGGGAGAATGTCATATGGTCAGATGAAACCAAAATAGAACTTTTTGGTAAAAACTCAACTAGACGTGTTTGGAGGAGTAAGAATGCTGAGTTCCAAAGAACACCATACCTACTGTGAAACATGGGGGTGGAAACATCATGCTTTGGGGCTGTTTGTCTGCAAAGGGACCAGGACGACTGATCCGTGTAAAGGAAAGAATGAATGGGGCCATGTATCGTGAGATTTTGAGTGACAACCTCCTTCCATCAGCAAGGGCATTGAAGATGAAACGTGGCTGGGTCTTTCAGCATGACAATGATCCCAAACACACCGCCCGGGTAACGAAGTAGTGGCTTCGTAAGAAGCATTTCAAGGTCCTGGAGTGGCCTAGCCAGTCTCCAGATCTCAACCCCATAGAAAATCTTTGGAGGGAGTTGAAAGTCCGTGTTGCCCAGCGACAGCCCCAAAACATCACTGCTCTAGAGGAGATCTGCATGGAGGAATGGGCCAAAATACCAGCAACAGTGAAAACCTTGTGAAGACTTACAGAAAACGTTTGACCTCTGTAATTGCCAACAAAGGGTATATAACAAAGTATTGAGATTAACTTTTGTTATTGACCAAATACTTATTTTCCACCATAATTTGCAAATAAATTCTTTGAAAATCCTACAATGTGATTTCCTGGATTCTTTCCCCCCATTCTGTCTCTCATAGTTGAAGTGTACCTAGGATGAAAATTACAGGCCTCTCATCTTTTTAAGTGGGAGAACTTGCACAATTGGTGGCTGACTAAATACTTTTTTGCCCCACTGTATATTTCCTCTATTCGCGTCGGGCTCCTGATCTGCCTGTCGGGTGTTATTTTCCCCATAATGACCAAGTCGCTGCTGTTAGCAATTCTAGAACCCTGAGAGACTGAAAAGAGTCAAGGGAAGCTTATAAAAGTTAACAGTATTTAATTACACAAAAGATGCGGTGGTGTACAAATGAAATGTGCGAGTGGCGGCTCTCCCCCCCCCCCCCCATGCGTCCGGTGAGCCCAGGTCAGGGGGTAGAAGAGATCGATTCTTGGCTTGCCCTTCCTGTTGTCATCTGAGGTCTTCTCCTATTGGCCGGCGTCGTGGGGGGCGGGTCCAATGCAATTCCTGCCTTTTTCTGTTGCTAAATTACATCATTCTGGTGTCTGTGGTTATTTAAACATTCCCTAATAAACGTGATTTCAGCGGCAATAAATGAGTGCTAAACCCAGTGTGCTCAGGGTACAACATCACATGTCATTTCACCTTTGATTCACGGTTTGAAAACGTAGCATTTCGCCACATGCTAATGCTAACCGGAAATGAAGAATTTTCAGAATAAAAGTGTTAAGTTAATAATTAGTGTGAACTTCCGTTTTTTTCAGAATAAAACTGATTCAAATTAAATAGTGTATTTAATTCAAATTACGCCATATCAACATTGATTTTAATTTCTAACACTGCACATCATCCCTCTTATTACACGGCCACATTCTAAACAAAGTAACGATATGACTCCCAATTAGTGTTGCACGGTGTACCGATACTTGAAAGGTACCGCGATACCCTGCCGTTAAAAACGTTACGATTCCTCCGTTTCATTAGTATCGGTACTTAAAGAACGACGGGGAAAAGTACTCCGGTGAGAAAGCGCTGTTTTAAGAGCCGTGTGTGTTCAGCGCTCTGCTTCCACTCCCTGCACTCTCTAAACGGCTTGTTTTCTCCACCTTAGTGTGCTCACGCTGACTCAGCAGTTAATAATTAGCTCACATTTCCTCTTCTGTGTGTCTTCAGAAAACCCCTTGTCCAGTTGTGAGGAATCGCTCCGGATCTTCAGTTAACTTAACTTATTTAAAGTCATGCGAAGAGCTGCAACCAAACGTCCACCTTTAGATTAGTCTAGAGGCAAAAAAAAAACATTTGATCATCTGTAAAGTCATTTTAGGATGCAGAAAATACAGTTTTCAAATATGTAGATTTCCTTATTTTTACCTTAAATGACCTGTTTTTAATGTTTATGTGTACATAAATATAGCACAAGTTTTCCAAAAGTACATTTTTTGGTGGATTTAATCGAAGTCTTATTTTCTGTACAAAAGTCTTTGGGTATAAAATAGGGCTGCACGATTTGGGGAAATAATCTATTTGTGATATTTGTTTTTAAGCGACCCAACGGAAGTTTATTGTAAAATGCGGCCATATCTCCGGCTAGGAAGGTCGTATCAACGTGCTCCCGTCTCTAGCGCCCCGCAGCCCGAGCTACGAGTGAAAAAACTAAACTTACATGAAACTTCCGTTGGGTTGCTTTAAAGTCAAGCTTCAGTTTAAGACTCACCCTGTAATAGAAACATGTGATGGAGCATTACTAACCTGACTCAGATGGTTTCTTTCACCAAACCATCTAGGAAAGCTCCATTGGAAGCCATTTGGAAAGGGCAGGCACTTTCAAGAATACTTGGCAGTTGATTGGATCAATCTGTCTATCACCTGCTATCATGGGCTACTTCTGATTGGTTAACAATGACTGGTACATGTGAAGCAGAGCACTTCTGATTGGTGTGGATGACTGACACACAAGAAGAACAAAAGAAAATCGCAGGCTTTGCGATTTCTTCCAGAAACGACCCAGGGGTCAGGGAAACCCACACCGGTTCTTACTGGGCTCCACCGACATAGAACACACACACAGCTACACATATTTGGGACTCAAAATTACTTCGACAGGAAATTTCAATCTGGCCATTAATGATCTCAGAGACAAAGGAAGAAAGGCTTTCTATGCTATCAAAAAGTCTTCAAATATAGATATACCTGTTAGAATCTGGCTCAAAATATTCAATTCAATAATAGAACCAATCATACTGTATGGTAGCGAAGTGTGGGGTCCTCTTGGAAATCAAGACTTTGATAAATGGGACAAACACCCAATAGAAACCCTACATGCGGAGATATGCAAGAGCATCCTGAGAGTCCACAGGAACACCCCCAACAATGGATGCCGAGCTGAGCTAGGCCAATTCCCCCTTTTAATTAGGATACAAAAAAGAGCAGTCAAATTCTACAACCACCTAAAAACCAGTGATCCCAACTCCTACCATTACAAAGCCCTCCATTGCCAAGAGGAGAACATAGAGAGGAGTCCCCTCAACCAGCTGGTCCTGAGGCTCACCTCCTCTAACAGGACAAGGCCTCAGGACAGCCCTCACACAATCTGGCCCAACCAAATCATAGCTAAAGAAAAAGAAAATTACATCAACTATTGGACATGTACCACGAAAACCCAAAACAAACTTCAATGCTATTTGGCTCTAAACAGACAGTACACGGTGGCAAACTATCTGACCGCCGTGACTGATCCCAAACTGAGGAAGACATTAACAAAGTACAGACTCAGTGACCACAGCCTGGCCGTAGAGACTGGCCGACACAGGCAGACCTGGCTGCCTAGAGAAGAGAGGCTGTGTCAGCTCTGTCCTCAGAGACAGGTGGAGACAGAGCAACACTTCCTGCTGCACTGTCAAACATACCAAGACATTAGAACAAAGTTCTTTACAAAGATAACATGTAAACTCCAAGATTTTGAATCACTGTCTGACCAGAATAAAATGCAACATGTACTTGGAGAAAATAGTGCCAGCAGCATAGAAGCAGCGAAATATGTGAGCGCATGTCACAGCCTAAGAGACAACACATAACAGCTGTTCCCATCAGCTCACTCTGATTGCTCCTCTACTTCATGTGTCTTTCTTTTCTTCCTTTCTTTCTTTTTACATTTGATACTTGAGGTTAGAGTCCCATATCGCTGCCTCCCTAATACCCTCATTATCTCCATCCCATAATACATTTTCTCCCCCTTGCTTCCAACCAGGTAGTTGTACATCAGAAAATATTTACAACAAAATACAAGTCAAAATAAGACTTTCTTACGTTTGAAAAAGTTGGAAAATGTCACTAGAAAAACCTTAAATGTCCCCTTTCACTGCCCCTCCCTAATCCCCTCATTATCTCCATCCCATAATAACTTGTCTTTCTCCCCCTCAGGTGGGCGACATGGTGAAAGTGACCAAAATCAACGTGAACGGCCAATGGGAGGGCGAGTGTAAAGGAAAACGAGGCCATTTTCCCTTCACACACGTCAAACTGCTGGATCAGCAAAACGCAGAGGAGGAACTGAGCTGAGAGCGAATCAGAACCCTGGACACTAGTGTTAGTCCCGCCCCCTTTTATCCCCAATAGAGTGGTGCAGTGACGAGTCATAAAACCTGGAAGTAAGCATTTCACCACTTCCTGTTCCCTCGTCTCAGAGCCAATGGGATCTCTCCATAGGGTTTAGGAAAGTATCTGAACTAAGGTCTGAGGTTGAGACACATTGAAGAGACGGATCACGTTTTGTTCTAGGACCTTAAATCATCAGCAGTGACCCCACTGGTGATTTCTGAAGAGTGGACGTGTCTGAAAAACGATGGTTGTTACCAAGTGGCTGAATAGGACTACAGAAGTTGTCGAGGTCGTTGTACGTCATTACGCCGAACACGTGAACAGTCCTCTAAGTTAGTTTCTGTTCAGCTTGAAAGCAAGTCCCTGCCTCCTGCAGACTGTTCAAACAAACGCTTCAACTCGTACCATTTAGAATCTGTGTGTTTGAATATGGATCTGAAGTTGGCGTGACGTTGAAGTCGTGCTGCTGGACTCGGCTGTAGTTCCTTTATAGCATCACGTTAGCATTTAGCTTCTGGACATTAGATTTATGATTAGAACATTATAAAAGTAGACATGTGGAGATTATCCTGAACAAAACGTGCATTTATCAAACAGGTTCGTTTTCCACAGACCTTATTTCCAGCTATTTTCCAAAATCCTATGGAGAAATCCCGTTGCTTTGTGTCGAGGGAACCGGCAGCTTCCTTCCTGGTACGTCATCCCTACTCGTTCTATTTCCTCCCCCTTCATCTCCCTTTTCCTCACGGTTGGATCCAGCTTTGAACCGGCACCAAGTACAGAATCACTGAGAACAAAAACAGGCCTCGTTGGACCTTTGAAACTTTGAAACACACCTGAAGAATAATCTGCTCCGACTTTAAACTGAAGTTCGTCTCCGTGGATTGTGACACCATGAAGACCCCCTTCTGAGATAAAGGGAGTCAAACCACTTCCTCTTCCTGTGTGGGAGAGGCTGATAGCTGGTCGTAGTTCTGTAGAATCACTCGTGCTGCATTCATGTCAAATGGTGAAACAACAACAACACAGTTTTTAAGTGTTTTTCTTGTTGTTTCTGCACCGTTTGTTTTTTCAAACTGTGTTTAAAGCAATAGTTTAACACTTTAAGAAATACGTTTTAGGGCTTCAACCCTCGTTTAGTGTATAAAATGTCAGATTAGTGAAAAACGTGCATTCTAGTATCTTAAAGGTGATGTCACAACCAAAAGATATTCGCTTTAATTTGATATAAACAGAGAAAAGTAGTAAACCTCCATATTTGAGAGGCTGAAAACTAGGGCTGCTCAATTAATCGTATTTTAATCGCGATTACGGCTTGCAACGATTACGAAAACAACGCAATCGAAATAAAACGATTATTTTTTTATTATTATTACTTTATTTTCTCCAATAAATGGATGTTTTCAAAGTCAATGAATAATCCCATTTAATAATCGCAATTACAATTATTGACCCAAATAATCGAGATTATGATTTTTGCCATAATCGAGCAGCCCTACTGAAAACAGACATTTCTGCATTAAAGATAAACCTCAACAAGATCTACACTGCTCTGTGTGTATTGTAGATTAGCGTAGCTTAGCATAACTACTTGAAGCAGGGGGAAATGCTAGCCTAGCTCTCGGTGAATTTACACAATACACTAACTGTTTCCCCCAATTCTCCGGCTTTATGCTAAGCTAACCCTAGCCTGCTTTCATATCTACTATATACACATGAATGGTATTGATCTTCTTGTCTTAACTCGGCAAAGAAAGTTCGAATTTCCAAATATTCTTCTCCAAATCTGGGGGGTATACTACGAAGCAGGATTTTCGCTTAGCGGGCTAAATTCAGGGAAAGCTCGGGGTTTCCGGTCCTACGACGCTGGTTCTCTTTTTAGCAGGCTAGATCTCCATGGTAACTGATGCTTAGCGGCTAACCTGCCCCGGAGCAGGTTAGGTTGCAGGCTAAGAGCTCAACTCAGTGAAAGCACCGCCTGCTGACCAATCAGAGCTCAGTGTGCGGAGTTTAAAGCGATCAAGTCATATTACAGGAGAAAGGAAATACAGAAAAGCTGCCGTTGAAGGAAAGACGGCCGGCAAAAATCACCGACTGTGTGAACGTGAACATTAATAGAATATCACCTCCATCTTCAGAGCAATCGGACTATTATAACATTAGCGTTAAGAAAGCTTACTGAAATATCTGCCACAACATAAGTAACCGGATCAGAGTAACATTAAGTACAGTCCGCGGCATATCACTTCATAATGTATCATATATCTCCTGATCTGAGTCAGCTGAGCCGTATCTGGCCGTGCAACACTCACAGTGTCACAGACTGGATGCAGAAGGATTATTTTAAGCAACACATTAAGTTGAGGAAACACTGGAGTCAAATGTAATGAAAGTCAGATGGTGTCTTAGACGGGCAGTGATATCATAAACCTGTTAATGTACGCATTCAAACACTTGTTCTGTTACCAGCTGTATTCACCTTGCAGGTGCAGCTCTGTGGCTTTGATCCTGGATCAAGTGTTTAAGTCGTGGACGTTTAAAGTTTAACTTCTTCATATGTCTAATATTATAGTTCACTTTTCATTCAGGAAGTATGACGCTGCGCTGTCAGTACGCTTCTCCATGTTTGTGATTGGTCGAATGCTCCAGATACCACCCCTTTCATGTGAACGCGCACCTAACTAGATAGGACACGGCTGGCTTGAGCGATCCACTTGATAACCAGCGTCGTAGTACCGCTTAGTGAGAGCGCGTATGTTTTGGATTAGGCCAACCGGCTAACTCAAACATATCCAGGTTAGGTTGAACCAGCTTCGTAGTACAGGCCTCTGGACCGAACCATCCTTTGTTGAGGTTAAAGGTATTTTGTCTAGTTTTTAACAGTGTGCATCTACCGTGTTGCTTATAGGACATGAATGCAGCATTATCCTAAAACAGAGAGTGATGTTATTTGATTACTGATAAGATCTAACACAGGAATATTGTCTGCCTAATGTTGTGTTCACACCAAAGTCAAAGCAACTTTCTCTCTAACAAACAAATCACAAAACAAAGACGAGAATATCCGGCATCTTATCGGAGAAAATCTGTGTAAAAATGTTTGTTTTGTGGCCAATTAAGATTCAGTTATAGTGATATTTGAAGGAGAAGCTACACCGTTAGCATAGCCCTGATCGCACCAAACTGCATTCAGAAAACAAGCGATTTTAATGTTTGTCGTCCTGCAAACAGATCTGACAAAGCATGATACAGACTTTTTACAAATCAGCATCATGGTGTAGTTATTTCGGCAGCCTCTTAATGCATTTTTCTGCACTTAAATAAGAGTGAAATGTTTATTTTGTGTTCAGAAAAGCTCTCGTAAATCAGAGTAATTCGGCTGTACAAAGAAATGTGAATAGGCTAAAATGCCCTGGGTCAAATAAGTCAAACATTTGAACACAGATTTGTTTTTAGATTCTTTGATTTGATCTCACAGCCTCAACAATCATGATTTCATTTATAATAACCGTTCAGCCCTATATTAGTATATTTTGGGGGTTCATACAGCTGTAGTAAACCTGACAAAATTAGTGACATCAATAAACACAAACGCCTTAATATAAGATTGATCTTAATTTGCGAAATATGGAAATAAGAAGGTAGAAAATACACAGAATAGAAACATCTCCAAATAGAAACTAAGAGTAAAATACAAGTTAACAGTTAAGGATAAGACACTGGCTCTCAATTCAACACGTTAAAGGGCCAAATGACGGCTAACACAATTCAAAAGGAGGGAATTAAGTCAAAGTGCTCACTTTTGGTGTGAAAACCGCGTTAAACACAGGATCTGATTTCATCTGAAGTGATCTCACAGCGTTTACAGTAATGATTTGAGCACTCTTCACTCTCACAGCTAAATCTCCATATTTTCCAAGAAGCAGCAGATGGACCTAAAAGGAGGCTTAAAGGAGCTGAGAGGAGACCAGCAGCTGGAAGTGGCTTCGTGTGGCTTTTGGAGATAAAACTAACACTACATTCAACGTCTCCACAACGCCCACGAGTCACCTCCAACCACCAAGTAGTCTTTTGTAAGAGAAAAAGGAACATAATGATGTGAAATGATGTACTATGTAATTATCATTACATGCTAAAATATTGTTTTTCTTTTTGTTATGTTTCATTCATTCTGTTCAAATCCTGTCGAACGTGTCCCAAGAAATAAGAAATTGTTTTTATTTTGCTTTTTAAATCTTTCTCATTAATCATCTTGTCGGCACCTTGCACCGTTTAGTTTTTTAATCTTCATTTCCTTTGTGCTTTTTCACTTATTTAAAGGCTTGTTCATTTAAGATAAGGGCTGCAACGAGGAAGATTATTATTAACTGGTCTGTAAATTCAGAAAACTAGGAGGAAAATGTTTATCTGTGTTTCAAAAGTCTTGATTAGTGAGACAAAAACTCAAATATATTCAATTAATGGAATGAAACACAGCAAACACAGCAAACACCTGCATATGAGAGGCACATTTTGCATTTAAAATATACTTCATTCTGTCAATGTACTTCTTTTTGCAGCCCTATTTATGATGCACAAGCTGACCTTTTCTTTTCAGCCATGTCTTTATCACTAATAACTCGGCCAAATAGGTATCGTCCCGATTCCCTGTTTCTTTACTTGTTAGACGCTTTTATCCAAAGCCACTTACATACAATCCCCACAGGAGCAATTTGGGGTGAAGTGTCTCAGGGACACAACGACATGCTGACGGCAGTGGGGTTTGAACCTGTGACCTCCTGATCCCAACACCAACGCACAACCCACTGCACCACACGCCTCCACTGTTTGAAATCTATTTGTTGACACCTGACAATCCCCCCTGTTTATCAGAATGCAGACTGGTGCTGGTTAGACCTTTGTAAAGGTTACTTTAGGAGTGTCAGATGTCATGGTGTGACCTCTAGATGGCACTATAACAACATGTGCTGATCAGAGGGGGTGAAATGTGAGTATTTGACCGTTCTCTACACTGAGTTTGCATTATATCTTCTTAGACAGGTATCCTGTAACTCTCCCCCACATTAGTGTCCATGATCTCATAGCTTTATCTTTTACAAACTCTTCCCTGATTTCACTTCTTTTTTTTTAAGTTTGCAATCCTCCAATACTTACTATTTAAAATATATTTGTGTTGACTTCTTGGACAGATCTGGCTTTTGACACAGTCCATTTTAATCTGCATTTATGATCAGATCACGCTTCTGTACCCCTCTCTCTGCACACAGCAGGTGTTTAACTATAAATCACTATCCTATTAATTGCCAATAAAACCACTAAGAAGTATTTTTATGATTTCAGTCGCCCTGCACGAAGTCATTCATTTCCTTCAAAGAGGGAAGGATGGCCAAATGCCAGTGGAAATTGTGTTAATATCAAAATGTGCCATTTTATTATAACACTATATTCTTTCAAGACCACTGAAATGACCTTTTTATTTTCTGTAGCATGTAATGTGTTAATATACTAGTAAATAAAGTCATCCCCATGACAACTGTTTAATGCTTTGATTCTGTTGGTGTGAAAAGATAACATGCTTTGGATCAGAGGGAGAAGTATTTAGACCATGGACTTCAGTAGAAGTACTCGGATCCTGTACTTGAGTAAAAGTAGAAGTACTCAGGTCTTGTACTTGAGTAAAAGTAGAAGTACTCTGATCCTTTACTTGAGTAAAAGTAGAAGTACTCAGATGTTGTACTTGAGTAAAAGTAGAAGTACTCTGATCCTTTACTTGAGTAAAAGTAGAAGTACTCAGATGTTGTACTTGAGTAAAAGTAGAAGTACTCAGATATTGTACTTGAGTAAAAGTAGAAGTACTCAGATCTTGTACTTGAGTAAAAGTAGAAGTACTCAGATGTTGTACTTGAGTAAAAGTAGAAGTACTCAGATATTGTACTTGAGTAAAAGTAGAAGTACTCAGATCTTGTACTTGAGTAAAAGTAGAAGTACTCAGATCTTGTACTTGAATAAAAGTAGAAGTACTCAGATCTTGTGCTTGAGTAAAAGTAGAAGTATTCAAATGTTGTACTTGAGTAAAAGTAGAAGTACTCAGATCTTGTGCTTGAGTAAAAGTAGAAGTACTCAGATCTTGTGCTTGAGTAAAAGTAGAAGTATTCAAATGTTGTACTTGAGTAAAAGTAGAAGTACTCAGGTCTTGTACTTGAGTAAAAGTAGAAGTACTCAGATCTTGTACTTGAGTAAAAGTAGAAGTACTCAGGTCTTGTACTTGAGTAAAAGTAGAAGTACTCAGATCTTGTGCTTGAGTAAAAGTAGAAGTACTCAGATCTTGTACTTGAGTAAAAGTAGAAGTACTCAGGTCTTGTACTTGAGTAAAAGTAGAAGTACTCAGATCTTGTACTTGAGTAAAAGTAGAAGTACTCAGATCTTGTACTTGAATAAAAGTAGAAGTACTCAGATCTTGTGCTTGAGTAAAAGTAGAAGTATTCAAATGTTGTACTTGAGTAAAAGTAGAAGTACTCAGATCTTGTGCTTGAGTAAAAGTAGAAGTACTCAGATCTTGTGCTTGAGTAAAAGTAGAAGTATTCAAATGTTGTACTTGAGTAAAAGTAGAAGTACTCAGGTCTTGTACTTGAGTAAAAGTAGAAGTACTCAGATCTTGTACTTGAGTAAAAGTAGAAGTACTCAGGTCTTGTACTTGAGTAAAAGTAGAAGTACTCAGATCTTGTGCTTGAGTAAAAGTAGAAGTACTCAGATCTTGTACTTGAGTAAAAGTAGAAGTACTCAGGTCTTGTACTTGAGTAAAAATAGAAGTACTCAGATCTTGTACTTAGTAAAAGTAGAAGTACCAGAGTGTAGGAATACTCTGTTACAGTAAAAGTACTGCATTCAAAATGTTCCTCAAGTGAAAGTAGAAAAGTATTCTCATCAAAATATAGTGAAAGACAGTAAAAGTAGTCGTTGTGCAGATTGGTCCATTTCAGAATAATATATATGATATGTTTTATAATGATTGATCATGAAAGTGTTCTCAAAGCTGGTGAAGGTGCAGCTAGTTTGAATGACTTTGTAGACTGCAGAGTAGCTGGTGGATTTACTCCAGGTGGAACTAAAGTCTGATTTAACACTTGATTATATTTCACATCATTCATCCACATCTGTGAAGTAACTAAAGGTATTAAATACATGTGGAGGAAAAGTACAAAGTAGCAGAAAATAGAAATACTCAAGTAGAGTACAAGTACTTCCATATTGTACTTAAGTACAGTACTTGGGTAAATGTACTTAGTTACTTCCCACCTCTGGTTTGGATGTTTTTAAAGTGGTCTTTGTTTAGGGTACTTCTCTATAGTCAGTGTATTGCCTTTAACAGGAAGCTAAAGAATGTACTGCTGTATTGATGTTTTTTAGACGGCTGTAAAATCAATATCAGTTTAAGTGTACGCTATATTTAGAATATCTTCCCCCCATTACCTACAACAGTCTTTTAAGGTGGGGAACTAAAGGCATTATATCCTCTCTTTAAAGCCATCAGACTCCATTGACAAAAAAAACGTAATTCAACCCTGAAAAGTGACTTGTTTACAGCTGCCTTATACTGTTAGAAACGTTGTGTTATTGTGTGTCTTTGGTGAATCCAAAACTTACCGTTTTAATCACTAAAGTCACAAAATAACACAATGTTGAGGCAGAGGAGAAACTCTCATGTTCTGCAAACGTTAAATTACAGTTTTCCTCAATGGAGTCTGGAGGCTCTGAATAACTTTTTCATTCACGCTGCAGTATTTATTCCCATCCATGTGACCCTGGGTTATTAGAAGTTGGGTCGTGTCCATCTGCTGTAGGAATGTCCACAAACAAGTTCATCAGAATGTGCATCAGCGTACTAAATCTAATGAGAGTCTCTTATAAAAGCCACGTACTGTATCCTGCAGCCAGAAAGAAAACCCAATTAAATATGGTCTGTTTCTATTTTCAGTGAAAACACATGCTATGATATTTTTCTAAAAGCATTGTTTGACATATTGATGATCAAAATAAATGAAAAATCATAAATATTTCCCTCTGTATGAAGGCATTCTCAGGTTATACCGTGATAATTTGAAATATAAAACATGCCATGATACCTTTGAACGTCTAAAACATTTTAAACGTATCTTATATCAGTAAACATTTTCTAGAGGTGGGAAGTAACATATACGCAAGTACTGTACGTAAGTTGGAATCAATAAAGTACATCTTATCTTATTAAAACATGTTTAAGTGAAATCACGTCTTAATAATGTAATCATTTGTTGTTAGTACAAAAGATGAATTGTCATAACAATATATTAAAATGTATTACCACAAAAAATAAAGAGAAATCGCATGAAAATACAAACAGACAAAAAAAACACCACATTTACAAACTCAAAAGGTGTAATTAGTGTCTCTTCCTTTCAATAAGCTTGCTGAGATTGAGATAACTGTTTACACAAATGAAATGTATTACGTTATTACAACATAAACACTTATCATAGTTACTAATTCTCCTAGACCTCTCTGCAGCCTTTAACACCATCTCCCATAATATCCTCCTCACCCGCCTGTCTGAACTCCTTGGCCTCACTGACTCCGCCCTCTCCTTCTTCCATTCATACCTCTCTGACCGGACACAGTTTGTCACACACGCTGGCTGCAGCTCGCCCTGTGCTTCCGTCAATCATGGAGTCCCCCAAGGCTCGGTGCTCGGTCCCCTTCTATTCACAATATACATCCTTCCGATTGGTGATATCATCCGCAGCCACGGTCTCTGTTTCCACTCTTACGCCGACGACACCCAACTGTACATCAGCACAAAACCCTCCCATCTCCCCCCTCAGTCACTAATCAACTGCCTCCATGAAATTAAAACCTGGATGACCACCAACCTACTCAAACTTAACAGTAATACAACTGAGCTCATGGTTGTGGCCCCCAAGGCACTGCTCGGGAAGGTTGGAGATCTGCTCCTCAACATCGATGGTTCCATCATCTCACCGTCCCCTCAGGTCCGCAACCTTGGCGTTGTATTGGATTCAACCCTTTCATTTCAGAACCACATCAAGTCAGTGTCAAAATCAGCCTTCTTCCACCTCAGAAACATATCCAGACTCTGGCCATCACTCTCCGACTTTGTTGCAGAGAAGCTCATTCATTGTTTCATTACCTCCCGTCTGGACTACTGCAACAGACTCCTGTCCGGGGTTCCCAGCAAAACCCTGGACAGGCTCCAGTACATCCAGAACTCAGCTGCCAGGGTTCTCACACGCACCAAGCACTGGCAGCACATCACCCCCACTCTCTTCAACCTCCACTTGCTCCCGGTCAAGTCCTGCATCACCTACAAACTCCTCCTCGTCACCTACAAGTCCCTCCATGCCCTCTCCCCTCAGTCCCTCACAGATCTCCTCCACCCATATATCCCGTCCCGCACCATTCGATCCTCAAACTCCGGCCTGCTCTCCATTCCCCATTCACGCCTCTGCACCTTCGGGACCGTGCCTTCAGTGTCGCTGCCCCCCACCCTCTGGAACTCCCTCCCTGCTGAAATCCGTAACGCCCCTTCTCTGAACATCTTCAAATCAACCCTGAAAACTCATCTGTTCAACAAAGCCTTCCAACAATAACTCACTCCCCCCCCCCTGCAATGTAATACTTCCATTTCTGCCCCGTTTTATGTCTTAATGTTAGGTCCTTATATGTTTCTTGTTAAGCAACCTTAGGTTAATGAATATATAAATTAAAGTTAATATTATTATTTTTAGTGAACTCACATGAACGAAAATTAAACAATAATTAAAACACTACATCAGCAAACTCAAAAGGTGTATTTAGTGTCTGTTCCTCTTGATAAGCTTGCTGTGATTCTGATAACTGTATTAAAAAATAAACACACTAACAGCTTTGAGTTTGTTAAAACAATATATTTTAAAGGATTTATAGAGAAATCACAGGAACAAAAATAATACAATAACTAAAAAACTACACCAGCTAACTCAAAAGGTGTATTTAGTGTGTGTTCCTCTTGATAACCTTGCTGCGATTGTGATAACTGTATTACAAAATAAAAAGTGCAGTGGGAGGTTTCTCAGTGGTTCATGTGCGTTTGGTTTAGTGCAGCTCGGATGAAACCTGGTCGCCATCTTTACTCTCCATCCCAGCACACATCGCTGCCGGTGGGGCGGAAACACCGACTCATCGACCCGGTTCATTTCTGAGGAAGTACCGATAGACCTGACACACACACATACACACACATACATACATACACACACACCCTCCGAGATTTCTAACCACTGAATACTCGTCCCGTTGCCACTCAACACACACGATGGGAGAGCGAGAGGACATGGTTTACCAGGCGAAGCTTGCCGAGCAGGCGGAGCGATATGACGGTAAGAAGGTGTCTCATTCTCGGCTTGAAAACGGGACATGTTCACGGAGCTTAGTTAGCTTCTCGATTAGCTGCTAGGTGGCTAACGTAGCTAGGTGTACGACTAACGAAGCTACTGTTACCTAGCAACGTGTTTTTTTTTCTTCCACTCAACTGACAGCCGTTAAAACAAAAGAAAGGTGTCGTAACGGTTGTGTTGTTGTTGTTGTTTTTATTTTAGAGGTAAAAATAAACAAGCTAACGGACGGTGGTTAACGTTAGCGGAGGGGGCCACAACAAAATGGCGGAGTGAGCTGTCAGGAGTTCCTCCCTTTTTGCACCATTGAGCAGAATCACAATCAGAATAGCTCTAGATTCACATTGTTTATACACAATGTTACTCAAGAAGCATTACATACTAGAGGTGATACTATAAGGTGTTGTTCTTCTCTACCAGAATACATGTGTTCGTCCCAATTTACATGGTTACAGCAAAAGTAAAGAGCCAAAGATAGCTTCATATTCATATTAATTAAGAAGCATGCATTACATATTAAAGATAACATAAGAAAATACACAATTTACAACATATTAGAAACTGAGAATAAGAATACAGAGGGGACATTAACATTTTATATTCATAGCATTAATTAGGAAGCATGCATAACATATTGAAGATAAAAATAGAAAATACTTAATTACAATAGTAATGCAAAAGATATATCCTCTTAACTCTTAAATATTATAAACTGAGTATGTCAGAATGAGAATACATGTGTTTGTCCCACAGGGGGGAAATGAACACCCTATATTCATAGTATTAATACAATATTAAAGATACAAATATAAATTGTTCTTGTTCTTCACAATCAGAATCAGAATACCTTCATTCATCCCAATTGACATGGTAACCACAAAGATAAAGAGATTAATATGAATTAAGAACCATGCCTAAATGTATATTTAACCGTGCACACATCTGTATAAATGTACATTCTCCAGACCAGAATTGAACTCACTTTATTTCTATTTCTATTCATACTGTTAACACGTGTTTAATCTTATTATTAACTTAAACTGATTCTGTGATGTTCAAGTAGTGTAAAAGATATATCCTCTTAACTGTAAAGTATTATATCAGAATCGTCCCACAGAGGGGACATTCACATTGTATATTCATAATATTAATTAAGATAAAAGTAGAAATCACACAATTTACAATTTTAATATGGTATTTATGTCACTTGGTTATTTTAAATTGCTGTTACTCGTTTTTTGTAGCCATGGTTGTGTACTTGTCTTTATTTTATTGTTTTGTATTCCTCCGTCCACATTTAACTACGATTTGTATTCAAATGTCACAAGTGACTATAGTGGAGCTGGGCATTAGGTGGGTTTATGCAATATTTCATCTGTTTTCAGGTCTTCAAATGTGGAGATTTCCTGCTTTTCTCTAATTGTATGAATAAAAGTGAATGTTTCTAGGTTATGGACTGTCAACAAAAAGACATTTAGAGATACCAGTTGGACTTTGAGACACTGGTTTGGATATATTTTGATTACTACTGTCAGACCAAACCAATAATCTAGAAAATAATTAATCAATTATGAAAGAACTATTATAAATTGGAGCAATTAGATGTTTGTTTAGACATAATAAACACATTTAGTTTTGTGTGTTTGCAATAATCTAGTCCAGATTTAAACGTTTAAGTGTTTTGTTTCTTGGTATAGCCCTGGTACGATGTGGGAAACAAATCGGCATAAACATAATAACAGTGGCACACGATTTAAAAGCGTGCATTAAGGACTAACCCAAAATATATTTAATAAAGATAAAAGTAGAAAAACACAATTTACAATTTGAATGTGGTATTTATATCACTTTTAAACTGCGGCTTCTAATTTATTTAGCCATGGTTGTGTACTTATATGTGTCTTCATTTTATGTTTTTATTACTAACGTGTGCTGGAAGTCTGATTTACAAAAATACAAATCCAGTAGCTGATGTGAGACCGCAGCCAGGTGATAGAATTACAAGTGGAAGTATATATTACACATTATTTACAGACGTTTAATTGTCTAAGAGACAACAGCCAGTAGTAATTATTATAAAGCTTTACTTGAGTAAAAGTACTCAGATCTTGTTCTTGAGTAAAAGTAAAAGTACTCAGATCTTGTTCTTGAGTAAAAGTAGAAGTACTCAGATCTTGTTCTTGAGTAAAAGTAGAAGTACTCAGATGTTGTACTTGAGTAAAAGTAGAAGTACTCAGATCTTGTACTTGAGTAAAAGTAGAAGTACTCAGATATTGTACTTGAGTACAAGTAGAAGTACTCAGATCTTGTACTTGAGTAAAAGTAGAAGTACTCAGATCTTGTACTTGAGTAAAAGTAGAAGTACTCAGATCTGGTACTTGAGTAAAAGTAGAAGTACTCAGATCTTGTTCTTGAGTAAAAGTAGAAGTACTCGGATATTGTACTTGAGAAAAAGTAGAAGTACTCAGATTGTGTAGTTGAGTAAAAGTAGAAGTACTCAGATCTTGTACTTGAGTAAAAGTAGAAGTACTCAGATTGTGTAGTTGAGTAAAAGTAGAAGTACTCAGATCTTGCACTTGAGTAAAAGTAGAAGTACTCAGATCTTGTACTTGAGTAAAAGTAGAAGTACTCAGATCTTGTACTTGAGTAAAAGTAGAAGTACTCAGATCTTGTACTTGAGTAAAAGTAGAAGTACTCGGATATTGTACTTGAGAAAAAGTAGAAGTACTCAGATTGTGTAGTTGAGTAAAAGTAGAAGTACTCAGATGTTGTACTTGAGTAAAAGTAGAAGTACTCAGATCTTGTACTTGAGTAAAAGTAGAAGTACTCAGATCTTGTACTTGAGTAAAAGTAGAAGTATTCAGATCTTGTACTTGAGTAAAAGTAGAAGTACTCCGATCTTGTACTTGAGTAAAAGTAGAAGTACTCAGATCTTGTACTTGAGTACAAGTAGAAGTACTCAGATCTTGTACTTGAGTACAAGTAGAAGTACTCAGATCTTGTACTTGAGTAAAAGTAGAAGTACTCAGATCTTGTACTTGAGTAAAAGTAGAAGTACTCAGATTGTGTAGTTGAGTACAAGTAGAAGTACTCAGATCTTGTACTTGAGTACAAGTAGAAGTACTCAGATCTTGTACTTGAGTAAAAGTAGAAGTACTCAGATCTTGTACTTGAGTAAAAGTAGAAGTACTCAGGTCTTGTACTTGAGTAAAAGTAGAAGTACTCAGATTGTGTAGTTGAGTAAAAGTAGAAGTACTCAGATCTGGTACTTGAGTAAAAGTAGAAGTACCAGAGTGTAGGAATACTCTGTTACAGTAAAAGTCCTGCATTCAAAATGTTCCTCAAGTGAAAGTAGAAAAGTATTCTCATCAAAATATAGTGAAAGACAGTAAAAGTAGTCGTTGTGCAGATTGGTCCATTTCAGAATAATATATATGATATGTTTTATAATGATTGATCATGAAAGTGTTCTCAAAGCTGGTGAAGGTGCAGCTAGTCTGAATGGCTTTGTAGACTGCAGGGTAGCTGGTGGATTTACTCCAGGTGGAACTAAAGTCTGATTTAACACTTGATTATATTTCACATCATTCATCCACATCTGTGAAGTAACTAAAGTGATTAGATACATGTAGTGGAGGAAAAGTACACATTGGCAAAACATTGAAGTGCTCAAATAAAGTACACGTACCTCCAATGTGTACTTAAGAACATTACTGTAATAAATCTACTTAGTTACTTTACAGCAAATTCCTGGTATGTGTAAACCTACTTGGTAATAAAACAGATTCTGATCTTGTTCTGTTCCTGGCTGTTATCGATGTAACGCTGATTATAAAACATGATTTTAATAGTTGTTCTCATGTGTTTTCTGAGCAGAGATGGTGGTGTCGATGAAGAACGTGGCGGGGATGAACGTGGAGCTCACAGTCGAGGAGAGGAACTTATTATCGGTCGCCTACAAGAACGTGATCGGGGCCCGAAGAGCCTCCTGGAGGATAATCAGCAGCATCGAGCAGCGGGAGGAGAACAAGGGCGGGGAGGAGAAACTCAAGATGATCCAGGACTACAGGCAAACGGTAAGAAAACACAACCAGGCAGCATGTCACTTCCTGTAGAGCAGTGGTCAACAACCTTTTTAAGCCCAAGATCTCCGACCTAACCGAAAAAGACGGTTACAGTACTTCCAATTTGAGGCCTTTTATGTCGGCTAATTGTTTCTGAATTACATCAAATAATTTGGTGCAACTTCCCATTTGATCGAACCAAGAACACAACATAACTAACATGTCAACAAGGATAAATATATATATTTACTAGGGCTGTCACGCAAAAAAAAATTAACGCCACTAATTATTTTAACGCGATTAACGCATGTGCATTTTTTGTCCTCGGCCGCCCCGTAGTCTCAGAGTGCATCGAGTTTAAAATACCATCTACAAGCTGATGCTGACAGCCCCGCTCCTGCTGCCCGCTTGCTGCAGACCACACTTCCACACTCACCGGCAGGCACCGACTGGCCATCGGGAGGACCGGGAGAGACCTTAAGTGTATTGTTGTTGTTAGCATCTGGTGCTAGCTAGCTGCGCTAACGGATATAAGGAGCTGTTTAAATGAAAACAGAGGAGCGACATTTCGCCGACAACTGCGCCGAGCACTTGACTTGATGCAGGAAGCCAGACCGCGGGACATTGTACGAAAAGTCAGCACACTCAGCACGGATAGTGCGCGCAACATGATTGCAGTGTCTAGGCAGCTCCCGTTAGAGCATATGCCTTGAGTTGCACATAGCTCCAACGCGCGCACACACACACACACACACACACACACACACACACACACACACACACACACACACACACACACACACACACTTTGTATTGTATTATTGAAT
Organism: Pogonophryne albipinna; assembly: GCA_028583405.1. Classification (NCBI taxonomy): domain Eukaryota; kingdom Metazoa; phylum Chordata; class Actinopteri; order Perciformes; family Artedidraconidae; genus Pogonophryne; species Pogonophryne albipinna. The sequence goes on from CM053252.1 coordinate 3,755,150, forward strand.
GAGAGAGGTTCCAGGTTGTTGTGTTTAATATTCATGAGAATATTTGTCATTGTTCAAATGATAATAAACATTAGCATAAAGCATATTTGTCCACTCATATGTTGATAAGAGTATTAAAAACTTGAAAAATATTCCTCTAAGGTACATTTAGAACAGATCAAAAATGTGCGATTAATTTGCGATTAACTATTTTAATCGACTGACAGCCCTAATATTTACATCATACCTATCATTTTAAGTTTCATTCATTCCTTCATTACAATCCTAAATATGTATGTAGCTTATTTTCCATTTGAGTGAATGAGTACATTATTTTGTTGACAGCAACAACAACAACAGAGAAAAACAACAACATGTTGCAGTGAGCAGATAACAAAAAGTGCCATTTAAAACGGTGAGGCTTATCCACTGAAGCTGCATGCAACATTAACATTAAAACTAGTTATTTTAACACAATTGTTACAAATTCATCTCAATCTCATATTTGTGGTGATAATAGTGTTCTTTAAGTTGTATTTAAGATATTATACTGAATAATTGTAATACCATAATGGGCTGTCGGTAAAAAAAAACACAACAAAACAGCACTTCCTGTATTAATGCACACAATATCTGTTTGCTTTTTTTCATTACGGCCGAATTTTATTCCTTATTTTATTCCATTCTATTTCTATGTAAATACTGCAATATTTTTACTATATTCTTTAATTATTTCTTTAAAAAAAAAAATGTTATTTTTTATGTACGCACCATGACGTCAAGTTTTTAAGATATTTGATTTAATTGTAATATCATACTGTGCAGTGTTGGTAAATCTCTCATGATGTCACTTCCTGTTGAGCCATATATGGTCATTTGTAAATAGAGGAGAGCAAATATGTTTTCAAAAAATCTCATATTTGTGGTAATAATAGAGTATTATAAGTAGTGGTGCACTTATCGGTCCGATATTAGGAATTATGACGTCATCCCGATAAACCCGATACAAGTATTAATAGCCCCGATAATATACAATATCTTTTTTGGGTAAAAAAAAGAATAAATCCTGCGGTGTGGGTGGATTGGGATGAGGGGCGCTTGTTTTTCACTCGGCTCCTCCCCGTTTTGCCAGTACTGTGGTATTAGTGGTTTAGGAAGAGGGGAGTTCTTCACAAATCCAGCGCTCCCTAACTCATGCCTGGCTGTGACGTAAATGGTGTGCGGCCGTGAAGCCAGGACAGTAAACAAACATGTCGTCGGTAGTATGGGACTATTTCAAAGTTTCAGAGTTAGATAGTTCGCTTGCTATTTGTATTAACAAATGCAATGCAGAAGTTCCACGAGGAGGGAACAAGGCAACGAGCTATAATACTTCCAACCTGATTAGTCACCTGAAACATCGCCATCGCTACGATGGTGTGTTAAAAGCGTACGAAGACGCCTGCGCTGCTAAACTAGCGGCGAATCCAAAGCCAGCTGCAAAGGCACCGGGGCTTTTACCTATCGACGAGGCTTTTGAAAAAGGCAAGAACTTTATTTGGGAAAATAAATATGGTCACTTTGAAGAGTCAAAACTGTTCTTGGCTTTGTTTTGTTCATAGTAGTAATGCTCATGTCATTTGCTCACTACTAGTCTTTTTTTAACACCAGGTGTGCAAAGACTACAGGTACATTTAATATATATTATATTATTATCGGTTATCGGTATCGGTCTTGAGAAGCAGGAAGTTATCGGTATCGGTCTTGAGAAGCAGGAAGGTATCGGTATCGGTCTTGAGAAGCAGGAAGTTATCGGTATCGGTCTTGAGAAGCAGGAAGTTATCGGTATCGGTCTTGAGAAGCAGGAAGTTATCGGTATCGGTCTTGAGAAGCAGGAAGTTATCGGTATCGGTATCGGTCTTGAGAAGCAGGAAGTTATCGGTATCGGTATCGGTCTTGAGAAGCAGGAAGTTATCGGTATCGGTATCGGTCTTGAGAAGCAGGAAGTTATCGGTATCGGTATCGGTCTTGAGAAGCAGGAAGTTATCGGTATCGGTCTTGAGAAGCAGGAAGTTATCGGTATCGGTAGCGGTCTTGAGAAGCAGGAAGTTATCGGTATCGCTATCGGTCTTGAGAAGCAGGAAGTTATCGGTATCGGTATCGGTCTTGAGAAGCAGGAAGTTATCGGTATCGGTCTTGAGAAGCAGGAAGTTATCGGTATCGGTCTTGAGAAGCAGGAAGGTATCGGTATCGGTCTTGAGAAGCAGGAAGTTATCGGTATCGGTCTTGAGAAGCAGGAAGTTATCGGTATCGGTCTTGAGAAGCAGGAAGTTATCGGTATCGGTATCGGTCTTGAGAAGCAGGAAGTTATCGGTATCGGTAGCGGTCTTGAGAAGCAGGAAGTTATCGGTATCGCTATCGGTCTTGAGAAGCAGGAAGTTATCGGTATCGGTATCGGTCTTGAGAAGCAGGAAGTTATCGGTATCGGTCTTGAGAAGCAGGAAGTTATCGGTATCGGTCTTGAGAAGCAGGAAGGTATCTGTATCGGTATCGGTCTTGAGAAGCAGGAAGTTATCGGTATCGGTCTTGAGAAGCAGGAAGTTATTGGTATCGGTATCGGTCTTGAGAAGCAGGAAGTTATCGGTATCGGTATCGGTCTTGAGAAGCAGGAAGTTATCGGTATCGGTTTCAAAAAACCAATATCGTGCATCCCTAATTATAAGTAGTATTGCGTTATGTTAAATGAATCATTGTAGTACCATACTGTCCACCAGGGAACTACTTTTGTCCAAGGGCCAAAAGGATTCCTAGAGACACTTTCGGGGCAGCGATTTTTATATATAGCCCTGAATTTGGAAGTTGTTGACGAACTTCTGGAGAAATAATACCGTTTTTGAGGAACAGAAATATTGTTTTCTGGCATCACTTTAACATTTTACGGGGAATATCTGCATTTTGGTTTGAGGGCGCGCGCCGAGAGTAAAGTAAATGTACTCTGAATTAAGATAAGGAGTACTTTATTGATCCCAATGAGAACAAGGCATTTCACATACGAGAAATTAAGAGTAGAAATAAACAATTCTAACATTTAAACATCTCAAAATAGAAATAAAACAGCAATACAAAAAAAAGTAGAAAATATACATGTTGAAATAAAAGTAAAGTAAAGGTAAAAGTATCACCAAAAACAAGGTGGAAGTACTCAGATCTTGTACTTGAGTAAAAGTAGAAGTACTCAGATCTTGTACTTGAGTAAAAGTAGAAGTACTCAGATCTTGAACTTGAGTAAAAGTAGAAGTACTCAGATCTTGTTCTTGAGTAAAAGTAGAAGTACTCAGATCTTGTTCTTGAGTAAAAGTAGAAGTACTCAGATATTGTAGTTGAGTAAAAGTAGACGTACTCAGATCTTGTAGTTGAGTAAAAGTAGAAGTACTCAGATCTTGTACTTGAGTAAAAGTAGAAGTACTCAGATCTTGTACTTGAGTAAAAGTAGACGTACTCAGATCTTGTAGTTGAGTAAAAGTAGAAGTACTCAGATCGTGTTCTTGAGTAAAAGTAGAAGTACTCAGATTTTGTACTTGAGTAAAAGTAGAAGTACTCAGATCTTGTACTTGAGTAAAAGTAGAAGTACTCAGATCTTGTAGTTGAGTAAAAGTAGAAGTACTCAGATCTTGTAGTTGAGTAAAAGTAGAAGTACTCAGATCTTGTAGTTGAGTAAAAGTAGAAGTACTCAGATCTTGTTCTTGAGTAAAAGTAGAAGTACTCAGATCTTGTAGTTGAGTAAAAGTAGAAGTACTCAGATCTTGTACTTGAGTAAAAGTAGAAGTACTCAGATCTTGTAGTTGAGTAAAAGTAGAAGTACTCAGATCTTGTACTTGAGTAAAAGTAGAAGTACTCAGAACTTGTACTTGAGTAAAAGTAGAAGTACTCAGATCTTGTACTTGAGTAAAAGTAGAAGTACTCAGATCTTGTACTTGAGTAAAAGTAGAAGTATTCAGATCTTGTACTTGAGTAAAAGTAGAAGTATTCAGATCGTGTACTTGAGTAAAAGTAGAAGTATTCAGATCTTGTACTTGAGTAAAAGTAGAAGTACTCAGATCTTGTTCTTGAGTGAAAGTAGAAGTACTCAGATCTTCTACTTAGTAAAAGTAGAAGTACTCAGATCTTGTACTTGAGTAAAAGTAGAAGTACCAGAGTGTAGGAATACTCTGTTACAGTAAAAGTCCTGCATTCAAAATGTTCCTCAAGTGAAAGTAGAAAAGTATTCTCATCAAAATATAGTGAAAGACAGTAAAAGTAGTCGTTGTGCAGATTGGTCCATTTCAGAATAATATATATGATATGTTTTATAATGATTGATCTTGAAAGTGTTCTCAAAGCTGCAAATATACATGTTGAAGTAAAGGTAAAAGTATCACCAAAAACAAGGTACAAGTACCTCAACATTGTTCATTACAGAGTGAATGTACTGCATTCAGCTCGTGGACAAACTGCATCTGAGTCATCGTATTAAATCCTCCTCCTGGTTTTATGAAGGAAATTGGATCGGCCCATTATTCTGGGAGGGGCCACTTTGCGTCAGAGAGGGGGGGGGGGGGCTGCAGTCAATGAGCTAATGGGATTAAATCCTGCCTTGGCACTTTCATTTCTTTGTGGTTCCTCGAGTCCCACGAGGAGAACAGACGCCTGGTTTCACACGAGGAGTTGCTTTGGAGCAGAGGTCTCCCACCTTTTTTAGGATGAGAGCTACTTTCACTCCTCGTTTTGTTTTTGCTTTTGGAGTGTATATATTTAGCACATTTGACCGTTAACCCATGTGAGCCGCTTTGGGTCTTTTCCTGCCTTTCTACAAATACATTAGTTACTATGGTGTTAACAAATCCAAGAAAATGGGGGATATGTTTGGGATACATCTTTTGTAAATCCTCTGGAGCAGAGAGAGGAGCTGTGGATTATTGATTAATGCATCAGCGTTTCTTAGGGTCAAAAGTACTAAACTCACAACTCAGTGACAGTGTTTAGTTTATTTAATAACCGAGCACATGTTCAATGTGAAAAGTGACAGTAGATATAGATTAGTTGCAATTTGGTGCTATATATATAAAAAAATAATTAAAAAGTGCCCCGCCAAGACCATGATAGGGAAACACTGATATTTCTTATTTATTTTACATATTTAAATTTTCTCTCTCTCTTCTCTCTCTCTCTCTCTCTCTCTCTCTCTCTCTCTCTCTCTCTCTCAGACGGCTTGCGTTAAAAAATAAACATTAAATGACATGTTGCTTGTAAGGCAATCCCCACAGGAGCACTTTGGGGTGAAGTGTCTCAGGGACACAACGACATGCTGACGGCAGTGGGGTTTGAACCTGTGACCCCCTGATCCCAACACCTACGGACTATCCACTGTGCCACACGCCTCTCATAATAAAACATATTTGTAAAGTGGAGGGGACACAAACGGGATTTTGAAAAGTGTGGGGGGGGGGGGGGATACTGTCCCCAGTGGTGTGTGTGTGCGTCAAGTGCAATAAATATATATGCAAGTTGCAACACACACACAGTAGCACTCTGCCCCTCATGTGCTGCATAGGCTGCACGACTAGGCTGTGGTCAATGGGGCTGATGTGTAGATTCTGCCAGAAGGAAAGGTCACACTCCTTATGAAGCTGCTGCTCCACAGCTTTTCGACTGCAACACTGGTCCCACAAATCAAGCAAGAACGTGATTGGTCGATATTCATTGTGGGGGGGAGGGGTGTTGGATAGATATAGAGTTGTAGTAAATAGATAGGGTTCGCTATGATTGAGGTTTCGTTTATGCATAGGGTAGATTCTTTTAATTACATTTCCTTTTTTTTGTGTGTATTTTTTTACATTTTGGAGTTGCTTAGCGATCGACGTGTTGGAGACCCCTGCTCTATATAAATTAAATCTATTATTGTTTTTAAGGAGCCTGGGACTTAAGGAATAAATAACTAGATTGTTTACATGAACAATTGAACATGGTTGGATTTTCTAAGAGGATTTCTAACGAGTGAGTAGAATACCGTTTATAAGCAGGGTAACAGGAGCGCCGCGCCCTCAAACCAAAATGCAGATTTCTCCCGTAAAATGTTAAAGTGATGCCAGAAAACAATATTTCTGTTCCTCAAAAAAGGTGTAATGACTCCATCTTGTTGTTGTTTACGTCAGGAGACATCTTGTATACGAGTGACATGTTCACAGATAATTGATATATCTTATAAACAAGATCAGAGACACAGTATCGCCTCATACTGTGTGTGTGTGTGTGTGTGTGTGTGTGTGTGTGTGTGTGTGTGTGTGTGTGTGTGTGTGTGTGTGTGTGTGTGTGTGTGTGTGTGTGTGTGTGTGTGTGTGTGTGTGTGTGTGTGTGTGTGTGTGTGTGTGTGTGTGTGTGTGTGTGTGTGTGTGTGTGTGTGTGTGTGTGTGTGTGTGTGTGTGTGTGTGTGTGTGTGTGTGTGTGTGTGTGTGTGTGTGTGTGTGTGTGTGCGTGCGTGCAGGTTGAAAAGGAGCTGAAGGATATCTGTGGAGACATCCTGGACGCTCTGGAGCGACACCTGCTCCCCTCGGCCGTCATGGGAGAGTCCAAGGTCTTCTACAACAAAATGTGAGTCAATGTGAAGCAGAGGAAGCAGGGAATATTCATTGTTACCTTAAAAATCGGAGATACAGGGTCCCAAAAATGAATAGGGGTAGACCAGGGGTGTCCAAACTGCGGCCCATTTTGAATCGGCCCTCAGCAAATTAAAAAAGTATAATGTAATACGGCCCACGAATGAAACTTGTGCTTATCTTATAATGTATTTCTTAAATATAATAGTATTCACGTGTTAGATCACTTTTCAAATAAATTCAGTCAATTAAAGTTGGAAACATTTTCTAACATATAAGAAAAAATCCAAATTACTTGTATCCATAACAAGCTTGAAATATACCTTCATATTTTCCTTATGATAATCACTCTGAGGGATGAGCTGAACACTCACAGCATCATGTACCGGCACCTGATTGATTTGGCTAACTTAGAACTGAACTTATGAGGCGATATGCCTCTAGTGAGCGGCCCAGCCCTTCGTTTATTTTTCTGTATGTGGCCCTCGCTTCTTTGCACCAGACGACAGTTTGTTACATGGTTTCATTGTTCAGAAGGTTCGGTTTGCGTTCACACGGGCGAAACTCAAACGGACTATAAACTTTAAACACATGTCATGTGCACGGAGATGCTGTTCAACCATTGGTCAGACATTAACAGGGTAACAACGCAAGTCCTGGCTATTTCTACCGGAGCTTTGTAGCATATCAACAGAACCTAGTGGACGGCCCATATCATTATAAAATCAGACAACGTGCGATAAAAGACATTATAACACATATAATGAGACGTTCTGCAGTCAGGAGGAAGTTTCACCGACGACAGGTGGCTCTGACTTTTATGTATAGTTGACGGAGCATTTTTACTTTACACGACACTGTTCAACACTTCATTCTGCTTCACTCTTTAACTAAACAACCGCGGATGTCTTGAGAGACTCTTTCGCTAAAGATTTAGAAGATATCCGCGTTCTTGTGACTCGTAAATACTACGCTTCCTATGTTTTGGTGCGGACTACGTTCACACCAGCAATGAACCGCTCCAGAGTTCGCAAGCAAGCGTTCTGAGACCACCTATTTTAGCGGACCAGAGTCCGGTTGTTTAGTTCACTTCAGAGGTCTCGGACTGCGTTCACACCGACCCAAATGAACCGCACCAAGCGGCTAAACGCACCAGGGCTCGATTCAATCGGACTATACAAGGCAGGTGTGAACGCACCCTTAGGTTGTTTAGTTCACTTCAGAGGTTTGAGACTACCTCTTCCAGGTTGTTTAGTTCCCCTCAGAGGTCTGAGACCACCTCTTCCAGGTTGTTTAGTTCCCTTCAGAGGTCTGAGAGCACCTCTTCCAGGTTGTTTAGTTCCCCTCAGAGGTCTGAGACCACCTCTTCCAGGTTGTTTAGTTCCCCTCAGAGGTCTGAGACCACCTCTTCCAGGTTGTTTAGTTCCCTTCAGAGGTCTGAGAGCACCTCTTCCAGGTTGTTTAGTTCCCCTCAGAGGTCTGAGAGCACCTCTTCCAGGTTGTTTAGTTCACTTCAGAGGTCTGAGACCACCTCTTCCAGGTTGTTTAGTTCCCTTCAGAGGTCTGAGACCACCTCTTCCAGGTTGTTTAGTTCCCTTCAGAGGTCTGAGACCACCTCTTCCAGGTTGTTTAGTTCCCTTCAGAGGTCTGAGACCACCTCTTCCAGGTTGTTTAGTTCCCCTCAGAGGTTTGAGACCACCTCTTCCAGGTTGTTTAGTTCCCTTCAGAGGTCTGAGACCACCTCTTCCAGGTTGTTTAGTTCCCCTCAGAGGTCTGAGACCACCTCTTCCAGGTTGTTTAGTTCCCCTCAGAGGTCTGAGACCACCTCTTCCTGGTTGTTTAGTTCCCCTCAGAGGTCTGAGACCACCTCTTCCAGGTTGTTTAGTTCCCTTCAGAGGTCTGAGACCACCTCTTCCAGGTTGTTTAGTTCCCTTCAGAGGTCTGAGAACACCTCTTCCAGGTTGTTTAGTTCCCCTCAGAGGTCTGAGACCACCTCTTCCAGGTTATTTAGTTCCCCTCAGAGGTCTGAGACCACCTCTTCCAGGTTGTTTAGTTCCCCTCAGAGGTCTGAGACCACCTCTTCCAGGTTGTTTAGTTCCCTTCAGAGGTCTGAGACCACCTCTTCCAGGTTGTTTAGTTCCCTTCAGAGGTCTGAGACCACCTCTTCCAGGTTGTTTAGTTCACTTCAGAGATCTGAGACCACCTCTTCCAGGTTGTTTAGTTTACTTCAGAGGACTGAGACCACCTCTTCCAGGTTGTTTAGTTCCCTTCAGAGGTCTGAGACCACCTCTTCCAGGTTGTTTACTTCCCTTCAGAGGTCTGAGACCACCTCTTCCAGATTGTTTAGTTCCCCTCAGAGGACTGAGACCACCTCTTCCAGGTTGTTTAGTTCCCCTCAGAGGTCTGAGACCACCTCTTTTAGGTTGTTTAGTTCACTTCAGAGGTCTGAGACCACCTCTTTCAGGTTGTTTAGTTCCCTTCAGAGGTCTGAGACCACCTCTTTTAGGTTGTTTAGTTCACGTCAGAGGTCTGAGACCACCTCTTCCAGGTTGTTTAGTTCCCCTCAGAGGTCTCCAACCCAAACAAACCACACCAAGGGGGTAAACGCACCAGGATTCGATTCAACCGGACTAAACAAGGCTGGTGTGAATGCGACCTAAGACTTCATCCAGTTAATAATGTCTTGTTTGCCTCTAATCATACACTTAACTTCATCCAGTTAATGTCTTGATTTCTTCTCGTTCCCCACAGGAAGGGAGATTACCACCGGTACCTGGCAGAGTTTGCCACGGGGAACAACAGGAAGGAGGCAGCAGAGAACAGTCTCGTTGCGTATAAAACTGCAACAGACCTCGCCATGCTGGAGCTTCCTCCAACGCACCCCATCCGCCTGGGACTCGCTCTCAACTTCTCCGTCTTCTACTACGAGATCCTCAACTCCCCCGACCGCGCCTGCAGGTCACACACACTCTCTCTTTTAGGGTCATTCACTAGAAGAATAAGCTGGGATTTACCGTCTAAAATTAGATCACGGGAGTTATTCTGACGCTTTAAAGGAAGCCTTTATGTCAGAGAAGCTTCCATCTTCGAGTTGAATCTACCTTCTGACACTACCTAACTAACTGCTAGTCACTTTACTTTGTAGAGTACACAGTGAAATGCTGGGTTTAACACAGTAAAAGGCTCTTTTCTTTAACGTGTGTGTGTGTGTGTGTGTGTGTGTGTGTGTGTGTGTGTGTGTGTGTGTGTGTGTGTGTGTGTGTGTGTGTGTGTGTGTGTGTGTGTGTGTGTGTGTGTGTGTGTGTGTGTGTGTGTGTGTGTGTGTGTGTGTGTGTGTGTGTGTGTGTGTGTGTGTGTGTGTGTGTGTGTGTGTGTGTGTGTGTGTGTGTGTGTGTGTGTGTGTGTGTGTGTGTGTGTGTGTGTGTGTGTGTGTGTGTGTGTGTGTGTGTGTGTCTGTGTCTCAGGTTGGCGAAGGCTGCGTTCGATGACGCCATCACAGAACTGGACACACTGAATGAAGACAGCTATAAGGACTCCACACTCATCATGCAGTTGTTACGTGATAACCTCACATTATGGACTTCAGATATGCAGGGAGAAGGTGAGATCTGTTGTATCAACGTGTCTCCATTCATAACTACTAATATGCTTTACATTACACACTTTTATCCAAAGCGACTTACAAACATTCAGTACTGTGGGCAATCCCCACAGCCTTCCACTTTATTACTGGATCTGAAATCGGATGAACTAACTCACTCATCTCTCGGTAACCTGCCGAAAACGCTTTTATACTTCATTTAAAACGTGCTTTAAAGGGGACCTATCATGAAAAATGCACTTTTTGATGTCTTCTCTACATCACCATGTGTCCCCGGTGTGTCGGGGAACTCACGCAGCGTCAGAAAATAAAACCCTCTCTTTTCCTCCGTACCCAAATCTCTAAAAACGGGGAACAACGGAGCTGATCCAGATTTGCGTCCGATATGACGTAATATCTGAAATGTGGACCCACGGGCCAATCAGAAACGTTGCTATCAGAAACAATGCCCGACTGTTTTGGACGTAATATGGTCGGTGTTTACATTAGCATGCTAACACTCAGAGCTAACCTGTACTGGAGAGAGCATGTGTGTGAAGAAGCAGGAAGTAAAAAGGAACTCACCTTGTGGTATAACCGGCAAGAGAGAAAGCCTTTGAGCTCCAAACTGTTTCAGAGAGAATCCTTGATAATCCATGATATGGCGTTTCATCACGGCAGCATTTAGTTTAGACAGTAGCTGCCGGGTCCCGCATGAGCTCAGACCCCTCCTTTTTTTGTATCAATTATTTTTTTTATTTTTTTTAAAGCTTTTATCAGCTATCTGTCTAATTAAATAATCTTATTTTTATTTATTGGCTTATTTCATTCACAGATGCACTTTGTTCAGCATATCATTTCATATTTTCTACTTATAACACGGACAAGTCAAATCAAGCAATCTGATTGGTTCTTAGCCGTGATATAATGAGCGTATATCACGGGTAGAATTGTAGTTACTTTTCACAAGTCAGTATCCCTCCGCGTCTGAGAAAAGCTACAACCGTTACAGCTGTTACATTACGTCCATTACGAAACTAACTAACTAACAAAGCTCAAGATGGAAACATTTAAGGTTAACTTGGTCCTCCGGGGGGGTCTTACTGTGGAGGAGTGGATTGAGGAGTGCCTATCTCCAGAGAGCACCTAAACGACAACATGCAGAGCTACGTGAAGAGCAGGTAGACCAACTGGAAAAGTAGCACCATTCAAAAGCTTTCTGATGCGGGTCTTGAAAGCAGAGAGATGATGACCGTTAGTGGCTACAGGTGCGAAAGCTCTCTCCAGAGCTACTGGAAGCCCAATCTCGGGGAGCGGAGAAAGTGGAGCAATATTCTCACCACGCCAAGCAACAGCCTAGAACAACCTCAACCTATACAAGTAACCTCGTAAGCCATGCTACTGATGCTGGACAGGTTTTCAGTGGGTGCACAATAAACGGCAACATACACATGAATGTAAATAAATAGCCAAATAATGGATCAACGCTCTCTGTCTAATATATTCGCTAGCTGTTAGTGTTGTTGCATAGTAGTGTTGCACGGTGTACCGATACTTGAAAGGTACCGCGATACCCTGCCGTTAAAAACGTTACGATTCCTCCGTTTCATTAGTATCGGTACTTTAAGAATGACGGGGAAAAGTACTCCGGTGAGAAAGCGCTGTTTTAATAAGAGCCGTGTGTGTTCAGCGCTCTGCTTCCACTCCCTGCACTGCAGCCGTGCCTGCAGTCCCTCCCCTCTCAAGCACGCTCTAAGTCCCGCCCCTCTCTCCTGCACGCTCTAAGTCCCTCCCCTCTCTCCTGCACGCGGCCACGCGCTAGCTGCCAGAGCATGTGAGAAAGCGAGAAGCATGGCTGCAAGTGGGAGTGCAACTGCCGCTGCGCCTCGGCTTGTTGACAAAAAAGACGCCAGAAGCGAAATTTGGAAGTATTTGAGCTATATCTCTGACAGTGAGGGCAAGCCTACGGACACCACGAGGCCTGTCTGTCAGACATGTTTTAGATCCCTGCAAACCAAGGGAGCCAACACATCAGACTTGGCTAAGCACCCGCCGACCGGCAACCAGAGCTGTTTAAAGAATGTAAAGACAGACAGGTTAGCGAATGTGATAGACAGGGTTGGGTTGTAACGGAATACATGTAACGGCGTTACGTAATCAGAATACAAAAATCAAGTAACTGTATTCAGCTCGCGTTACATTTGAAAAACGAGTAATCTGATTACAGTTACTTTCGTAAACCTTATTGGAATTATTGATGGAAATATTTCCTCACAACATTTAATATTCATTATTAAAGGTACAGCCGAATCATCACAGCGCACAACAACTTTTACCGCCGCAGATAGACCAAAAAAGGGAGCGTTTGAAAAAAAAGGGGCGTGGTCCGCTCAGTGAAACAATAACAACGAAACATGGAGGAACAAAAGTCTGCGTTTAATTCGTGGGTGTGTGGTTAAAACACATCAGCCTGCAGTCGCTCTTTAGCCTTATGATTCTGAAGGTAAACACAGCGAAGGCGGTGCGTGAAAGGCACTGCACGCTCGTCTCCTGAGTTAACCCTCCCGCTGCCTCCTGGTGCTGCAGAGATCTCATGAAGTGAAGGAGGTGTTCCTTCTATAAAACAGCTGTAGGCAGCAGATACTGTGAGTGTCACGGACATGAATTCATAGATCAAGGCAGACTGGTGCACACACTCTCCTGTTTTGCCAATCCGGTGCTTAAACAAATATAGCTCTACACCCCTGGCCGACATGTCCTTAAAAGGAAGTCTGAGTTCGACATTTTAATTCATGTCCTGCCAACACTGGCAGGACAGAAGGCGACACGCCCGTTCTAAGCCATGTTCTCACTCCTCACATCCCAAGCTGCATCCCCAGAAAGTGTATTATGTTGTTGCATCGTTTCAGATGTGATGTTTCAGTTGCTCTTGATAAGCCATTAAAACAGTAAAAACACGTTCAGTTTCCTTTTGCTTTTGTGTCTCCTGTTCACCAAAACATCCCATCTGTGAAGGAAAAAGAAAGTAATCCAAAAGTAATCTGATTACGTTACTTTTTTAAGACACGTAACTGTAACTGTATTCGGATTACTTTCAGAGCCATGTGTAATCAGTAACTGATTACATTTACAAAGTAACCCTCCCAACCCTGGTGATAGATAACATAATGACATCATGCTCAGCCCATGCCCTCAAATCTAAGTCAAACCAGTGTAATTTATTTTGTGACTAACGAACGTTTTCGTAGTTTGACGAGGCAATTAATGGCAACGATAACATCTAACGTCTACTACGGCGATCCTTTTAGCTAACTTATCAATGTGGTTCTGGTTCTGGTGTGAAATATAAAGCACAATAATTACATTTAAGACTGTTTCCCTTTTTTTAAGAAAAGTATCGAAAAAGAATCGGAATCGCAATTCTTGACTTGGTATCGAAACCAAAATGTTGGTATCGTGACAACACTATTGCATAGCAACCACCTCGCACTATGTTTTGTGCAGAAGGCAACGGAGGGACGATTTTATTTTGAACATCATTATTTACTAATAAAAACTATTTAAATTAGAGTGTGTATTTTTCTTTCACATTGCCGCACTTGGTAACCGTTTTATAAAAGCAATAGCTCACTTCAGGCCGTGATATATGCTCAGTATATCACAGCTAAGGGGGTTGAATCACGCCATGAGAACCGCGCCGTGAGAACCGCGCCGTGACAACCGCGCCGTGACAACCGCGCCGTGAGCTATTGCTTAAATATAGTTTAGGTAAATCTCAACAAGGTAAAACAAGAAATAATTAAAGATAAAATTATTATTATCATTTAATTTAATAAAAAAGTCGAGTCCAGGTTGAACAATAAAATGTCCCCTTTTTAATAAACATAAACAAAATCATTTAAATGTTGTTGTTTTTGTTGTGTTCCAGGTGAAGAACCGAACAAAGAGGCGCTGCAGGACGTGGAGGATGAAGCTCAGTGAGACGACCAACCGACAGCCAACAACTCAGACCCTCCCTCATCTCCCTCCAGACCCTCAATCCTCTTCCTCACCTCCTCCAACAACTCAGACCCTCCCTCATCTCCCTCCAGACCCTCAATCCTCTTCCTCACCTCCTCCAACAACTCAGACCCTCCCTCATCTCCCTCAATCCTCCTCCTCACCTCCTCCAACAACTCAGACCCTCCCTCATCTCCCTCAATCCTCCTCCTCACCTCCTCCAACAACTCAGACCCTCCCTCATCTCCCTCCAGACCCTCAATCCTCTTCCTCACCTCCTCCAACAACTCAGACCCTCCCTCATCTCCCTCCAGACCCTCAATCCTCTTCCTCACCTCCTCCAACAACTCAGACCCTCCCTCATCTTCCTCCAGACCCTCAATCCTCCTCCTCACCTCCTCCAACAACTCAGACCCTCCCTCATCTCCCTCCAGACCCTCAATCCTCCTCCTCACCTCCTCCAACAACTCAGACCCCTCCCTCATCTCCCTCCAGACCCTCAATCCTCTTCCTCACCTCCTCCAACAACTCAGACCCTCCCTCATCTTCCTCCAGACCCTCAATCCTCCTCCTCACCTCCTCCAACAACTCAGACCCTCCCTCATCTTCCTCCAGACCCTCAATCCTCTTCCTCACCTCCTCCAACAACTCAGACCCTCCTCATCTTCCTCCAGACCCTCAATCCTCCTCCTCACCTCCTCCAACAACTCAGACCCTCCCTCATCTTCCTCCAGACCCTCAATCCTCTTCCTCACCTCCTCCAACAAACTCAGACCCTCCCTCATCTCCCTCCAGACCCTCAATCCTCTTCCTCACCTCCTCCAACAAACTCAGACCCTCCCTCATCTCCCTCCAGACCCTCAATCCTCCTCCTCACCTCCTCCAACAACTCAGACCCTCCCTCATCTCCCTCCAGACCCTCAATCCTCTTCCTCACCTCCTCCAACAACTCAGACCCTCCCTCATCTTCCTCCAGACCCTCAATCCTCCTCCTCACCTCCTCCAACAACTCAGACCCTCCCTCATCTCCCTCCAGACCCTCAATCCTCTTCCTCACCTCCTCCAACAACTCAGACCCTCCCTCATCTCCCTCCAGACCCTCAATCCTCTTCCTCACCTCCTCCAACAACTCAGACCCCTCCCTCATCTTCCTCCAGACCCCTCAATCCTCTTCCTCACCTCCTCCAACAACTCAGACCCTCCCTCATCTCCCTCCAGACCCTCAATCCTCTTCCTCACCTCCTCCAACAACTCAGACCCTCCCTCATCTCCCTCCAGACCCTCAATCCTCTTCCTCACCTCCTCCAACAACTCAGACCCTCCCTCATCTTCCTCCAGACCCTCAATCCTCTTCCTCACCTCCTCCAACAACTCAGACCCTCTCTCACACTCTCTAGACCCTCCATATTCCTCCTCCATCTAGACCCTCAACCCTCTTCATTTCCTCTCCCCTCCTTCCCCTCCTCCCTCCCTCCCTCCCCCCCCTCCCTCCCCCCCTCCCCCCCTCCCTCCCTCCTCCCCCCTCCCTCCTCCCTCCTCCCTCCCCCCCCTCCCCTCTGCATCTCCTCTCCCTCTCCTCTCCATCCTCCCTCCCCTACTCTCCCCCCCCCTCCTCTCCCTCCCTCCCCCCTCCCTCCCCTCTGCATCTCCTCTCCCTCTCCTCTCCATCCTCCCCTCCCTCCCCTCCTCCTCCCTCCCCTCCATCCCCCCCTCCTCCCTCCCCTCCATCCCCTCCCCCCCGTCCATCCCCTCCCCCCCCCTCCCCCCCGCATCTCCTCTCCCTCTCCTCTCCATCCTCCCCCCCCTCTCCTCTCCATCCTCCTCCCTCTCCCCCCCCCCCCTCCTCCCTCTCCCCCCCCCCTCCTCCCTCCCCCCCTCCCCTCTCCCCCTCTCCCCTCTCCCCCCCTCCCCTCTCCCTCTCCTCTCCATCCTCCCCTCCCTCCCCTCTCCTCTCCATCCTCCCCCCCCCTCTCCTCCCTCCCCTCTGCAGCTCCTCGACCCAGCAGGGCCACAGAGTTAACAACTTTATTTTTCTCTTTATTTTTTATTTTTATATTAGTCCTTACTTCATTAAACGAGTAAAATAGCACTTGAGAGGAAGTTCGCCGTTAGAGAGGAGACTGAAGAGAGTCCCTGTTGTTGTTGTTGTTGTTGTTGTTTTTCTGTCCTGGTACAAGCGGTTCTGAAATATTCATTATGGTATGTTGTTGTTTTTTTTGCTTTATCCTCAATATCTTTATCAGTTTGCTGGATGTATTGAGATTTATGTAATTACAGAAATTAACTTTTATTACTGACAATGTTGACTATTAGTTATGGGAGGTGTTTTATCTGTTTTTAGTGTCATGCGAATCATTTGACGGGCGATTTGGTAACGTGCCCTTTTGTTTGGGGGGGGTAGGGGGATTATCCACATGGGGCAAAGGCGTGCAAACTTTTACACCATCGTGATTCTGTCGTCATGTTTTTGTCCTTGGACTGTACTTTTGTGCTGAAATACTGTAACTGGATCTCTGCAGCTAGCTGGTGGTTTTTAATTTAAAAGAGAAATGGGAGATTTCACACTCGATTCGTCCATCGCTTCTCGAACCGAGAGCCCGAAAATAATAAAAAGAAGATTGTCAGTGCTTGCATGAGTTAACACTTTCTGTTCTTCACTAAAAAAGCGCCTCTGGTTTCGGAGGTTTTTCTTTCTTTGTTTTCTTCTCGTTTTGCTTCATTGTGTGTAAACTTGGAGCTGATTTGTACTACTGGAGATCTGACTGGAGCCGCAGACAGGGAATCTGTACGTTCTGACTGAAACACAGCATGGAATTAACATTAAACGATCTAAATTAAACATTACTCACGACTCCTACTTCATTATTTAACGTTCACTCTTCTTTGAGGTGCTCTGGGGTTTTCCTTTCTTTCTACTTCTGCTGCTCTACGTCTCAGAAAGAAATGTTTTCACTCAACTGAATGTCTATTATGTTCTGCTTTGGTCAATCAACAGAGTTTGACTATTAACTCTATAGAGAGGTGAAGTCCCGCCCATCTACTTCCGAGCCATGGGACCTTATTTCGGAAAAATTATGTATTGAAGTCAATGGAGAGAGAAAGATTATGTTTCTATCCCGTTTGAGTTGTGCCACGAATTACACATATGATTGTCAATCTTAAAAAATAATTTCCATGTCAAAAAAGTCACAGTTTGTCGTAAAACTGTTGAAATATAAGACTGAAAAATACTAGAAAGGCTACAAATCCCAGAGTCGCGTAAGTGATGTCATTAACGGTTACATTACACTCGTGTTACTCACCGAAACCTTGTATAGCCGGTCCCGCATGCTGGCTCTCACGGAACCGACTAACGCCCCTTGTGTGTGTGCAGCTCTCAACGTGCCCAGACTTGGAGTGATTTTCACCTCGTTTAATACTTTCCGCCTCGTTCTGAAAGAAAGAAGTGAAATGTGCCAACCTGCTGCCAACGTGACGGCCGTCTTGGTGTGTGGTGCGAGACCGGAGATGTAGTTCATTGAGCGGTTTCACACACAATAAAGTGTTACTTCACAGTTTTACGACACATTTTTATTTTTTTAACTTGCAAAATGATCTTTTAAATGGACAAACATCATATGTGTAATTCGTGGCACAATTCAAACGGGATTGAAAGATCATCTTTCTCTCTCCATTGACTTCAATACATACTTTTTCCGAAATAAGGTTCCATGGAGCTCCACCGGAAAGGGAGGCACGTCGCCTCTATAATTAAAAAGAAAGTGTATTTGTGGTTTAAAAATCTCAAATGTAAGGGTTTGGTGATATTGTAATAATTGTATAATGTATTTTGGTGACAGCACTCCTGATTTAGATGAATCCATTATTAAAAGAATCATTAACGGTACGTCCACACGGCAGCGTCGCGTTGAAGCTTCCCGGTGGGCGTGTCTGGCTCGCGACCAACAACCAATCACATGAATCTCCCGCCCCGGACACACAAGCACGCGGTTTGATTGGCTAGCGCTTGTATTGGCATAGGATTTGATTGGCTGGCGCTTCCGTCGACGCTTGAAAAGTTGAACTTTCGAAGCGAGCAACGGAGGCAAAGCGACGCGACCACAATGCAGTTCGGCAAAGCGTGACGTCACCCCTTTCAAAGTGAATGGGAAGCGTCTCCGTTGAAGCACGCGACGCTGCCATGTGGAAGTACCATAATTTATATTGTGAAATTATTTCAACTGTAATGTAAAGTTATTTATTATAGTTTTGTGATTATTAACTTTGAAAATGTGGTGTTTGTCTTTTAAATGATTTCAAATGTATTTATTTTTAAAAGAATAATAATAACAATAGATTTTACAAAGCAAAACAATTATCAATAAATGTCAAGAATGATCAGCAGAACAACCCGTACATTAATATGAATCCATGTGAAGTCTATTTATATGCACATTTAAAACAGCTCTGGAGTCAGACTGTGAGCTCATCATAAATTCATATCTTCTATTTATAGAGTTTTAGAGTTTTAACGCAATGTTAATGCTGAAGAGAGACAGAAGTCTGGAGCCAGAGGGATTTCCTTAGAGTCCTGAGTCATCACTTTAAATACAGTTACCTTTTGGTGCCATTTTATATTTTACTTTCAGACATTCAAGAGAATCTGTGGTGGATTTTAAATGTGTACTTTCTATAGAAAACATTTCTTGATAAATAAAAAAAAATAGAAAATGTGTTTTAGTTTTCCATCAACCCCCATCTTTGAGTTATTTACGTCTATTATAATTATTGATATTCAGTTTAATAAATGGGCCGAAGCCTGCGAGCTAGTTCAGGCAGTCAACTCGAGCACCAATGATACATTAACACGTGCCGCACCTCGTCCCTCTTACAACCAACCAAACACATTCTCCTAAACATGCCACTCTATTTAAGCTGCCAGGTCTTCCTGCCTCTGCCTCAGTCATGCTGCTGCTGCTGCAGCTGCTGCTGCCGCTGCTGCCGCTGCTGCTGTTGCTGCCGCTGCTGTGTTCACTTGCTACGTTCATGTTCCTGCTGCTGTGTTTCATGTTGCTGCTGCTCGCCTACCCCCCCACCACCCCAGCTTCCACCCCAGCTTCTACCCCCAGCTTCCACCTCAGCTCCCACCCCAGCTTCTACCCCCAGCTTCCACCTCAGCTCCCACCCCAGCTTCTACCCCCAGCTTCCACCTCAGCTCCCACCCCAGCTTCCACCTCAGCTCCCACCCCAGCTTCCACCTCAGCTCCCACCCCAGCTTCCACCTCAGCTCCCACCCCAGCTCCCACCCCTGCTTCCACCCCAGCTTCCACCCCAGCTTCCAGCTCCCACCTCAGCTTCCACCCCAGCTTCCAGCTCCCACCTCAGCTTCCACCCCAGCTTCCACCTCAGCTAGCCACCAGACTGACTGAAAAAAACTGTACATTTGTACAGTACAGAGGTGGGAGAAGTACTCAGGTATTGTACTTGAATTAAAGTAGAAGTACTCAGATATTGCACTTGAGTTAAAGTAGAAGTACTCAGATCTTGTACATGAGTAAAAGTAGAAGTACTCAGATCTTGTTCTTGAGTAAAAGTAGAAGTATTCAGATATTGCACTTGAATACAAGTAGAAGTACTCAGGTCTACAAGCGGATACAAGCGGCCGAGATGTGTTTTCTCCGCATGGTGGCTGGTGTCTCCCTTAGGGATAAGGTGAGAAGTTCAGTCATCCGGGAGGGACTCGGAGTTGAGCCGCTCTTCCTTCGCGTCGAAAGGAGCCAGTTGAGGTGGTTTGGGCACCTAGTTAGGATGCCACCTGGGCGCCTTCCTAGGTGTTCCAGGCACGTCCAGCTGGGAAGAGACCGAGGGGTAGACCTAGGACCAGGTGGAGGGATTATATCTCTTCGCTGGCCTGGGAGCGCCTTGGGATCCCCCAGTCAGAGCTGGTTGATGTGAAAGGGACGTTTGGGGCTCTCTGCTGGAACTGATACCCCCGAGACCCGACCACGGATAAGAGGGAGAAGATGGTACTCAGGATCTTGTACTTGAGTAAAAGTAGAAGTACTCAGATCTTGTACTTGAGTAAAAGTAGAAGTACCAGAGTGTAGGAATACTCTGTTACAGTAAAAGTCCTGCATTCAAAATGTTCAAGTAAAAGTAGAAAAGTATTCTCATCAAAATATAGTGAAAGACAGTGAAAGTAGTCGTTGTGCAGATTGGTCCATTTCAGAATAATATATATGATATGTTTTACAATGATTGATCATGAAAGTGTTCTCAAAGAAGAATTATAGTGGAGTAGAGGTAAAGAGTAGCATACAATGTAAATACTCAAGTAAAGTACAAGTACCTCAAAATGCTACTTAAGTTCCTACTTGAATACATTTACTTAGCTACTTCCCACCTGTGATTATTAGACTTGTCATGCAAGGGGTGCAGCTCAAGATGCTATAAATGTGAATGAAAAATGCATCATATTTAAAAACAGTCAATAAGAAGACACTAGCTGCTAAATGAAGATGTAAACATTTCAAAAATATAAAAAACACTAATAATGGGACATAACATATTTGGAGTTTCCCTTTTGAAGTTATTTTTGTAGCAGTTCCTGTGGTGCCCTCTGCAGCTCACATCTGACACACACACACACACACACACACACACACACACACACACACACACACACACACACACACACACACACTTCTATGCAGCAGATGTAATATGAAACCTCAAGAGGGCAGCATTGGCAGATAATCTGAAATAATAAAGTGCATATTTCCACAGTAGAAGGTGTGGCGTCCTCTCCTTCCTGTGGAAACTAGAGACTGCCTCCGTGTTCTGCTGCTGGAACAAACATCAGTGAAATATCATGAACTTCCTGCTCTCTGCAGAGACAGCAGTTATTAATAACCACAGTTATTTTCAGGCAGCACATGTGAGGTTTACTCAGCCTCCTCATGTGGCATCTGGTTGCAGCGTCTATACAAACTGTACTTAAATAGAGTAGGACTAGGATGACGTCTAGTAATCAGACCCTGAAGGTAGCATGCTTGGTTCCCTTCACAAAAAAACTATGGAATTTTGCATTGGATTTTGGATTAATGCAGAAAATAAACTCTCAAATAAACATTTATGATTCTTGTACAATTTAATCAGCAGTATAATCTCCACATATTAACACCTCTTTATGATTTTGGAAGAAAAAAGCTAATGTTGTGCTATAAAGGAACTACAGCACGGTCACATGACTTCACGTCTCCACCGCTAAGCTAAATGTGGCTAATGTTGGGCTATAAAGGAACTACAGCACGGTCACATGACTTCACGTCTCCACCGCTAAGCTAAAGGCGGCTAATGTTGGGCTATAAAGGAACTACAGCACGGTCACATGACTTCACGTCTCCACCGCTAAGCTAAAGGCGGCTAATGTTGGGCTATAAAGGAACTACAGCACGGTCACATGACTTCACGTCACCACCGCTAAGCTAAAGGCGGCTAATGTTGGGCTATAAAGGAACTACAGCACGGTCACATGACTTCACGTCTCCACCGCTAAGCTAAAGGCGGCTAATGTTGGGCTATAAAGGAACTACAGCACGGTCACATGACTTCACGTCTCCACCGCTAAGCTAAATGTGGCTAATGTTGGGCTATAAAGGAACTACAGCACGGTCACATGACTTCACGTCTCCACCGCTAAGCTAAATGTGGCTAATGTTGGGCTATAAAGGAACTACAGCACGGTCACATGACTTCACGTCTCCACCGCTAAGCTAAAGGCGGCTAATGTTGGGCTATAAAGGAACTACAGCACGGTCACATGACTTCACGTCTCCACCGCTAAGCTAAATGTGGCTAATGTTGGGCTATAAAGGAACTACAGCACGGTCACATGACTTCACGTCTCCACCGCTAAGCTAAAGGCGGCTAATGTTGGGCTATAAAGGAACTACAGCACGGTCACATGACTTCACGTCACCACCGCTAAGCTAAAGGCGGCTAATGTTGGGCTATAAAGGAACTACAGCACGGTCACATGACTTCACGTCACCACCGCTAAGCTAAATGTGGCTAATGTTGGGCTATAAAGGAACTACAGCACGGTCACATGACTTCACGTCTCCACCGCTAAGCTAAAGGCGGCTAATGTTGGGCTATAAAGGAACTACAGCACGGTCACATGACTTCACGTCACCACCGCTAAGCTAAATGTGGCTAATGTTGGGCTATAAAGGAACTACAGCACGGTCACATGACTTCACGTCTCCACCCACCGCTAAGCTAAAGGCGGCTAATGTTGGGCTATAAAGGAACTACAGCACGGTCACATGACTTCACGTCTCCACCGCTAAGCTAAATGTGGCTAATGTTGGGCTATAAAGGAACTACAGCACGGTCACATGACTTCACGTCTCCACCGCTAAGCTAAATGTGGCTAATGTTGGGCTATAAAGGAACTACAGCACGGTCACATGACTTCACGTCTCCACCGCTAAGCTAAAGGCGGCTAATGTTGGGCTATAAAGGAACTACAGCACGGTCACATGACTTCACGTCTCCACCGCTAAGCTAAAGGCGGCTAATGTTGAGCTATAAAGGAACTACAGCACGGTCACATGACTTCACGTCACCACCGCTAAGCTAAAGGCGGCTAATGTTGGGCTATAAAGGAACTACAGCACGGTCACATGACTTCACGTCTCCACCGCTAAGCTAAAGGCGGCTAATGTTGGGCTATAAAGGAACTACAGCACGGTCACATGACTTCACGTCACCACCGCTAAGCTAAAGGTGGCTAATGCTGGGCTATAAAGGAACTACAGCACGGTCACATGACTTCACGTCTCCACCGCTAAGCTAAAGGTGGCTAATGCTGGGCTATAAAGGAACTACAGCACGGTCACATGACTTCACGTCACCACCGCTCATGGACGCGGGAAAGGGGGTGCTGCAGCCCCCTCAGCACCCCCCACCCCTTCCCGCGAGGCTCCACTAGCACCCGCACCCCCAAACGCTGCGGACCTACAGTGTCGCGCCACAGTTTCCACTAGCACCCCCGCACCCCGAACTCTGACTGACTTCCCGCGTCCCTGCCACCACTAAGCTAAAGGCGGCTAATGTTGGGCGATAAAGGA